>JAPQRN010000012.1:20014487-20038245 GCA_037367275.1 Coranthus polyacanthus
CATGCTGCAGCTCAGACTTCCCTATAATTAAACATATTAAACCTAAAAAGACAGTTGCACACCAATGCTACAAAAAAGTGCATGATCAGGGTTGACCTCAAACTTTTAGTCATGTAGTGTATCTAAGTACAGTAACAAAGTACAAATACTTTGTTACTTCCCACCTCTGGATAGGTTTAATTATTCATTGGATACTACTCTGTCTTCATTTGTGATGTTTACTAGAGAACAAACACATCAGTGAGTCAGTGTGATGATCAAAGCCACAAAGTTATGAATAAATGGAGAATTGATGGTGATTAAAAAGTGGATATGTGCATTTTCATTACAAATGAAAAACTTTGCTTTGACAATGATGTGTAGAAGATTCACTGCACGCTAAGTAGATGTGGCGTTAGAAAACTTATATGTACCAGCAGCTACTCTAGAGAACATATCTATCCGAAGCTTTAAATTTAAAAATTTCCACTGTAACTCAGTGTTTGTAGAAAGAAACTAATATTTTCTGCAGAGCCCCATCTTGCTATGAAAATGTAAGCTGGAAGTGATTACGACTGTAGTTCATCATTTGGTAGGGATGAGAGGGAGCACATCTAGAAAGAGTCCCAGCCTTTTAGTGGTTGAAATGGGACTTTTTTCCCCTCCCTCATCAGTTTGTGAGTTCGTTCTGCAGTGTCAGCAGTCGGCACACAAAAACGGAATTCAGTAAAAGCTCTCTCTGCTCTCTGGGAGTTTTTTTTTTTTCCCGAACAGCTTGCTCCCATCCCCCCTTTCCCCCTCATGAACTGACATGCTGGAAGAAACATATGCTACTATTCCCACTTCCTGACAGCTTGTGCTGCTTCAATAGGATCTTGCTCAGGGAGGAAGCAGTTGTCTGGAATGAGGGAAGAGACTGAGTATAGCCAGAAACCTCAGTGAGTTTTCAATTCCGAGTTTTTCTTTTAAACATGGAAATCATTTTAACAGGGAATCAAGATACTGTACATTGAAAACCCCAGTTTGTTTGTGTGTAATGTGTGTAGGAAGAAAAGATGAGAAAAGAAAGTAAAAGAAGTGTAAAATGTTACAGGCCACTGTTGTTTGATGTTTCATGAACAGGTAGATGTTGATGTTTCTACAACATGGTGTTAAAACAAGTCTAGAGTGTGTTATCATCCAACAATTTCTTTGCAGACATGGTCGAATGATGTACTTATGTACCGTACGAAGTTAAAAATACTTGAGCTAGCACAGAACAAAGCAGCATGGCAGAATGACTGCTGCAACATGGAAAGTTTTATTGCCCGGAACTCCCATCGTATCAGACAAATGCCACTTAACTGGCAACAGAAAGTCAGGTTTTGATCCCAAATGCAAACACCAATTTCCTTAAATGTACAGTAGTATATAGAGCATTGAAAACTGTGTTAAATTGGTCAAAACAGTAGTAAAGAACTGCATCTTTACAATGCAAATAAGGAAATAATCTTGACATTTTTATTCATACATATACATATACACACATGCATATCAGTGTAAGTCCTGCTCACACATGTCAAGATTATTTTCTAATTTGTTTTATGTTTGTAATGTGTAATATATGATTTCAGATGTGTGGATTTGTGTGGATTGTAATGTCTAATGAGTGTTTTTACAAGTCTGTTTTTTTAATTTATGTATTAAATTGTGAGCTCCATAAGGACTAGCTGTGCCTTAGCTAATGGGAATCCTAACAAATAAAAAAACAAATAAACAAATCGGTCTGTTACTCTGTTGATTTGCCTATTCTCCTCTGGGAACAGGTTAGAGAACGTGCGGTTTCAAACAGTGTGCCTTGAAAGAGTCTCTTTTAGCATAATTTTTGTCTTGCATGATTTGTTTACCTGTTTGCTTGAATTGTGTCACTTTACTGTTTCATAGCTGAAAGGATTTATAGAAATCATAAAAGAAACATGACATCTACATAAGTGGTAATATCTGCATAAGTGAATAAATCAGTTCTGATGTCTTTTATTAACCACCTTAAAAATATTCTCTCAATTCTCTTCAGTGTGTTTAGTTCTCGGGCTGAGTCTGTGGCTGTGATCATCACTGTTTCCCTTCATGAAGGCCAGACAGTGCATATTGACCGCAGCACTGCTGAATCTCATTTTACCACAAACATGCTTCACTAATGCCCAGTAAAATGCCATGATTAGTCACATCTGTAGTTTCATGAAGGGGTAGCATGTAATAAATGTTTGTCATCTTGCAGAATATTCTGCTTCCTATGCTGTCACAGCCTGGTTGTACAGTCTTTAGAGTACTGACTGCAGATTTACACAGGAGCTTTTGGTCTGATCTATAGCTATGTGTGTGATGATGACTTTCTTTGTGTGGGTGTGTGTAACTTTGTAAAATGCACAAAAGACAGCTTCAGAGTTTGTGATGCCAGCCAGCCTCCATCCTTACTTATAAGAACTATTTTTTTTGTTTGTCCTTTATGCAGTTAGAAATAAATACCACAATACCATGAGAGACTGTTAACTTGTTAAAGCCCATAACATTCATTGTAAATCATATCAACAACATTCTTGGCAATGTCTAAGCTTGTTTGGCAGCTTGTGCTCCATATTGTGCTCTCAGCTAACAGTGTGTACTGTGTTGTCTTTTTTTTTTTTTTTGGAAGCAGATGTCCACTGTTGTGCTGTGTAGAGTGATGATTTTTTTTTGTTTGTCTGTTGGGATTTCCAGGTCTCTCCCTAGTCTGCTCCAGGCTTCAGCTTGGAGAGCCCAACCGCCACGATTGATCCCAGCAGCTGGAGCGGCAGCGAGAGCCCTGCCGAGGACATGGAGAGGATGAGTGACTCGGCAGACAAGCCCGTCGACAATGATGCCGAGGGGGTGTGGAGCCCTGACATTGAACAGAGCTTCCAGGAGGCCTTGGCCATCTATCCTCCTTGTGGACGCAGGAAGATCATCCTCTCCGATGAGGGGAAGATGTATGGTGAGTACAGATGTGAACTCTAACCCAAGTATGCCAAAAGACTCACCATGCTGCAGTGTGTGAGTAGGTGATCTGATCAAAATCTTCTACATGTACTTTCATATCATGAGAAAAGTATGTATCATGATACAATAATTGCAGGGTTTGCTACTATTACAAGGCTTGGGCCCCACCTAAACTAAATTAATGTAAAATCAATGTAGAGGGCATCAAAAGTAACTAAATGATCTAATGATTCCAGCTGGTCCCCAGTGTACTTCTTTAGCAGGTGGATGTTGTTTATTTTTATTATTATTTTTATCTGCTCTAGCTTTTCTAATTTATTTTTTCACAGGTATGGTAATAAAATGTATGTGACATTCTCTTTTTGTTTCAATGAAAATTGTAAAATTGTCTTGCACCATCTGAGAAGTCAGACAGGACTTTGGAAAACCCCTGTAATTGTTCTGTTAATTCAATTAAGAACCATATTGTGCTTCAACACATTTGATAATTTTCTTCTTTTATTTGGCGCTTCCAAACAAACAATTTCTGTTCAGAATGACCCCGTTCTGTGTCACATCCGGTCTGCTGTGTGGAAGAACAAAAGCACTGATATGACAAAAGAAAATACTCTGAATCATAAAGAGTGTGTGATTTGTGACACAGTGATTTAAACGATACAGCATAAATTCACTGTCTGATTCATATCATCGTATCACACAGCCCTAATGCAACTTTTTTTTGCTGCTTGATACAACAGGAACTTGCCTGGTTTTCATTTCGCAGTCTGTCTGACATAACGAGATTTACTCTGCTTTACGTATTCTTGGATACACAGAGTTTGTTTCTGGTGAGTGATGAATGGTAAAAAGTCGTTTTTCAACCTTTTTAGTTATTATTTTTATTTCCTATTCCAATACATTCCCCCATAAAATCACCCCAATCATTGTAGAACAGTTAATTCTTTTGTAATAAAGCTATTCTGCTGAAAAATCCTGTATTTTTTCATATTACAATATATATATATATATTATAGCAGAAACAATGCAGTTTATGCATGTTCCATTACTTATTTGTAATAGCTGAAACATACTGAAGTTGACTCAACTGAGTGAGTCTGACAGTTGCAAATGAATCTGTGATTTGTTCTGTGATGGTAGCCATACAGACACTATTCTGGTTCACAGAAGTGCAAGTTTATAAGTGAAGCAGCATGAACTATTAGCCAGTAGCAGATGGTACTGCGGCTGCCACCAGCTGTGCCCCCTCCTCTCCCTCTTCTCCCCCCATTCCTGGCTGGGTGATGTCATGGAAAGAGGGAATATTTTCTCTCTGTGGTGTTGGACTGTCTCACAACCTGTCAGTGTCAAGTGAAAGCAGAAAGCTCCTCAGAGCATTCGCTTGCAGCTGTCATGTGACCCCTCCGGCCAAACAAAATGTAAATTCTAGGAGTTTCAGTGAAACCCCTCAGCTGCCACTACAAAGATGTGGGCTGAGACAACAGGACCCTCTGCTCTGTCTCTTCCTCCAATTCTCCAGTCCCCGTACAGGCTGATGCTGCCAGAGAAGCTGTCCCTCTGCTGCCGATTAAACATGATGATTCTTTGAGCAAATAAGCACAGGCCTCACTATTATTCCTCAATATGATAGAAATGTGCTGCCTTTTGATAAATTGTTGACGGAACAATGTTACTCACACTTTTTGCTTTACAATGCAAGGATTTAAGTACTATTAAGTAGTAATACGTTGATAAATATACAAATACTAAATACACTAAAAAAAATTAAATCTAATTTCAAATCTACCTCATAACATTCCTCATTACACATTATAAATGGCATAACTCAGATAAAAAAATCAATCACTTTCTGTGGACTATAATAGAATAGAAATATCATAAATACTGTAATTGTTGTTGTGAAAATGATGTTGAAACCAACAGAATTCTGTTTTAGTTGTGCTAAATGTACTTTTAAATCTGCTGAAGACACACGTGTAGGATTGAAGAGAGGTTTGTCCTGCCCAATATGCACTGCGTCTGGTTACACATTGTCTCTCTTGTGACTCAATCATTTGTGTGTTTTGACTGTTTTTGTTTTGGTTTTATTTCTACAAATCACAAATGTTAGACACAAAAGTAGAATAGTTTTTTCACAACAGAGATGTGGCTTTGTAGATGCTGTTTGGTTTCTTCTCGTATCAGAGTTAATAGGACTGTGTAACAGTGAACAGATTGAAATCAGGCTGGTGAATGGGTGCTTTTTCTGTGGACAGCCTGCAACTGTCCAAGTGCCAATCCCATCATGCCATGAACTGTGACAATCCCACAAAGCCAAGAAGGCACTAAAGGTGTCAAGGGTCTTTTCTTGAAGAGAACAAAAACTACAGAGCATTGAATTTTGGGTGGCTCGATGGCTTGTTACTGTTAATCTATGTATGCACAGCCATATGTGTAAATACTGGAGCAGTGCATTTGGTCATTTTATTCCTACAAATCTTGTACTATTGAGTGCCATTCTCTGGCAAAGTCCTATTTAGAGTGATAGGGACTTACTGCATTCAGTCTAAAGGTTTTAGTGTTCCGCCATGTTCCATAATATATAGACCATTAAACTATAACTGATGGAAAACAGTGTCCATTTAATTATCAGTCGTAAAAATGACAGTTACAGTTACCATTTTACCACAGGTTTTGTTATTCTGCTGTTGAATCAGGTGTTGTCAAACGAATAACCTGCCGTCTGCAGAACAATAACACAGAAAGGCAGTGTACTGAATAAATTTGAAGTATATCTAATTCTTACCACACTGTTCTTTTGAGTGCTGCCAATCATTAACATATGAAAGCCTGTTTAAACTTAGAAGCCATTTCACCATTTATTTAACTTCAATCATGTATTTTTCATTTGTTTTTCAAAGGCTGTATTGTATGGAAAAAAAGCTTATTGCATCTTCTGCCAATGGCTTTGATTTTTGCGTGGTTTTTGCCTCATTGCAGCTACAGTGACTGACAGTTGACTCAAAATAAATCCCACACCCACTCTACTTATTATCCTGTGTGATACAGTGATGTGTTATAACTAATTGAAATATAGATATACAGTACAACGCCAGCTTAACTGTTTAGACAACTCAGTTCTGTGTTTATTAAAATCCCAGCCAATGATACACGTCCATAAAAATAATCAGACTTTCTTTCCCATAGTGTGTTCTTTTGTTGGATACTTCAGAGCTACATTTGCAAGGTGCTTCTTATGGTACTTCTTGCCTTGAGAGATAAAAGTAACCCTTGAAGTAGTCCTTTTGCTGCTACAAGACTCTGATTTCTCTTAAATATCATGTAATTTGCCTTATAAGAGGAGAGGGTTTGTCTGACCTTAGAAATACTTATAAGGCACTAATCCTGGTATGGTTGATAACAGAAGCAGACAGACAAGATGCAAAACCTCTCATGGCATCTGAGATGAAAGTTTGCAACAAGGAGACAGGTATTTTGTAGCTGAGAGACCCTGGGAATGGCATAGTGTTCATACACAGAGCTCATCACAAGAGGAGCCGCCCTGAGTGCCCTTAAGCGCTTTGTTATCCTGGGGTAGAGTGCAGTTAATTAGCAACAGTCTCTATAGCAACTGTGTTGCGGTACAAAACAATTTCTAATTTCTGCTTCTTAGCTTATTGTGGTGTTTACCTAAAGTGTTTCGATGTACTGCTACCAATGTTGGCAGGCACTGTGCCTATTCTGAGGCTAATTGTGACTACGATAGAAGATGCTACATCTCCATCACCTGCCACTTTCTGTGGCAGTTTACTTAGGAGAATATTTTAAAAAGTAAAAGGAAATAGGGGCACTGGCCTCTAGCCAAAGGCCTAAGACTCTGCACTTGCATAATTCACCTGCTGTGCTAGGCTGCATTCATTTATTCCTGAAATAGAGTTGATAAATGAAACAACACGCCTCACTCAAATTGTATGTTTATTCATTGGGTTATGTATTTGCACTTACCCTACAAGCTAAATGGCTTTGTGATTTTTTTTTTTTTTTTTTTTTTCCCCCTTACCTTTTACAAAAAAGCCAAGAACTCATGTTTATTCCATCTATGGACAATTAAACATGTAAATATCATAATATACCTGCATGCTATCCCACTACCTTATAGTGCTGCTCTTGTTTTTGCCTTGTGAGAGGTGAGGCCATTACTTGTATTTTACACCTGAAATGAAAAATCTTTTGTAATTGCTAAAATGGTGACATGCACCCAGGAGTAGTTTTGAACCTATACTATTACAGTATTTATACAGTAGCTCAGAAACATGAACCAAATCTGCTCATTGATGAAGTCAACACATAACTCCAATTCCATGAATAATAGATGACCCCCACTTTTAAAAGGCTTGTTTCCAGAAAAAACACGGTCTGTTCTGACTAATATGGTATAGATTCTTTAGCTTAGTGCTGTGCAAATTTTTTTTATAGCAGAAGTAGTTACTCCATTAATTGCTTGTATTTATTAAAATCAGCAGAGATGTGAAATCCTAAAATGATTGTAGGCAGACTGCTTGACACTATGCCTCCATCCTCACGTGTCTTTTGATGTAAAGCTTTTCCTGTTGTTTGCTCTGCCATCTTGTCAGTGATCTAGCCCAGACCCCTCCTGTGGGAACTAAGTGGCACTTGGTTTGCAGAGATGCCAAGGATAAGTTAGATATAATGAGCAGACCTGGCTTGCCCCCGATGGCCCGGCACAGTGCTCCTCTGGGGCTCGTCTCACC
This sequence comes from Coranthus polyacanthus, assembly GCA_037367275.1. Lineage (NCBI taxonomy): Eukaryota > Metazoa > Chordata > Actinopteri > Kurtiformes > Apogonidae > Coranthus > Coranthus polyacanthus. The sequence goes on from JAPQRN010000012.1 coordinate 20,022,209, forward strand.
GGGCCGAGCATGCTCTGAGACAGAGCGAGCGGACCTGATCCTCCCTGCTGGGTGGATAATGAGGAATTCTGGGATCAGCTCAGGCTCCCCGAGTCACCTGCATTCACTCAGAATGGAGTGTGAGGAACTTCATTGCAGGAGAGGCATCACACACCTCCAGAATAATCCCTCATTTGTTCCTTTGCCATTGTCAGTGTAAGACTACCGTTTTTCACACTCATGGTGGTGAAAAAAGTCCAATTATTTTATGTCTTTCTGAAAAGAGTAACTGTCAAAAGTGTAAATAGTATTGATGCAGGTATGATGAGGGAAGATGAAAGTCATTCTGAATAAGAATCGAAATTTTAAGGTTGGAGTTATTTACTGGACATTTGTTCATCATGGGTTGCTATGGAGATGTCTTACACCCTTTTCAACCTGACACAGTGATAGGGATCAAATATGCCTTTGCTCGATGTGAATGAACCTTCCTCTGCAGCTGAACTAATAATATTATTGACATTTATACAAAAATGACGTGACTCAAAATCCAGCTCATCTTAAAAAAAGATTAGAAAGATAACAAAGAGTGACTAAGATAGCATGTGAAAATAAAAAGCTGTCACACAACTGTATTAGGTCATAATTTTATGTAATGTAATTCAGGATTCATCTTTTTATCAGTATTGGATTAATCTGTAATGGCAGCTTGACAACATGACAGTGTGAAGCTACTTCAGTAGAGTAAGGCTGTGTATTGTATTGTAAAGAATTTGATGATACGATGCGTATCATGATGCAGGAGTTACAATCTTATATATATCAGTATATTGTAAGCAAGGTTATATATTGTGTTTTTTAAATGAATTTTACGAAAACTTAGGTGTGTAAAATTCATGTGTGTAAAAGAGTAAGAAGAGTAAAAAAGTGAGAAAGAAGAGAAGAACAGTGGTGCGACGTCTAACATCAAACACAATACAAAATGAACCACTGTCTGCAACAAATGTGTGCAGATAAATTATTAATTATATGTTGATGCATGTTGATGTTTCCTCTGCATAGCAAACATCATAGCTTTAATATTGTCTACAACTAAACTAAGTGAAGTCCAGATGCTAGAAGTTGTGATTATGTAATAATTTCAAAAACATTTTTAAGATTATAACCTCAATTTTAAACATAACTAAGACCCAAACAGCAATAGATATGAGACAAAGCTAGAATTATTGCGCAAAGGATCACAGCTGTATTGAAATTACAGAGGAAACTAGAGCTAGATCGAACACTCTGCACATAGAATGTTTTATTGGTGTCGGCAAAACCTGGCTCTGAGAATAAAGACTAAAGAGTAAACTTACTGAGGGAAAAACAATAGCTCAAAAAATACAAATTTCGCCTTAAATTGGCAAGATTTTTTAAAGTCAGTTTGATGTTCATTTCAGATTTATTGATTAATTACTTTGAGTTAGATGTTCAGTGACACAGATTTATATATATTCATTGATTTAGATGTTTATTACTTTATTGTAGATATTCAGTTCAGTCATTATCCGTTTCTAATAGTCCTTTCCAACAGTGTCAAATTTTCCACAGGGTTTAGTGATATCAGTTGATGGACTGTCAGCTTTTTTTCCTGTTAGAAACCTAGGCCTTTAAAAATTCACAATCGGTCGAAATACTGCATAATATTGTGACATGTCAAGCGTATTGATATTTTTTTCACCAATAGTTGAGAGCAATATCTACATAAGGTACAAAGGTGTGTCATTTTGTCTTCTGTCATCTCAGAGGTAAGAGACGGTCTTTAATTTGGACTGAGGTATTATTCCGGCACAAAAAGCACCTGATATAATTCAAATAGTACATCTCTTCAAATGTTTTGATATTCTACAGACTTTTTTGCACCACTCACAAGGGCAAGGAGGGTGAATGAAATGCAGACAAGAGTCTTAAATATTAAGTATACAATATACAGATGATGTAAACATTCTGATCTGGTTGATTTCACTGCAGTTTTTTGCTTCATTCAATCGCTACATATCTCCATGTGTGTTTCTGTGGCTTCGAGATCGTACAATTAATGAAACTCGGCCCCAAAATGGATTTACATTTAGAGCTCCCCTGTTGCGGAGCAGCAGAATTGATTTTGAAGTGCATATTATTTCATGGCAGTCTGTTCAGGGGGCAGACTTGAGATTCCTCTCTCCTGCCCACAGCCTCATGTTGTTGGGGCTTCATGCCTCACAGGGCTGCTTACTGCTAAGAGTGTAGACCGAGGGGCACAAAGTATGGGCAGCACTGATGCTGACCAGGCTGTGATTAGATACTAACAGAGGACTTAACAGTGTATAAAAGATTGTGTGTTGTGTTTGTAAATAGGGCTGTCATGACGATGAATTTTTAGTTGACGATTTGTCTTTTTCTGTTCATTTTATGCCAATATTATAGTTTAAGCCTAATAATAGTTGAATAATACACATACACCTTATGAAGAAGCAGAGCCATTTAACAACAAACAGTTGGTGGCGCTAATTTTCCAGTAAGGTGCCATTAAACCATAGAAGAAGAAAAAGAAGAAAGCATCGAGGCTTCATTAGAAGAGTGTGAACCCGTGGAAAACAATGTGGACATTTCTGTTTGTTCATCCACATGTTTTTATCCAGGTGAATGGAAACGATTATGGCAATTCTGAACAATTATTGATTCTGTTTTATTATTTTAGGTATGAAGTCCGTAAGCCTGTGTATTGAGGGTATGACATGCATCACCAATACACACCACCATATGTCTACAATCTGAGTAAAAAAAAGTCAGAACAGTATGATCTGCATTTACATTTATTACAGAGCTTTGCTGAAGACTTGACTCTGCATTCAACAGTCTGTTGCTAAGGACTAAGTTTTGATTATAGACTCGGGCGATTGTTTTTAAATCATTATTTGTTACCAAATGATTGATTTCTTCAGTAAGTAGCTGTGTAGTAAGCAGGATAATGTACAGAAAGACTGTTGTGAAATAAACCACCTGAGGGTAAACATGACAGTATCACCATGCATCACCCTGTGGGGGTTTATTTCGCAATAATGACTCCCTCTACATTATGCCTTACTTATCACGTTCCCAGTGAGATCTAACAAAAACACAACACAAAATCAACCACTGTCTGCCTTTGCATGTAAACTATTAATTAATTTTGAGAAACAATACAGTATCACAAAAGATAATTTTGCAATACAATTGTGTATGAATATTCTCTTACACCCCTAGAAGTCCTGGTAAAATTTGTACCTTTGTATTGTCAGAACTGTTCTAAAATGAGGCCAAATGATCTGGTCAGTGGGTCTGTTTTTGTATTTTCAGACTCTGTGTCAAAGTGTTTGCTCTGAACGGTTGGATAGCAGGCTGTGGTTCTCTGCTTGCCTGAATCAGGAGTACATGGGGTGTGTCCCCGCTCTGAGGTCTGTGTGAGGCCCTCTGAGCCGGGCTTCTGGTTTCAGGTTGCATGTTCCCAATAGGCTGCTTTTGTTTGACTAAAACACAGTGAGACTCTAGGCTTCTTAAAGAGGCAGTGTCACTTTTGTGCTTTCATCAAGAAATCATCAGTTTCATGCTGATTACGTCATATTGCATTGATGAAACACTTTTATTGTGACGAGATCATTTCATACTGATGGGACCATTTTATGTAATCAACATATGAATGAAATTTCAATGCCAGTATTATTCTCCCATCCAGAGCACAGGGACTACACTCTGGTGCTAACAAGGACTGTCATCTCTTTCTTTGCTGTTTGTGGAATAGAGAAAGGTCTCAACGTTGAACAGCAGCTCTGAAAACAGAGAAACACAAAGGATGTAGCCATGAAATCATCATACTCAATAGTGTGTCATGGTCTGACCCTAATATCCTACATGATTATTCCTAGGAATTCAGAGTTTCATGTGTATTGTGTTGTAACTATCAGAGATATTTTCACTGTTGACTGTGGGACTTTTTCTCTCGGAAAAGTAAGATTCAATTACAACTTTCAGCCAAGGCTCCCTCAGCTTGTCTTCGTGATTACAAAAGAAAGTGAGACAGAGCAGCCCATCATGACCACAAAGTTTGACTTTTCATTTATACATATTGTCCACAGTCAACATGTCTTCCTTTGTGCTCAGATGCTGAATTGATCCTGAGAGATTGAAAATATTGATTTGACTCAGTGTCTTACTTTGTTGTGGAAAAGGGAGGCAGTGCACCTTCCTGACTGTTAGCGCCATGTTCACACATCGGACTTGCCACACAGCTAGTTCCTCGGGAGACTCATAATTACAGCCGTCCTTTCAGATTAGTCCAGAAGCCTGTCCGACTGTGGCTTCACTCCCTGGCCATTTATTTCATCCCTTTCCCTCTCCTGAGAGGCACACCTCAACACAATGACCAGGCCGGCCTCTACAATAATGTATGTGATGATAAACACAGTGGCTCCTAATTGATAGAGTGATTCAGACAAGGGCTGGCTGTGCAAATTGGTCCCCTGTGAGTATACTGCGCAGAGTTGGGACTAGCGGGTTTCAGCTCTGGCCTCGTTTGAGAGGCGTAGAGCAGAGAGAGAGGAAATAGAATGAGCTGGACCTGCTGAGTGATAAAGAGGCTGTCTTTTCCTCCTCAGCCCCGTCTGAATACAGGCACAGTTCAGCAGAGGTTGGCTGCTGTAATCCTCTCAGTGTCTCCAGGAAGGCTCAGGTTAGTGACCTGCTGCTTTGTGATGTCTTGTAAGATTTTGAGAGAACACCTCACCTTTAATCCCCCACTGTTAAACTAACACATTAGCTCAACCGCTCCTGACCCAGCCCCTGCAATAAAGCCTTTTATCCAGCTCAATAAGGTCATCTGAAGTTAAGTATTGATTTCTTTTGGTGTCCAGTGAAAAAATGGATTTTTAAAGAGCTGTTAATTACAGTTTCTCACTGCGTTATAAAAAGAACTTAATTTTGCTGCGGCTCGAACATTTTTGCAGCTCATGGTGCAACAAAATAACTTACTGAATGAACTTGCAGATATTATAGCTCATCAGATTTGTGATCTGCTTTGCTGCTTAGTATTTGGGCCCAGATCTAAGATACCACAATGGAAAATTGCTCTGATTCAGCAGGATGATGTGCTTCTGTTTTTCTTCAATTACATTCTATGAGACCAAAACTCAGTGGCTACCTATGTGAATAAATAACACATACTACACAATAGAAATAGACTATTTCTATTTCAATCCGTACTCCTAGAGGTACTAGATATAGAAATGGAAAGTAATACAATCACAAAATATGGATGACTTCCTAGAAGCAAAAGTAGTTACACACCAAACAGCAAAACAATCTTGCCTTTATTCGTCTTTTGTTAGACCGTTTGAAATAAATAAGCTGCTCTTAATTGTAGGCTTTCTTGATTTTATATGTCTCTGCTTTTCTTGTCTAAATGAGGACTGAATAGAGTTGCTTCCTGTGGATATAGGGGGAACACCCATATTCCAGAAGTGTTAGAGACAGTGAGAATTTTATGAGACATAAAGAGCACACTCCATGTAGATTACAGAGTATGTTCAAAGATTACCATAATAATCACATTTTACCCAAATGAAAAATTGTGATGTCGTAAAAAGAGAAAACACATTCAACATTACCTCATGCACTGCAACAATGAAAGAAAATCCACGTGCTATATTTACATGCACATGAGGAGGAGGAGGACATGGCTAGATTATTAAATTTAGAACTGAGTCAAACACATAGATGCAGACACAGTTTAATGAGAAGATATATGGCCTCGAACTTTTCCGTTTTAGCCTGAAGTCATTGGCATGGTTTGTGTTTGTGTGTAGGAGGAGGGATCTCTATTGTGTGTCAGAGAATAGCTGGTCATCGTGGCGTCATGCATGCTTGCCTGGCCTTGAAGTCTTTTTTTATGGGCCTAAGCATTCAGTGTGGCAGGGCCAAAAATACAGGAAGTTAAAGCACTTTTAATAAGCACTCGGAGCACCAGAGTCAGATGTGATCAGCAGACATTATCTTCTGACTTCCAGGTTTTGATGCGGAAGGGGTCTGACCCCTCACTAAGTTCTTACTTGCTTATTGGTAGAAGAAGTCAGTTCCTTTACTTAAATGTCAGCAACTACACAATAAATATACCCTATATGTACTCTATGATGATATTATATTAATATCTGTAATATATATGAACTCAAATATATGAACTCCTTTTGGACACTTAATAAAAATATTGTTGCAGTATTTTACTGACACAACTACATGTAAACAACACATTACTGTCATAGCTTGTGGAGATGGAGCCAGTTGTAACTAAAGTATGTACTGTCAGCAAAGTTTGATTTGTAAGAATACATTGCATTTTTGTAAGGTCAACACATTTTCTATGTGCAGTCTAATATGAAAATCAGTGCCTCAACTAACAGTTAATCTGACCATTAATTGTTAAATATATAAAAAAAAAAGTGACAATAGAGAAAAAGCAGATCATCACAGAATGCTGACTGGATTGAGCTGTCAGATAAAGGAAGAAGTAGAAAGTAGAATAAACTGCAAATACTTAAAGTACCTCAAATTTTTACTTAACAAAGGCACTTAAGTAAATCTACTTAGTTACTTTCAACCACTGAACTTGCATTATTACTGTGTGGAAAGAAAATAGGATTGAATGTGCTGAACAGAGATGTTGGTGCTACACCTTCCTCTGGAAACACCTGCAGCTGCAGACATTTTATATTTAGCTGTAATTGTGTAAGCTTCCCCAGCTGACATACAGTATTGTGTTCTTACCGTGGCAGTTGTGCGTGATTTGTTCCTGTGAAATTATTCATCAAACAGAGCCATGTTGTCAGCGTAGTCTTTGGCCTCTAAGCCAGGGCTAACATAATGCTAACCTGATATCACGGATTGTTCTCTTCAGAAAGGGCAATGTCAATTTTTCTTTCAAGCCACACGTCACAGGTTTTCCTCCACTTGGCGAGTGGTGGTTTCCCATTGATACTGCAAGTAAAAGGCTTCCTGCCCCCGCCTGCTATTCCCAAAACCTGGGACGAATGCCTTCATATTGTTGGTTTAGGCTATTGTGATGCTAATGCCTGCCTGAGACCCTTGAGTCATCTATCACGGATGACAGGAAAGCTGGAGCCATTATGTTGGCCCACTACACATTGATGCACACACACACACACACACACACACGCACACGCTCACGGAAATAAATATATACTGGGCTGTGAACTTTAAAGCAGAGGAAAGGATAATGTTAGACAAAAGATTCTTTGGGTTGGTCTTAAACTGCAGGAAGATTGGGACTGCAATGAATGATTATTTTATTTTTATTTTAACTTATATTGCTAATCGGTTATTTTTCATTAATCTATCATTTGTTTAGTTTGAAACGATTTGAATTACGAGTCTAACAAAATTTTTCACATTTGCTATAAATTCATGATTACTTGATTAGAAATAGTTTTTTGTCAAAATAATTTATTGACAATTATTTCAGCAGTACATAAGACAATAGTGCTGTACTTTACAAACCTAAAAACATTACATGTATTGCTATGCATCCAGAATCTTTGGATATAATATAATAAGGATAATGTACATCACTTATTAAGTAAAATGTTTAAAGATACACAACATATTTACAAAATATGAAAATGGATGGTTAGTGAGATGCACTGGCATGGATGGACATGCTGGATATGTGAGGTATTATACGTGTGTTGTGATTGTTTTGTTTTTGGTTGTTTCCTTTATGATAAAATAAGATGTATGGTTAAAAGGTTCGGCATTATAAGCTGTAGCTTTAGCGTTGTTTGTTGTTGTATGGTGATAATTTGTTGTGTAAGTTTGCTGTTATTTATCTATATATTGTCTTTTAACATGTCTGAACTACAGGAGGTCATACATTGCTGTTTGATAATTTCCCTTGTACTTACTTGTAGTTCTTTACACACAATTCCAGTTTGATCACTGCCACACCATCTGACTTGAAGGGTTAATGACAGATCTGCTTTTTAGTCAGGCACCGTCACATGGCTGTTCTGTGAGGCTGCCTTGTCAGGCCCTGAAGAGAAAACAGAATAGTCGAAGCCACACACATGTAGGCAATCTGCCGACTGATTCTGGGCCAGGCTGAGCGCCGTCTCATGGCAAAGTGCTGGGCCAGATGTGGCTGTGGTTGTGCCTGCATTAGACAAAAAAAGTGCTGTTACAGGAAATGGATGCTTTTAAAAAGAGGAAAGGAAAAAAAAACTGGAGCAGAGCAGTAAACTATTGTTGTTGATGCTGGATAGGATAAAACCAAGCTGGTTAATTTTTTTAATATGCCATTACCTAAATTAGATTCAGTGTTTATGTTATGCAGGTGTATAAAGGCTTTGTTACTCCGTTCAAAGACAAACCTTTGTGTTTACATGACAGTGGAGATTCAACTCTGCTTTACTCATGATTATAACAGTGGAAATTTAGTCAGAAGAAAAAACAAGCCATGGAAATGTTTTGTGGTGGAGTTTATCTTAATAAACAGCTTAATGGGACGTCTTTCTTTGATATCACTTCTGAATTCACAATGTTGCTAAAGGTCGTAGATGACTTAAAAGCTCGATTACTTTTTTCTTATGCATCAGTGTACCTGATTGTTGTGTGGTGATTTTAATCATCTTTATTAGAGATTTTATTAAATAATACTTTAAAAAACAAACAGCTTTTTCGTTCACTTTGTTGCTCTAAGTACATACAATCTGCTAGTGTTTTCCCACAGCATTTGATGTTAACTTTTTCCAGCACAGTCACAATAGACTTTGATAACAGAACAGTTCCCAGCTATCTAAAATCTTCAACTATAAAGGTCAGGTTTTGGTTTCAGTCCCTCAGAATTGAAGAACAAAAGCTTTTATCTATACTCACCGCTTTAAATTGATGTTCAGTGATCAGCCGGGTGTAATCGTTGTTAAATGTTCAGACTACACCAGCTTCAATTGACCAGATACAGTGCGAACCAAGAAAATGTCATGTTTTTAATAAACTGCATGAGTCTTACTTTTCTTGTTTGGAAAAAATTTGCACATTTTTGTTCTACTATGAATAATATACATCACTTATTAGCAGGGAATTGCTTTATAAAAATAAAAAATATATATATATCTATTTATATCTGTAGATATATATATCTAGATATATATCTATATATAGATATAGATATATCTATATAGATATATATATAATATCTGTTGTAAATACCAGGTCTAAGAATTATTATTTTCAAAGCTGTACGAGATAAATAAGTAAGTATAAAAAAACCCACTACAGTACTGTTCGTTATACTTGGTTTAGATTGCGGTGTCCCCCCAACACAAGGTGGAGGAGTTATAGAAGACAGAATGTGTCACATCGTCCATGACAAATACTGAATACATGACACACCTGAAAAATACCCCTTTGTCTATTTCTGACTTTGAATGAGGATCTGAGTCAAATGAAATATGACTCATGGTTCATGTAGCGCATATTAGTATGATTTTATTCAGACCGTTTGTCATCAGACAGAGGAAGTGGAAGGTCTCTGCTGTTAATGGACTGTTTACTGAAGGTTAGCAGAGGAAGTGCCCACATCACGGCTGAACAAAGCACTACGCAGCCCGACAGAACACAATGAACCAGTAGCGAGCCGCTGAGAGGCCGCTCGACTGTATGTGAGCTTATGTTAAATCAGCAAATCTGTCTTGAAGTCCTTGCCAGGTGGTCATGCCCAGGGGACGTATGAAGAGGCCAACAAGGACGACAACAAGGAGAAGAACAGATACCCCAACATCCTTCCCTGTGAGTGTACTTTCTGTTCTGCAGGAGTGCGCGGGCCTGCATGCATCACAGTAGGAACTAGGTTTTCTTTTGACTCGCCCCTCGAGCTCAGCGTTTCCTGTATGTGTGTACAGTACACGTGTCGTTTGACTCTAATCATTTCTGCAGCTGAGAGGTCCTCCCCGAGCGCTTCACATATTTGTTCAGAACGTAACGTCGCATCTACTCCACTTCCCCACCATACAGTATTTCTCACCAACCTCTTCTGTAAATCTTACTTATACCTGGAAATAGTGTTTTTTCCACTCTAAGTCTACACCACAAAAGAATTTCACAGTAAAAGCAAAAAAAAGACTTGTTTCTAAGAAATTACACTTTGTTCATCTTTTTAGAAGAACTTAGATTTCATAGAAGTTTTAGAAAAATCTTGCCAAGTAAGTTTTTCATTAGAAAAGTAATCTCATTTTAAGATTCAATATGTCTAACTTTGTAGATAAAAAGCTAAATGAGTCTCACAAATGTAAAATGGTGGTTAGACATTACATTTTATATAAAACATCAGGTAAATATCACACACTGAACCTTTAAGGCTGTTGAAAACAAAAACTCGGGCCAGAATAAGTCTGGAAAACCTGTCAATATTTACCCTAAAAAACCCTCTTGGTGTCTCTATTGGAGTCTAGAAAAATCACCAGAGCAGAGTCTGATGCAAAAGAGATGAGCATCGAAAAGCTCAGACAAACTCGAGTGGGACCTGGCCTCAAATTTCAATAGTTTTAAGCTGCAGTTCATCCTTCTGTTTTCAAACATTCATACATATTCATCGTAATTTGAATGGTGTCTCCACCTCGTCTTATGTAACCTGGTTTTCTCTGGGTTGGGGAGGGTAGATGTTTCCCTTTACTGGAGTCCTCGGCCGTTAACATGAACCCAAGCGCCTGCACTGTCTGTCTGTCTGTCCTTGGCACACACCGCTAGCCTCTTCTCATATGAACTCAAAACGAGAGCCAGGGCGACCCTGACCCAAAACGAACCCACCGCCTACACTTGGGTTGTTTCCTTGTATAGAGCACACCAGAGAATCTCACACCGCGCGAGTTAAAACAAAGCATAGTCAAGCCATATTCAGTATATGATGAGATATAAGCAGCTATACCACATCTACACTAGTTAAAACTAAGTGTACTGAAGCAATATGATTAAACACAAATGTCCCACGACAAGGCTCATCGTCTTTCAGTGGCTAGACTATTATATCGCTTAATGCAAGAAAATATGACTCTGTTTAAGAATATCTGACTTCTTTCTAGTGGGGCTGATTTTAAAGTGTGTGTTTTCACTGACAGATGATCATTCCAGAGTGGTGTTGACTCAGCTGGATGGAAATCCCTGTTCAGACTATGTGAATGCTTCTTACATTGATGTAAGTCATTATCGGAGCCTCGTTTTGACAAACATTTATTCACTTCTAAAATGTCAAAGCAAACTATACTAATTATCATCTCTCTTACTGTTATTTACAAATGAACCTTCTAATCTAACAGGGTTACACAGAAAAGAACAAATTCATAGCAGCACAAGGTAAGAGATGCCACAGTAGGAAACCACATCCACAATTAGCTGAATTTTAACTTTATGAAGAGGAATAATCAAATGTTTGTCCTTCAGGTCCAAAAGAAGACACGGTAGCAGAGTTCTGGAGGATGATATGGGAGCAGAAAGTAGCGACCGTTGTCATGCTGACGAATTTGAAAGAAAGGAAAGAAGTGAGTGAATTTTTATTCCGTAAACGTCTCTTTCTCGTCTAACGTCCATCAGTGAGGCAATGCCAGGTTCAGGGGTTTGAAATGGATTTTCTGCTCTGAATTAAAACTCCAGCTTCTCCTTTGTGGTTGACAGACCACCTCCAAGAGGTTTCAGAAGAAATGCTCAATTGATCACGGTTAAAGGTGATTCCACGAGCTACATGTAACTATTCATTTCACACCTGACATCTGTTTTATCTGCACACGATTCCTCCGTTTGAACCAGAGCTCCTTCACTGAACAAAGTCTAAAACGATCAATACAAAGAGAAATGGAAGAAGATTTAAATCAGTGTGGACTGGTTAAAATCAATGGCTACATAATGTGTAATAAAGTCCTTTGAGGCAGTATCATTATCACCCTCTGAGGTCTTACATTAAGAGGTTTCACTCGTCTCTTTTATACTAATCAGGACTGACTGCCTGTGAAATGGAAGCATGTGTGCTTTTGTCAAGTTCACCTTTTCTAAAGTCAGGGATTTGAACGGATTCATCTCAAGAAAGTGCTTAAATATGTTCCAAAAGAACAACTCTTTACAGCTGCAGTGATTATTACAGAGCCCCTGAAGTCCTGAATAGTGATTATTTTTTATCTTGTACATACACAAGATTATAGCTTCTTCACACAAGATAATGACTTGTGCAAACAAGATAAAAAAAATATCACCTTTTGGGACTTCAGGGGCTTCACAGATTACACAATCAATCAATTACACTATCATCGCCCACCCCTGATTGCATTAATCAGTGTGAATTTAATACATTTCAGTCAGGACCTATTTCATCTGGCGGTGTGGCTCTGTTCTGGGAGCTCCATGTCCTTCCACGTGCAGGGAGAACAACCCCCCGTAGGAAGCAGAACAGAGCAGGCATCAGTGACAACAAAATAACACTGATTAAGTCAGACACAGACTGAGGAGGTGGAGCTGGGTTTTGAAGAAGAGCATCAATGGCAGCTGGCTGAAGAAACAATGATAGTTAAGCAGTTTAAATATGGCTCCCTGAGTCAGATTAACCAATGAGGTGTGCAGAAGAGAATCACCTGACTCATCAGCCACGGGGATAGGTGGGCTGAGATGGACGTCTGAACTAACGCCTGAACTAAGGCGACGCTCAATATCCTGTCGTCTCCCTCCAGGACAAGTGTTACCAGTACTGGCCAGACCAGGGCTGTTGGACATACGGGAACGTGAGGGTGGCAGTAGAAGACTTCACTGTCCTGGTGGACTACACCATCCGCAAGTTCTGTGTACAATATGTGAGTTTCAAGTAGTATTTTTGTACTTCTTAATTCACTGAAAATTGCTAATTTATCAACGGGAATATTTCTACATGTTGTATCGTGACAGTCAAACAATTTCTAAATTCTTCTTCTAAATCATGCTACGGGGCAGAGGAAAATGTATTTGAAACATCAAATAAAGTCATAAAAGCTTTCATTTTGCGCTGCCCAGAGGCCATGTGTGTCTTCAAACCTGCCATGCACATGTTGTAAATATTTGTTTGTCTTGCCTGTGTGTGTTCGTAGCAGGCCAGTGACGCTGCCAAGACTCCCCGTCTGGTTACGCAGCTTCACTTCACCAGCTGGCCCGACTTTGGCGTTCCCTTCTCCCCCATCGGCATGCTCAAGTTCCTCAAGAAAGTCAAGGCGGTCAATCCACCCTTCGCTGGGCCTATTGTGGTCCACTGCAGGTACAGGAGAGCAGAGTTCACAAGAGTGTTTATTATTTTGTTGTTTACATGGTTCCGTGATTTCCACTGATTTCGACATGTCTTTTAATGTTTTTAATCATGCAATTAGTTTCTATGGAGATGAATTTATATTTTGGGGTAAATATCCTCTTTGTGTGTCTGCGGGCAAACAACATTTAACTGTGGCTGGAAACATTTTCAGCTGTGTGAGTGTGACTACAGTGATACATCTGTTTACAAGCACAGATGTCCCTTTGTTTCACCACCGCTGCCTATTACCACGGAAGTGTCAGCTAAGGATTGCGGGTCGTTACGTCTGTGTTTTGTGTATCCACAGCGCCGGTGTCGGAAGGACAGGAACCTTCATCGTAATTGATGCCATGATAGACATGATGCACGCAGAACAGAAAGTTGATGTGTTTGGGTTTGTCTCCAAGATACGAGAACAGCGCTCACAGCTCATTCAGACAGATGTGAGTTGGATACAACACATGCTACAACTTGTTGGCGACATTATTAACACTTGACAGTTACTTTTAACCTTGCTGAAAACGTTCCCATTTGTAGCTTACATTAATCTTACTTTGTCCGATTCATTAATCTGTTTTACGTTAATGTTTTCTTGCCCCAGATGCAGTACTCATTCATCTACCAGGCCCTTCTTGAATACTACCTCTATGGAGATACGGAGCTGGATGTGTCGTCTCTGGAAGGACATCTGCACAAACTGCACAACACTTTTGCAACTGGTGATCGGGTCGGCCTGGAAGAAGAGTTTAAAGTAAGAACTCAGACTCTTGTATCGTACAGGGTTTTCAGAGGATTTAGGTGCTGTTTGGGTTCTGGCATTTCAGTTTGTGGAAGACTTAGGTGCGTGGTTGTGGTCCTTCTGCAAGAACATTTTGTGTTTTTCAATTAAAAAAAAACATAGAATTTAGAATAATTTAGGAGGATTTTTATTATCGTATGTGTACACAATTTTGTAAAATCATCCAAAAAGCTTAAAAACTGAAGGTCACTACATCACTCACTACATCTAGGAAGTCATTTTAGTTAGTTTTGATACTCTCCACATTGGTTGTACATGGACTTGACTTAAGTGCTGTACTTAACCCTTATAATGGTAGGGAAAACGCAGCTATGAAAAGGTTACATTTTAATCAACACACATAATTTACACCATTACGATCTGTGTGATTTAGATCAGCAGGTGACATTGTTTAATCAACTGTAATCATATGTCACTTTGCATAAACTGATCAGAGCAGCAAAATTTCAAGGGGGGGAAAAACCCACGCAGTAAAGTAGAGACAAACTGCACCATCGGTTTCCGCGAGACGACTAACAAATCTTGGGTGAAGCCTCGAATCAACAAGCTTCACAGTAAACCAAGGATTAATTACATACCTTGGCTAGAAACCTCATTCCATACTGTACACACGACTTTACGGCAAAACTGCCTCATACTTTACTCCTGAGAACGGAAACAGATTAACAATGTGACAAACGTTTACCTCCACCAGAGTTCATTTCACACTTGTATATTGATTAGAATTGCTATGCCACCTCCAGCTCTGAAAGCACTTTTTAATGCTAGAAGAACCTCCTGAAACACTCACCAAACATATAGGACCTGTCCACGACATACAGAGCTGGCGGTAAACAGGCTACAACTGGAATAAGACCCAGTTCAGAATATGCCACTTATGGGACCCGCATCAAATTGGAAATAGTCATATATTGTCACTTCATTTACATATAAACAACGTACTATTATTTCTGAAAAGTCTTATTACTGTGTTACAGTCGGGCCAAATGAATTATAAAAGTACTTTCTTGTGCATTAATGAAGTTACTTTCACAGATCGGAAAGTGAGTCTCATGTAACATCTTAACTTTGCTCTCTCACTCCTGCTTAGAAACTGACAAACATGCGAATAATGAAGGAGAACATGCGAACGGGGAACCTTCCTGCCAACATGAAGAAAAACAGAGTGCTGCAAATTATTCCATGTAAGAAAAATAAAAAGGCTAATATTTGCCACTCTGGCCACTTTGTATACATTGAAGTCTGAACATGTTTATGAGCTCAGCTATCAGCGGTTCTGAGGCATTTCCTGCTCTATTCCCATTCCAGATGACTTCAACAGAGTCATTCTCTCCATGCGAAGAGGTCAGGAGTTCACAGATTACATCAATGCATCTTTTATAGATGTAAGCACATTTTACTACCTCCTGTCCCTCTGTTTGAAGTAGTTCAGACATTTTGCCGCACACCTTACCGGACTTCTAAAAGCTTAAAATACTCTCTGTCGCTTCATCTCAGGGCTACAGGCAAAAAGACTACTTCATTGCCACCCAGGGCCCGCTGCCGCATACAGTCGAGGATTTCTGGAGAATGGTGTGGGAGTGGAAATGTCACTCCATTGTCATGCTCACTGAGCTCCAGGAGAGGGAGCAGGTAGGCTGCAATATGGAATGAATGCAAGGAAACAGGGAACTGTTTCTGTAATGCATAACCATGAGAATGATTTCCTGCTGCTTTCACAAAACTGAAGTTGATGTTCATTCTTGATTTAATTTTGATTTAGAATGGTAAATTATTACTGAAACCAAACGTGTGCGTAGCTCCTGATTGATTTCTCTTCTACACTTCTGTTCACAGGACAAATGTTGCCAATACTGGCCCACAGAGGACTCCGTCACTTACGGCGATTACACAGTAGAGCTG
>JAPQRN010000012.1:20047933-20063661 GCA_037367275.1 Coranthus polyacanthus
AACCGAACCGAACCGAACCGAACCAAACCAAACCAAACCGAACCGAATCGAACCGAACCAAACCGAACCAAACCGAACCGAACCGAACCGAACCAAACCAAACCGAACCAAACGTCTGCATCATTTCATACATGGTGGTGTTTCATTGCTGTGTTTCTGGTTCTTGTTTTAATTCTTCTTTTTCAGTCATTCACTAAATCTGTTTCCATTGCACTTATTTGCATTTACCTTTCAACGGCGTGTCAACTTTTCATCCTCTCCCAAGAGTAAAAACCTTTTTGCAATATTTTGAGGTTTCTTGAATTTTCAGTGTTTCCACTCAGGTTTAATGTCTGCTGGGAAAGGCTCCACCCCCAACGCAACCCTACAAAAAGAATTAAGCGGTTACAGAAAATGAATGAATGAATGAATGAATGAATGACATTTCTGGTCATATCACCCAGCCCTATTTCCAAATAGCTCGTCTTACATTGTAAAGACTGTACTGTAAATTCAATAAAAAGGTTGCAAATGACACTAAGACAAATCGGTTCCTCTTCCAGAATGTCTCATGACATCTAAACACAACAAACAAAGATACACGCCTTCCAAATGTGTGCTCACTTAGATAAAGATTTTATCCATGTGACTGCCAGCAGTCAATACCAGCAAAGAGTAAATTTGAGCTATTTTTGACAAACAATCATGTTTCTTATCTTGCAGAAAAACCAAAGTGACAAAAAGCCTCTTTGTTGACAATTTCCACTTCCTCAGGGACGTGGTGCCATGGTAACACTCCTCAACAGGAGGGGCTGAGGCCCAAAGAAGGTCAGTATGAGTGAAGAGGTCATATGAATTATGGATTAACCCTAAGCCACTCTGGTTTTTTGATTGACCCATAGTTAATTCCAATTTTAACTTCACAAGGCTTGCCTTTTTCTTTCTGATATGAAATGGAATACGGACTCGTTTACTGACCTCTCTGCTGAACTGCCTGCATGTGTGGCTTAGGAACATATGAAAGGAAACTAATTCATATATATAGTCTGAGTCCTTTCATTTGGTCGGGCAGATCAGACTGAAAATGCTTACATTTCCTCCATCATCTCCTAATAAGATTTCCAATACAACGAATATGACGGTTTAAGTATAAAATAAGCACTCGTCATTTAGTAAAGCATGGTTTAACATGACTATCTTACTCCTAACAATAATTATTTTTACCTGAGAATGTGAATAAATTAAACATTTAAGACAAAAGATCGCAATAAATACAATTATTCCAATATAAAAATATATCTCGATTACGATAAGTATCGTTTTGTCGTTAAGTATCGTATCGTCATTTTCCTTGGAGATCATTACATACATTTTTTTAGCTTTAGTTTTTGTTTTGTTAACATACACGCAAAACGTTTCACTGTTGGGTGAGTGTTCATGTTCTACTGTAAAACCACAAATAACTGTCAGTTAATAATGATTTGACTTTTATCACTATAATCATCAAGTGCTATGAAAATGTTCATCATGCCGATGTTTTTACCCCAACGGTATTTATAATTTACAGTCACTGAAAATATGAGTTGTGTTTCTTTTCCAAACATTTAAAAAAGACCGGAACTAACTGTAATGTGTTCAGACAGCCCGATTCAGAAAAAGCAAGTTAAAGATCGTCAACGTTTAATTTTGTATGCAACCAAACTGTGGAAGCGCTCGTTCTTCATTGTCTGCTGCGCTCACGTCTACAGCCTCAGCGTGGTTGTGGCTGATGAAGAGAGACAGGCACAGGGTGTAACATGGAGAGTGTACCATTAACATCCTAAGAATGAACCGGAGATCCTGTCAGTCTGTCTGTCTGGATGTTGTCTTTCACATCTCAATGACTCCTCACTAGCTTAATAATGACTTGTTGTTAAATGTGTTCTCCCCTCCTCTCTGACGCTCTCTCCCTCACTTTCCTTCAGCATCTCACGAGGCTAAAAACATTTTCAACAGACACTTTAAGGCTCACCATAATGCAATCAGACAGCTCTTACTGGAGTGCTAATTTGACCCAACGCCCCCAAAAACTGCATTACAAGAGTTATCCTATTCCAGCAACCTAATATGCTTTTCAAGCTTCGTCTTCGTGAGATTTGCCGCACGCTCTGGTAAACCAACGGCTTTGCTCTTTGGACCACAATGTTTTGAAATAAAAAGGATGATGCATGTATAATAGAAGAACTATATCATATTAGCTATTTTGGGATATGTTGAGGAGCTAAAGAAAAGAAAGCATAGCATGAAATGAATAGTGCACAATTAAAAAAAAAACAGTAAGTAAGTAAGAAGTAACACTGCTGAGAGTCTACAAGCAGACTGAGGTCTATTGATGCTTTTGTATCTCAGCATAATTATAGTAATGGATCTTTTACGAAGTTTCCATAATTCATATTGTAAGCAAAGATGTTTTACGTTCTATCGGCATCGGCGCAAGTTGGCTCCAAATAATGGCCAATAGCGAATGTAATGTAAAAAAATCAGCCGATCTCTTCTAATCTGTTCGTGCAGTTCCCTCAGTTACTGGTAGTGATGGTCAGAAATGTGTTTGTGAGGTCCCACCGACATTGACCTTTGACCACCAAAATCTAATCAGTTCATCCTTGACTCCAAGTGAAAGGTCGGGCCAAATGTTGTGACTTTCTGTCAAACCCTCCCTGAGATGTCGTGTTTTAAACGTAATGAGGACAGACGGACGGACCAACCTTCTTACGGAGATGTTCCACGGACGCATCTAATAAAGTCAAAGATAAGACAAAGTCCAAAACTATTGTTACTGTATCGGTCAACCTCTAATCGTGAGCCTCGACAGACGCCTATCGATACAATCCTTATTCCAATAATAAGATTTATAAAAAAAAAAACGAAAAAAAAAAACCAGAATCTTAGATACTAGAGGTTCGACCGATAGTGGATCTTTAAAGGTCGATATAATAGTTTGGAGAAGGGAAACGCAGATCAATCAACTGATATAATGTCCACCAAAAACACAACACACATTATACTTGTCTGATGTGTTTTCAGTTTTCTTCTGAGTTGTCGTTTCTCAAGGGACTGTAAGAACAGAAGAGACCACATACAATGAATAAGTACTACAACAAATACTAAGTACTAAACAGTTGGCAAATACTACAAATATTAGGCAAAAATTCTTTCTGTTCTTTCACTTTATCAGAAACCGGTAAAGTGTTGAAAACTGAAAATCCAACTCAGAGTAATAAACACCTAAATAAATACATCCGAGTCACTGAATGTCGTAATAATAAATGTGCAACTGAACACGAAACTAGCCATAAAAAAAAATCTAGGTGGGAGTGAGTTTTGTAATATTATTTTCCCTCAAAGTCAGTATTTCAACATTACGATCCTAAACATTAGCTATCGGCGCCGACTTCTGATCCTGCTGTAATCCTATTAGCACTGATTAATAGACCAAGCAGATTAACTGGTCTATCTGTATTGAGTACTTATGACTGTGACAGCGACACACTTACTCGTAGACATTATCTTACGAAGAAAAGCCACGTTGATTAGAGGTCGAGAGTTACTGGAAAACTTGCATTGCATTGTTAACATTACTTTTGTGTGGCTCTGTAACGTCAACAAGCAGAACAACAGCCATTAAACCTCATAAAAACTAATTAACGCGACTCTAAACATCCTCACAAATAATTCCTCCCATGTCACCGATTAGTGAAGTTACATGATCTACTGTGGCTGAGCTTGGTCTAGTTCCAGAAGACAACTGGTCGGAGGAAAACGCATGACCGATCCAATTAGTGGTGATTTGGCAAAACACGTCTAAAAAGTTATTTTGTTCATTAGGTTGGTTTAAGTATTAATCTATTTAAATGCATTGCTTCTTTCGGGTATTTCCTTTCCAAAGGCGAGCATGTTATGCTGCTTACATGTCATCGACCACAACAGACAAGGAGAGATATAAATCTTGTTTTGTGTTGTTTAGCATGACTCGAACGCTCAAACATGTTGAGTGAAGCCCCATTAAAAGGCTTGTGTGTCTGAGTTCAACAGCCACAGTTAGAGGTCTCTAATCAAACGAGTGAAACTGCAGCTTTGTGTTATGTGTCAGCTGCAATTTAGTGTTCTTTGTGTTTATACTGACGACAGGAAGGAAACACAGGAGGCCTCCTCTCGTTTGCAACAGCAGATGCAATATCTGTGAAGGACACAGAACATTGTGGGATAAATTGATTAATATTTTAAAAACTAAAGTCTTTGTTGTACTCCGTGAAGACGGTTTTGAGAAGAAAGGCACTACGCTCTCCACTTGGGCTTTAGTGGTTTTCTGAGTAGAGACGGCACTGATTCTACACGTTAGCCGAACTAATTTATCTAAAATAATATCTGAAAATTGAATTGGTAGAGCTCTCCTCTGACTTGTGTCTTGATGACATCTCAAATTAAGTTAACCATTTACGGAATGGACTGAATGAAGCGCCGCATTCCTTTTAAAAAGGTCAGCATAGCTCAAAGGAAAGACATTTAACATGAAATACTGTTGTTGTTGTTGTATTTCATTAAACACTGCCTCTCTGACTAAAAGCTCTCTGGGGCGCCAGCTGGGAAGAGAAGCCATGGAACAGAAGCTTTGATTTATCGGTTGTCATGTTTTAGTGATTGCTGATTGAATATGTGGTCCAACAAACGCCTCCAGCTTCGCCTGGTAACCCTCTCAGTTCCTTTCTCATCTTCTGCTCTGTCTGTGTCAGTTTGCATTCATATTGTTCTTATAGGGAACTAATAAGAAGTTGCACCAGTAAGTGACTTGTAAAATAAGGAAACAAGTAGTAATTGTGTAAGACTTTAAAAAAAAAAAAAAAAAAAGTCTTACGCATCGACAGATGTGTTAACTGGAGTCGGTAAACATTCATTCCGCATAAGTACAATATTGTTTAAACCTGAACTTTAATGAATTCTTCTGCGAAAAATTCCATAACAGAGAATTGCAATAAGCCCAGTGAAGCTCTGATTGATGCATTTGAAGAACAGAGAGGGTGAGTCTCTTACGATTAATACCTCAGGGTTTTATTTTTAACTTAACTCCACTTAAGCAGGTCATCAACCTAAATCATATAAGCCCAAAAACAATTCACAGGCCAGACCTTTGCCAAATATTACTCACATTATCTGTATACTGATGGGCGTGGTTTTCCATGATACTTAAACAGGGAGTCTCTAAAAAAAAAAAAACAATCACTGAATAAATAAAATGGCAAAAGGTACTTCAAATACTTCCTATTCTAAAATGCCACCTTCAAATTGCTCGCTAAAAACACAAGGACCGAACATTTACAATTACAAATCCTTATTTTTCAGAGGCTGGAATCGGAGAATGTGTGGCATTTTTGCTGGAGTTTATTGAACTTTTTAATTAAATATCAAAGGACTCGGCAAGTAATCTTTTCAGAACTAAGCCGAACCAACCTGAGGGGCACGTCGGCAGTCTAGAGGGATACTTGGGGGGGTACGTCAAAACTCAAATGTAGAGGGACCTCGCTGTGCCTGTCGCAAGACAGTTAACAGTACTAATGATGATTTTCATATTTAGTGACGGACTGATGGAGCAGTAACAGATTCAAATTAAACAACAGTGCATTGCAAAGCTGCAAACTTGAAGGAAATGCTCAATGTAAATTTAATTAATATTTCATTAAATTGGGATTACTATTGCCATATCATATCAAGTGTGTGTTGTTCTATTACTGCGCAAAATATTGGGAGAGTTCCAGCTAAGTAAGACCTCCGTCTGCTTTCCTACCATTAAAAAAACAACATTAAAGCATACCTCCGATGCCATTTTTACGATACACATTAGTATGCGTCTTGGTCACACCCATATATTATCGGTTTCTGCTGATGTGACAGATTTTTCTCACGTTGCTGAGGAGCGGTGGTCCACTGTTGTGGTTAAAGTGTACCCTAGTGTGTGAATTCGAGTTGAACTCCCCCCGTGACCATGACTCAAAACAGACATGGCTTTGTATTTTAGCCTTGTTAAAGATTACACAGTCTGAACACAGGTATCAGTGTCCATGCCACAGGTCTCTGTATTATCCTGAACCGGAAGCTTTATCCTGTTCTGCATGTTCAGCTCTTCGAAACTGAAAAAAAGCTTTTAAGAGTTAACTTTATTGGCCCAGTGTGTAAGGTTAAAGACTCAGTAAAGCCATTAAAAGCCCAACTTTTTCCACAGAGTTAAGATTACATTGATAAAGTGAGAGCGCTGGGTATCAAGGATTTAAACACAAGAGTGGTTTTCCTCTAATATCCCCCCAGCTTTAGCTCCAGCTCCCATCCAGATCTAACAGTGCTTTCATGTTTGACCCACTTTTATAAGACGGAGACAATGACAAAGAGACAGAGGCAGAAGGGAGATGATAAAAGACACAAGTGGGAGAGAGCGGGAGAGTTACGGCAAGAGTGAGAGATTAAGAGGGAGATGCAAAAAAAGTGGTTAAAAGGGAGACGCAGGATGATGGAGTAAGAGAGCGCTGCAAAGAGAATGACAAAGGTGTAGAGAGAGAGAGGAGAAAGGGGTAAACAGAAGGCAAAGCTAAAGGCGCCTGGGAAGGAGGGGAGGGGGCTGAGCAGGAGGGAGGAGGGAAGCTCTGCTTCTCCTAATAAAGCGAGTGTATGTGAAAGGAGGTGCTGAAAAACGTTAGGCTGAGGAGAGAGCTGTGCGACCAGAGAGAGCAAGAGAGGAAGAGAGAGGGTCAGAAAAAGAGTGAGAGAGGGAGCCTGAAAGGAGGGAGAGAGAGAGAGAGAGAGAGAGAGAGGAGGAAAGAATAGAAAGAGCATTGTGTTGCTGCTGAGAGAGAACCCATGTCTGCACAAAGAGGTAGGTGTACTGCTATGACTGGCACACACTCACTCACATACAAATACACGCACATGCACGCACTGAGAAGCAGAACAGGAAACCATTACCACCAATTTAAACCGGCAGTGAGAATGTGTCAAAAGCCGATGTCAAGTACCAAGTGACTGTATGTTCCATTCCAAGTGTGTGACTTGCTTTGCTGCATGTATCAGCAATGTAGCGTTGTGGGGCAGGTGTGACTTTTTCCATAGCGTGTCTGAGTTTGTGTTTATGAGCAGAGGAAGCAGGTGCCTGTGAGTGTTTTCCAGAGCTGGTAGAATTCAGCGGGGGGTTGAGGGCTCACAGAAGCCCGCTGAGGATCATGTGAGGTTTAAGGTAGTTAATTAGTAGATCCCCTAGCCTGAGGGCAAGTGTTTTGTTTAATTTAATACATTTAATGCGGGCTGGTTAAAGCCTGATCGTCAATACAGCTGACAGGTGTATTTGTATTGATGTTTCTTAAGGTTCAAGCAATTAGCTAATTGCTGTTCCAGTAATGTCATTTCATTTTTAGTCCAAACCTGACTGAGCTCTGCTTTTGTTTGCAAAAGGATGTTTAGATAAAGATAAAGTGTTTACCCACAAACTATTGAATGATGTTTAGAGAATAGTTTTGGTTTAATTTGGCCAGACTTTTTGACGCATCCATGTGTAAGATCTGCATCTATCTCAGTACATGTCCGCTTACACAAGAATATTTATTTACATCAAACATTCTCAGCTCAAGAAAAGTGACATTTCAATGTGTTTCTGGGACATTAAGTTGCAAAAGTATATATTCTGAAATGCTGGAAGTTCTGCATATTTAACTGACTCATCCACTGTGAAAACTATGATCACATTTTCATGTCTAGGTCCATGAGGAAGACGCACACAGCCTCTGAGCTCAGCAGTCCAGCATAGTAAAAGAACAACACTCTTCTACTATTTTAATTAGGAAAATGAATTCACAAATCATAGCGTTATGTTTTATGCTCTGCCAATTGGCAACACAGTAAAAACGGATCCCTGGTTTTGGAAATGCAACCTCTAGATTATTATGGTTGTGTTTAAGGTCCCAGCAAGTAGATCATCAACAACTGGCCAGCTTCCTCCAACCCAAAGACATGTAGGTTAATAGGTCGCTCTACAAGTAAACTACCTGTGGTGAATGTGAACTGTTTTTTGTTTTTATATCAGTTCGGGCTATTGTAGCAATGGAATTTCCCCTGCAATGATTTTGGCTCAACGGGGCGATATGCAATATTAATGTGGTGGTTATTTATGTGGTGACCCACCTTGGTCTAATTTGTCCCATCACAGTTTCATAATGAACTGAGAATACTTTCATAATTCTCATAATGACATGAAAGACCTCAAACTTGTGTTTTGCACCTGTGTAGAACTAAACTGGCTGCACAGTTGGACGCATGCAGCCAACCAACAGTAAGCTGCTATAGCTGAGCTCATTTTATTTCCTCAGCGTTAGAAAAACATGTTACACCAACTCCTGCAGGTTAAAATGGACAAACCGAATTCTTTTAGTGGTGACAGAATCGCCACAAAACTGACTTAAATACCCCACTATCCTAGCAACCCACAATGCAACACAGTCTGTGAAATATTGTATTAACTGCACTCGGCCGATCAGTGGAGTATGAAGTTTCAAAAAGCGCTTTTATTTATTTGATGACACAAACATCGGGGATCGTATGGCGGTATAGCCTCATGAAGAACAATAAAACTGTGACCACAGCGGGTGTGGCGGTGGCTCGCCATCCCCAGCGGTTGGCTTGTCGTTAGCGCAGTATTGCAGTATTGCAATATTGCGGTTGCCGTGACAGACTTCGTGTCAGCGCTGTGTTGAACTAGCGACCTGACCGGAGTCTGACCCTTGCCCAATGTCAGCTGGGACCAGCCCCAGCGACCTGCGACCCCGCAGAGGACACGTGGTTATAGAAAGTGGATGGATTGTGTGTTTAATGTAGAGTTTTAATGGTGTAACTGTGTCGTAGTAGAGAATGAAATTTCAAAAACCTGGATCGACTCAAACAGAAGTATCTGCAGTGTCGTAGTCATTGCAATCTAGAGGATTAATAGTTTTGGCCGATTAATCAGTTGCATTAGGATGTTTTACGAACTACTGGTATCAGGACAACTTGGCTCCAATGGCGGCCAATAGAGAACGTCAGGATTCTCCACTGGAATGACGGACTTTGCGGGAAAATACCTCCAATAATAAAAATCACTCCCCTTTTTTACAGTTAGTTTGATGTTCATTTCCAGATTTATTTATTACGTATTTATTACTTCAAATTTTTTTTCCAGGAACGCTATTATTCCTGTTCCAAATTACCCTCACTACGTCTGCATTAAAGATCCACTATAAAATTGACCCTTTAATATCACTTTACTTGCACCGTCCATGATTGTTTTAGGCAGCAGAAATTCAGACTTAAATTAACTTTGTTCATGTTATAGATATGGCACGATAACCATATGGAAATTTGATCTATAGCTGTCATGTCATATCTTTCCACACAGGGACGATAATTAGAATCATTTGGTTATTTTTGCCGTGTTGAAGTCAAGTCCGACTAGCCCAGCCTGGGGTCACTATAAGGCAGACCTATAGGCGAGGTCAGACCAGACTGGACACCAGCTGCTTCCCTGAAGAAAGTGGAGAACAGAGACACTTCCTCTCATTTACCATCATATGACGCTGCTGGAGGTTCCCTTTTTAAAAGGAAGAAACAGGCGATGCTGTTGCAAAACTGCTTGGAAAGATTATTTATAGAGCTGTTAAGTGACATGTGTCCGTTCTTTATGTGTTTGGGGGGAAAAAAAAAAAAAGTTTGACTGATTAACGGTGGTTGTTAAAACCAGAAGGAAACTGTGCCCTCAGGACACAATGAGCGGATGATGTTTGTTTGATTTATCCATGAGGGACTAGAACAAGAGAACGGTGCAGTGGCACATTTAGTAACCACAAAAATGAAGTTTATGGAATACAGGCATCTGTCATTGTAAGGGGTTTTCTATTTATGTTTCTACCTGAGAGACCTTGTGCAGTAGAGCCTCCAGGTTGGAGCATGTATAAACCGCAGACGCAATTAAGTGCAAGTGCATGGTTGGTTAATTGATATTTCCACATCATTTAACTTTCCATATTAATTTGATATTGTCTCAAAGGAAAATACTGTACTGTCTAAAAATAGAAACATAAAAAAAATACGAAAAAATATATTTTTCCCTTCAGTAACTCATATTAAGTTTTGAAAAATCCCCAAAACTGAATATAACAGTTTTATTTACATTACATTTTCACTGTTTTATTGCTATGTTTATGTCTGTTAAGGATGTAAATAGATGTTGCAGCACCGTTGTTAGGCAACTACAGTTATTATGCCTATGTTACACCTGCCTGTAGGCTAGACTTATGAATGATTAAAGCCAACCACCAGAACAGCACAACAATTTTAACACCTGCGTTACAGGGCTGTTGTTGTGTCGTCTCAACGTCATTACAAAACCACACAGTCGATCCCCAGCCGTGTCACCGGTTGACTCATCATGAGCCTGAAGTAGCACAGAAGCAACTCTACAAGCATGTGCTGATTCTAACACTCTCCTATCTTTCTCTTCCTCTCATCTAGCTTCGTATACATCAATCTCAGGAGATTTATGAGCCCAAAGTTACAGATCAGCATGCAAATCAAACAAAGATATGACTGAGCTGCTTCGTTCTGCCAATATAAACTCAGCGTGTGCTTCTTTGTTTAAAGATGAGCAGTCAGGCCAAACTATGAGCTGTGTATCTTGGCCTTTCAATGTGTGTGTGCATGCTTGTGTTTGCTATGCAAGTCGGACGTCTTAATCTGAAAACTGTTTAGACGTTAAAGGACCTCTCTGCTCTTGTATCTTTACGCTAGTTTAGAACCAGGACTTGGGGTAAAGTGTTAGATTTATGTAAACGTCAAGACGTTAATGACTTAAAAGATTATTAAAGCGGAACAGGAATGAATGAAGTAAATGGTTACTAAGCTGCAAAGACTGATGCGCTGTTAAGTGAAAAGTAACTGCTGTAGATGTTATGTCATACGGCAGAGCTGTGGGACTTTGTTTTTATAGGTGAAAGGGCTGAATGGTACTCATCTAAACAACACTCTAAACTAATGGTAACTTGAGTTTTTTTCCCCACAGTGCTCTACGCTCCTGCTGGGAAGTAATTAAGGCAAATATTATCTCTTTTATTTGCCAATCTTGCTTTTAAAAAAACCTTTAAAATCTAAAGTATTCACACTGAGTTTATGAAAATAGACAGATGAATTCAAAACAACACACGACATCTGCTATATCTCAGCCACTCCCAGTTTCCTTATGCCGCTGTGTAAAGCATCCGGACTACTTGACCTCAACCTCGACGCTCCATTCGTGTGTACAGAGGGGTCGGACCATGGAAATGGAAACACTGACCGTGTGTGGGTGCATGTATGTGTTAGTGTCCCTGTTCTTAGACGTTACCTTGAGAGAGGAGTCAGTGTTGATGTTTGACCCTTTTTGTGCAGTGATGTATGTGCAGGGAAGGCTGTTTACCCATTCATCAGGTGAAGGGAAGGTACATTTGTCTTTGTTCACCTTAAAGCTGACGTCAAAACAGGACAGAGAAATACCTGCTTAAGTGGCGCATGTTTAGTTCATTCATTGAGGAGTCAATGTAAAGATGGAAATACACGACTTTTTGAGTAAGAAACGTTTAGGTTTGCATTTTGCAGATTTGTACTGTGTATAGGCAGTAGATGTAGAGTGAAGCCTCCCTGTTGCTTCTTTTCATTTTTATTTTTTAGATCTCTTTTGTTGTTGGTGTTTTTTTGGTTTGAAGTGGTTTGGGGTTGGAGTGGGCTGTAATACAATGTATTATGTCATCTGCTGTTGGACTGAAGTTATTATTGTACAAAAAAAATGTAAACGTAGCATTAAAACACGATGACGTATTAGTGCACAGGCGACATTAGTACATATTTCAGTGTTGTAGGTAATGAGCCAACTATAGCCACATACAGAAACATCTAATCTCAGCGGAGTGTTGTCCTACTGATCCAATCTAGCACCAAACATGGATGTATTATTGTTATACACAGCAGCGCTAATTCGCTGTCAAATGAACAGAATAGCAAAAGGCACAACGTCAACACACAACAGGTAACTTGTAGCAAGGTTGGTGGAAAAACAGTGAGTGGTTTTCAGTTTTGCTCTGGAAACTAAATGACGGACATGCTGACCCCTACATCCCCCAGGGACAAAAAGCCATTATTCATTCAATAAAGCAGAGAATGGGTTGACATCCCACATGCTGCCGTCATGGTTGAGGTTCCTTGCACTGGTCCTTTCAAGTACTAATGCATGCGTTTGCGTAGCCTAAAAGGTTGTGTTTCAGTCAGTGCTGAAGCTCTGAGACAGTTCCTGGATAAGCTCTATGATCTCATGTTCTTAATTTGTTACTCAGGTAAGCCTCTGTCTTCTGTCTCAACATGCGTTATCATGGCTGCGTTTGCGTCTGTTTAGTAGGCTGCCAACTTCGTCATCATTTGTAAGTGATTTCACATGCTCTAACATGAGGTAAATAGCTGCTCCTTATACGTGGGTCTGTTGTCTAGGAAGCAAATCAGAGATGGACTGATTGGAAACTAAATGTTTCATATTTGACTCAACACTCCTCAGACTTCTGAGTAACTGGGAGGATGAAGTCAGTCCAGGACACCTTCTTTACAGCTTTACTGTAACCACTTCCTCCACAGACTTTGATTTGCTCCATAATGAAAACAGTTTTGTGACTGGAACGAGCTGACATTAATGTCATTTATTAATGCCAAGGCTGATCGTTTTCTTCAACCAGCAGATACATCACAGATGTTCTCATGCATTGTACATGAGCTAGACAAACAGCTACAGTAACGACAGAATAAATCAAGGCAAGTAACAAGACACTGTAATAGAAGTAAAAATTAAAAATAAATAAAACATGGCAATCACATATGGTAAAGCCACTGGTAAAGCCAAGTCTTAATAAAAAATACATGGCAATCACATATGGTTTCACTCTTGCTTCATTTTCAGCTCACGTCTTTAAGGAATAATCTAAAGAATTCCATAATTCTACCAACGCAGGCTCCCGGTCCTGCAGTAATGCTGCCAGAGTTGATGGTTGAAATTCCTGGCTTTGTTTTATTACAGCTCAACTCAATTTGGGTACGTTTATGGAGAACCTGTCTATATGTGGCTACTGACGAGACAATGTTCCCTCCTGCACAACATTTTGGTCACTATGAACTATTAACTTCTGTATGAGAGTAATAATGGAGCCACTAGGTAACATAAGATACAACATGTATTTGTCTAACATTACTAATTCAACTATCACTATTTTTACTACACTAAGGATGGCTATATCACAAATGTTTCCATTAAATTCTCTGGGAAACATCTGACTTAATGAGAAGATGCCATTAAAGTCAAGGCCTTTAAAAGTTAATAGATTCTGTTACAAACAACCAAGTAAGTGGTGCCAGTGACACATTCCCAGCTCTAAGTCACACTTACTCATGTCTACTCTAAATAGTTGTGTTTACACAGACCTAGAATTGGAAAAAAAAACATCCCAATCAGAATAAAAAT
Organism: Coranthus polyacanthus; assembly: GCA_037367275.1. NCBI lineage: Eukaryota > Metazoa > Chordata > Actinopteri > Kurtiformes > Apogonidae > Coranthus > Coranthus polyacanthus. The sequence continues at coordinate 20,061,486 of JAPQRN010000012.1, forward strand.
GCCTCATGTAACCACCTCAATCAGAAGAGACTGGTCTGACCAGAGGGAATCAGAATGAGAGGGGCGGTGTAAACCTCTGATGCACTGTTCAGCAGGAAACTATCAGCCATCTAAACACTTGATCCGATTGTTTCTTTCTGCTCAAGCTTGACCCACGTGGGGGCAACATTGGGTCACGTGACACGTTTCCAGGAAGGAATGAAACATGGTTGCAACAAAACAAAATAAAACTGGTCTGTAGCTGGTACAAGTTAGCGACGACTTTAAAAGATTTAAGGACTGTTGAACATGGTCGAAAGGCTTGTAATAACAGTAAGAAAAAAGCAAATATATTTCCAAGAACAAGTTGTGGGTCCATTTTAAGAGTAAAAATCTGGAAACAACTTCTTCTTCTATTATATTTCCAGCAGAATGGATGGAATTACTTTGCGCATGTTAAAAAAAAAGTTACATCCTGATTATTGGCCCAGCATCCATGTAAACACTTAAGTTGTTATCTCTGATCAGAATGATTTCAGTCACATTTTAGAAATATTGTCCATGTAGACCCGGGCCATTGCTGACAGAAATGTCGAGGGAGCTGTCATAATCCACTTCAAAGAGTTAATATTAGATAGTTACACAGCCAAAAAATCAGTCACTGGGTGAAAATGAAAAGCCCCTTTTTTGTTCTAGTCTAAGATCAAAGACTCACAGCTTTTTTAATAAAAAAAAACAAGTTAATAAATAGCAAATGCACCACATGTATCAACCTAACATGAAAGACTGAAAGAGATGGAAGTGAAACACCAAATGAATGAAAATGGTCCAAGTGTAGCAACAATAACCAAGAAGACGGGAGTTGATAGTAGGCAAACGTTTTATATGAACCACCAACTATGCCACAACATGTATACATACATTCTTTGCCACTCAAGGGTAACAACAAAAAAAAACACTGCTTGTTGCAGCTTGACAACATAATTTCACAAGCATTTTTTGGTGTGGTGTAATCCTGCCACACTTGGAAGTCAGTTGAGTAAGTGTCCGAGGCTGTCAAATATCAACATCCCTGACTTATCTGCACGGTTGCTATTTAGACCTACTTAATTATCTTATCAGAAAATGCCCCATCTAGTACAGTATCTCTTGCAATACAACTTTATCTACTCAACAGGTCAAACCATGCATCACATGTGGATGTTGTGATACATCTGACAGCAGTTTCGCGTCACGCAGATATCTTCATATTGCGCAACACGTGCAAGTAATTAAAAGTGTTGTTCACAGTCAAAGGGGTAATAAACAATGTGGGTGAGTGAGACGGGGGTGGTTTCCGTGGTAGCATTAAGCTCGTTTGGCAACACCTGTACGTCTGGTTTTCACAGTAAAGCAGCCCAACAAACCAAGCACAGGCATTAAATATAAAGCAGAACTGTGTCGACAAAGAAAGGAGCGTTACACTTTACTTTTCTCTGAGTATCGTAAGGGGGATCAGTAGCCCACGGCGAAGGCTGAAGACGTTGACGGTGCTCGGCTTTTCCGGTCAACATGGCGCCTTCTGTTCTGTCCTTCAGGATTCTTTACAGTCCGGCCAGTCTTTATCAGAGGTCCTGGCACAGTTTTCCCGTCCACTGCGGTGCAAACACACACTTGAACAGGCTAGAAAATTCTTGAAGCTACTGCTAGTGCTCTGCTAATTCGCTAGCTAGCCGCATTGCGTCTTGTTTCCGTTAGCTTGACTAGCGGCTACCAGCGGCGGACTGTTATTTTACTAAAACGACCCGTCATCGGTGGAAACGCGTCTTTTTCGGTCACTTCGGCGTTTATTCGGTCTGAACTTGAATCCAGCGTCAAGTCCGAGCACCTTTACCCACTGAAAACAAGTAAACAGTAGCATGTTCCGTAGTCCCGCTAGCTTAGCAGCTAATAGCGACCTAGCAATTAACACACGCATAGGCAGAAATGTCTACCCTAAGTAACAAAAATTAGTAAAATGTGTTTTTCTGACAATTACCTGAATAATGACCAATTTTCGAACACCCTCACCTGTCACACCAGGTGCGTAAGTGTCCACCAATCAGAATCCTACAAACTGATTCTGACCGGTAGTGACTGTCGTGTCCACCAATCAGAATCCTACAAACTGATTCTGACCGGTAGTGACTGTCGTGTCCACCAATCAGAATCCTACAAA
>JAPQRN010000012.1:20066310-20076791 GCA_037367275.1 Coranthus polyacanthus
GGGAGGGATGGGATGGGGGGGGGGGGATGCCGGGATGAGTGACTCTCATTAGTTCACTCACAGAAAAAGAGTCCCTTTTAAGGGGCTCGAGCGCACGCGGGCGCGCACGCACACTTTGTCTCCATAGCGACCGGCTTTGCTGTCCCAGCTTGGGGAGGAAATGCCAAACTCGGCGCTTCAGAGCTGCTCCACCAGAAATACACACAGCTCTATTCTAACGCTCTGTCCGGTTTCGCCTTGGTCTTATCACGGTGCTACCTCCCCCTGTCCATTCTCTGCTCTTCCTGTCCTCCCCATGTTCTTCTACTTGCTCTCCTCTCGTATCTCCTCTCTCTCTCTCTGTCTGTGTCTGTGTCTCCCTCCCTCCTCTGTCAGTGTTAAGTTCATTGAAGTAGACAGCAGAGGTAAGTCTTCTCTTCAGCTTTACTGCGCTATAAGCGTCAGCCTTTGGTTTTTGGTTTGTTTTTTTGTGTTTTTTTTGGTTTGTTTTTTTTTGGATCCCCCTGCAGAGGTAGTAAAGGTCAGGTTAGAAGCCGTTCTCACTACCGTGGTCCGGTCTTTCCACGGCTTGTCTCTAACTGTGCGTCGTTCTTCACGGTCCGTCCACTTTGAATCAAATGCCGCGTGCTTTTCCAGCTGTCATGCGCGCGTGCATACTGTTTGCCAGGTTGCCCTCGAGCTGCGGTGTGTGCGGTGTGTGTATGTGCGCGGTGTGTGTGTGCGGCGTGTGTGCGGTGTGTGTGTGCAGCGTGTGCGGTGTGTGTGCGGTGTGTGTGTGCGGCGTGTGCGGTGTGTGTGCGGTGTGTGTGTGCGGTGTGTGCGCGGTGTGTGTGTGCGGTGTGTGTGTGCGGCGTGTGCGGTGTGTGTGCGGTGTGTGTGTGTGCGGTGTGTGCGGCGTGTGCGGTGTGTGTGATTAACCGTTCGTTCACGTTAGTATCTGTTCCGTCAACCATTCCTTTCACATAGCTGTTTGAACACAGACAGCCCGGACTGTTACAAACCTCTTGTATGTCTTTGTAAACTGTAAATATACTGTGTATTGGTATCTGTGCACATATGCCAGTTTGTTTTAAATCCCATTAGTAAACAGTGGAAACTGTACTTTAGGAAGGAGCGGAAACAAAGTAGTGGCTCACACACCAATCAAATATGGTCAGGATTAAAACTAATACCTTAAACAGGATGTAGAATTTATTAATTACCATTGGATAACTCCGTGTCAGGCTAGAGCTTTAATCATAAAGGTCAACATTTCCATGTAAGTTATTATTTGGATTGAAACCGACTGTCCAAACCGTGAGCTAACCAGGTGTCCCGTTTCCTCAAGAATGTGGGTGAAAATGTTTGCTTTTAATCATTTCCATTTCCAAATGAGCCGAGCGATTCTGCGGTGGAGTGGAATACCCCTTCAAACGTGCTGCCCCGAGGATCAATGGATCAGCCTGGGCCGCGTTCAGACACACCATTCAGAAGTCCATCTGTAGTCCATGGTTACAAAACAACACAATTAAACACTCCCAGCCCCCCCCCCTGGGAGGGCTTCTCTCTCACATACACATTACATAAAACACACATGCTCTGACATCACTCACATCTGGAAGCAACACTGGATAACACCCCCCCCTTCTTCTCTCCAATGTGTCCCCATCTTCCCCTTTCTACCCTCTCGCCTCGCCTTCCTGTTTGTCTGTCTTTCCGCCCCCGCTCCCAGAGATGAAAGAGAAGAACCCCTGGCACACGCCCGTGACCATCATCATCACTGTGATTGGTGTCATAGCGATTGTTGCCCTGGTGACGGTAGCGGTTTTGCAGAACAAGCCCCTCCACCAAAAGTACAAGGTACAGTAGAGGGAAACACTGAAATGCTGTAGCCTGTTCCCAGCGTGGGACTCCACTGTGTTATAGAAGGATCTCTGTCCAAAGTCCACAATCCATATATGGACTCTGGTTAATATGACCTTAACCTGTACTACTGGTTCTTAAAATCCACTGCCATATAAGGCCAGTGGACGGTGATAAGGATATTAATCATCGCTTCTTTTTGTCTCAAACACTGGCCCACTGCGAGTCTCACAGCTGTGCTTTCAGAGTTAAAAACGTTTACTCACTAAGCTCGCAGTCGCCCGTTTTGCACATGATGATATTGATCGTTTTCACTGAATGTTTAATCCGTTCCCTGTACCTAATTCCTCCCATCTCTACTCCAGTATGGGATTGTGCTGGACGCCGGCTCCTCCCACACAGCTTTGTATATCTATGAGTGGCCAGCGGAGAAGGATAACAACACTGGCAGGGTTGAACAGACCCATTCCTGCAAAGTCAAAGGTATGCTGCACAATGCTCCACATGTACACACACAGTAAGCCCTCACATTCGAGTGCAATCAAGTGCACTACCACTAATGCGCGCTAATGCAGATAGTAAAGTAAATGCACGGCAGGAGCATGTGAACATGCAGAACATAGTTCAAATCTAATGGTCAGCATTTGATTTATCGACATTTAGCTGCAGGAGCTGAAAGCAGGGGGGAAAAAACCAGCAGAATTTGAAAACGCACACCTTCCCTCTGCAGCTCTCTCCTCTCTGTCCAGGTCAAAGAAGAGTAAATATAAATATAGAAAAATGAAAGACTTTCTGAGCTTCTGCGTCGAGCCACGGAGTAGAGCCTGCCTACCTGTCTGAAAACAACCAAAACCTCCAGTCGTTAGATGTTCTCCAGCCCGAAAACAGAGTCCAGAGAAGGAGCTCGGAGTCTTGTTTCCTTTCTCTTTTTTTTTTCTCAATGACTGTTGCTGTGCACTGCAGCTTTAATACATTGTTTGCTAAGACATCATAAATCAACAATAGGCGATAAATCAGTAAAACAGGTGCTGCTGTAAGCTCTCGTCCTGCATACAGCCGCTTTATCGTTTGACCTCTTTATCAGCAACGTTAAATCTGTCGGGAAGGTTGACAAGCTAATCTGTGTGGAGCGATGGCCACAATAACTGAAAACACTGGGTACTGTTTGGTAAAGTCGTATTAATGGCTTACGAACGTTCACAACAGCAGATCTGATGATAACGAGAGGAACAAATGGCAGGTCTTTCATTGTCATGTTATTATCTTATAGATTTTAATAATAATATTCATGATGTGTGGATACAAGGACTTGAAGCTCTTTATCAAAAGGGAAGTTGAGCATTTTCAAGTCCCTGTACATTCATATATATGTATATTTAAAAAGAAGCCAGTTTATTTAATAAACCAAGTTTCATCTTAACCCTTATAGATTAGGTCTTTGCAGAAAGTTGCACCATTTTATCTCATATGGACACAGAGTCAGAGCGACATTCGCATCATGTCAGAAGGGTTTCAGCCTCAGAACAAATGTCTTACACTGAATTATTAACGAGACTTTGAATAGACACCGCGCAGTGTAACAGACAGGGTTTTGCTGTTATCTCGTCTTTTGCAACATCTGCTTAAAGCACCATCTGCCTGCTCTGCTCTCCCTTTTCATGTAGCTCGCGTTGGTCGTCAAAAAAAAAAAAAACACAGCGATAACGCTCTGAAAGCACAAAACAGCCTCTTCCAGCAGATCGTCCATAAGCACGTTTTCTTCCGATAACGTTGTCCTTTGAGTCCTCCTTTTATTTGATCATTTCTTTTAACCCAACAAAGCATTTAATTTTAAGAAGAAAGGAGTGCAGCAGTTTGAGGGTTACACACAAAAGAAACAGGCCTCGCAAATGTCAAATCTCTTATCTCCTGAATGAACTCTTTGGTGTTTTCCTTTCTCCACTTCAGCAGGCTAGCGTCAGTAAATTCAAGGATCTTATTATGTGTTGCGGTGGCTATATTTAAGCCGTATGACTTCACCCGCCCCTTGACATTCTGCTGCGTCGCAGGTCCAGGTATCTCCAGTTATGCCTCGGATCCGGTGAAGGCAGGGGAGTCTCTGAGAGCCTGCATGCAGGAGGCCGAGCTGCGAGTCCCCAGTGAGCGACACCAGGAGACCCCCCTCTATCTTGGGGCTACTGCCGGAATGAGATTGCTCAAGTATGACACATAAACACTGTACATCATGCACTCAACACAGAAAGCCTTTTCATATAAAGCTGGTGTGACAGTATCCTAAGCCATGGCTTTGTAATTGTGTTTGCACTGGCGGTCGTAGTGCCTTTCTCCATCCACCACCATTTGATTTATCTCCATGTCAGCTTTACTGCGGCGCATAATGCCACTGTCTCATCCATTATATATGACGCAGGCCATTTCTGATATATAGGTTGCTGTGTTTACTTGAATTATGGATGCGAATCATTCTAATCAATTTGTGCTGTGTGTGTGTGCGCAGTATTGAGAACAGCTCGTCATCAGACCGGGTCTTTCAGGCCGTGGGGGAAGCTCTGCAGAAGTTTCCCTTCAACTTTCAAGGAGCCAGAATCCTCAGCGGCCAGGAGGAAGGCGCGTTCGGCTGGGTCACCGTCAACTACTTGGACGACCGCCTCAGCCAGGTAAGCGTTTGAACACAGAGCCCTGCTTTTGTTTCCGCTTGCGGGGCGAACCCGCCTGTCGATTATCTCACCCCCTAAACCAGAGGCGCCCGAATTCTTTCCTATGAAGGGCCAAAAACAAATTAGAATCTGGATGGAGATGATTGTCAAAAAACATGAATCCATCCCTGTGTTTCTTTTTGGGAGCAGGACACCTTGCCACTCAAAGTACTAATTTATGAAGTATTTAAAATGTGTATATTGTTTGATGGCAGGAACTAAAAACACAGAGGCGGTCTGTTAACGCCACCTAAATGCATTTATTTTGTTTAACATGTGCATTAAGTGAAGCTGTGATTCCTCTAATGTATGTTTTCAAAATGGCTGGTTTAATTACTCAAGAGAATATTAGAAGTAGATGCAGAAATGGCAGTAAAAATTGTCAGCAATATTCATTTATGCGCACATTTTCTCCTCTCATTATTATAGTTAAGGCCTGTTGTGAATTGGGTTGCGATGGTTTGTAAGTAAGTACGTTTATTTATGTAGCAGCTTTCAAAACCTAAGTGCTTTGTACAAGACAAGAACACAAACAAGAACAGATCGTGCAACATTTGTAGACAGTGAGTGAAAAGGTTTGGGAGTCCCTGCTCTACACTAACTTCAAGGCTTCGCTGTTCCTGCTGCAGGGTTTGGAAACCACCGGCGCTCTGGACCTCGGCGGAGCCTCCACCCAGATCAGCTTCGTATCCGACAGCTTCGACGGTTCAGAGTCGCCCGGAAACTCCATGACCTTCCGACTTTACGGAAACGACTATAACCTGTACACTCACAGCTTCCTGTGTTACGGAAAAGACCAAGTGCTCCGCATGGTCCTCGCACACCAAACACAGGTAAACGTCACACTGAGGCTTCACTTCCAACAACAACAACAACAGCAACAGCAACAACAACAACAACAACAGCAGTTAATTTCCAGTTCAGAATCTTTCAACCTATAGATATTTTGTCCAACATCATGGTGGAGATTTTATTATAAAGAACAGCTGCACTTGTTTTTCTATCATCGTATGTTTCAGGTTTGTGGGACAATAACATTCAATATAAACTTAAATATTTGAACATTATGTCGGAGGTTTTGGATGCTTTTTTTAATATACTTTTGTACCACTGCAGTGCTCACTATACCTATAAAAAAAAATGTTGGAAAAGCAACTTTTTTCTGAAAAATCACAAGACACAAATCACAATCATAATAAAAAAACATCAGAAATAACAGAATAGTTTCAGAATTCAAATACTGATAAATGACTTGCATTTTTCTCGTGCTTTTCTACCTTGATGCTACTCGAAGCGTTTTACAGTGTGTCCCATGCACGTCACAGTCACTGGGAGCAACTCGGGGTTCAGTGTCTTGCTCAAGGACACGTGTCAGGGATCGAACCTCCAACCTTCCGCTTTGTGGACGACCCGCTCTGCCTCCTGAGCCACAGCTGCCCTAAATAAAAGTACAAATAATCAGACTATGTGGCTGTGAGGACATTGTGATGGTCCTCGTCGTGCCTGACATTCTCTATCTGGCGTTTTCTCCCAGTCACGTCCAGGAACAGTAGCAGATCCCTGTTTCCACAGCGGTTACACCGAGACAAAGGACTACTCCGTCCTCTACGACAGCCCCTGTGTGTCCGACCGCAAACCCAGCGGGGCTCCTGCGACCTTCACTCACGTGGGGAAGGGAAACTTCCTCCAGTGCCAGGAAGCGGTGAAAAAGGTCTTCAACTTCTCCCAGTGCAAATACAGCCGATGCTCCTTCAACGGGGTCTTCCAGCCGCTGGTGCAGGGGCCCTTTGGGGTCAGTATTTTCGTCATATATTACTGCTGTATGTGCTCAGACAGTGTGAAGCGTTACACAACACCCAGAATAATGTGTTGTAGTCTTAAAGTCCACCGGCCAGCTTCTCCGTTTTGGGCGTTGCTGGACTTTTACAAGGCTTTAATGGGAGCAGTAAGTGCTACTTGTTGACCTTTATGTTCCTTATCTGTAAAAGAATACTAACTTCCTGAAAATAAAATGTAATGGTACTGCTTAAAAGGACAATTTATAACACTTATATAGATTATATCTACTCTAAAACTGGGCAGATGACATATTAATAATGAAGCATCAGTGTTAGGGCAGCAGGTTAGTAAAGAAAAAAAAAAACCTGAAAAAACTACATCCTGATGCATAAATCCTTCCAATCTTTTATTTTTGGTGCCGGATAAGTTGAGCGCTCATTTAACCGACACCATGTGAGAAGTTAAGAAGGAAAAATCACATAGACGTCTGAAACGTGAGCCTGACACTGCTTTTTGTAAGATTTAACGAGGCGTCGCATTGTAACCGCGAATAAGTTGGCGTTGAGGTAATGGACTGCAGCGCGTTTTTTAAGCCGATGAGCTTTTCAGAGCTGAAATATTTGGACAACGTGCTACATATACTGTTTGAATACAGTTAAATACGCAAATCTTACCATTACTGAGACTTCTCATTCACCTGGACCATTTATTATGAGACTTATTATTACGAGACTTCACTTTAAAAGTAACTGAAGATGTCAAATAAACATAGTGGGGTAAAAATGTAAAGTAGCATCAAAGATACGAGCGCTTCCTGGACTCAAAGTGGGTTTGTCTGTTTTATTTGACTTCAAGAAAACTCCTCCTTCAAACACTTAAAATACCTTTATTGTCATGACATGGTCATGGGCATTTTAATTGTTTAAAGGATTGAGCTTTATGGAAGTTATAAAGAAGCATAAAATGGAAATACGCAGGCAAAGCACAAGTACATTTCTTGAGTAAAAGTTCCTTTCAAATGGCTGTTAGATACGTTATGTAGGCTGCGGCTGCACTTGAAATAAATTTATTAACATCTCCAAATAAAATCTAAAAAGGAATGAATGAATGTCCAATGAGAAACAGACTCGAGCAGCGTTCTCATGGTGGAGATTGTTGAGTAACGCCGACCGCGTCAGGGTGAGGTGAAAATAAACCCTGACCAGTAACATCCACGTCCATTTGTTTCATTTCCTCCCTTTTTCTCGCCCGGTAGGCTTTCTCTGCTTATTACTTTGTGATGAACTTCCTCAATCTGACTGATACATCCATCCCTCTGGAAACGCTCAAGGAGAAGCTAACACGCTACTGCGCAACCCCTTGGCAGGAGGTCGGGGCATATTCATACATCATCCACAAAGCACGCATTTTCCTCCATCTATTCACCGTTCTGTCCCGTGCACTGACGTTGTCGATGTGTTTGAACCTCTTCGACAGATCCAGCAGCAGCATCCAGATGTAAAACTGAAGTATCTGGCCGAGTACTGTTTTTCTAGCACGTACATCCTCACCCTGCTGACAGAAGGATACAACTTTACCTCAGAGAGCTACACGAATATAAAATTCATCAAGAAGGTTAGTAGATCACAGTCCACTCCCTTCCTGTTCCATCAACGCTGCAGGAGCGCGACCCCACCTGGTTTACGTCGCGTCCGGACCGCTGGTTGCATCTCGATTGTTTTGAGGAAACATTTAACCTTTGAGAGAAGGTTATGTTTTTGGAGAGTGACTGATTCTGGCAGTTTTAGGCATAAATACTGGTTTATCTTGAAGGTTAGACACAGGTCGAAGCAGAGAGACCTGAGAAATGGAACAAGCGCAGGAAATGCGTCCCACTTATTCATTAGAGGTGGAAAAGTTACAGTTTTTCTGCCACACTTTTCTTATCTCAAGCAGCCTTCGTGGAAAAAAGCTCATTTTTGGACCACGTTTGAGTTCAGCTGAACGTGCTGTTGATTGTTTGCTACACAGGTTTACCAGAGGTTCACAACATCTAGACTAGTGTATGTTGAATGAACCACGGACCTGCTTGGTCCACTTACTCCAGAATAACTGTAATAATATTTCGGTGTAAGAAGAAAAGTGGATTTGTCCCGTGAGTGCCCTTCTGGTCACGCATTGGCATATGTTTTTCTTAAGCTAGTACAGTAAAGTACGAGGAAGTCAGCAGAGAAAAATTGACAGAAGGAAAACGCAATCCATGTTTCACTGGCTCCAATTGTTTTCTCCCTGTTTTCTCCCGTGTGCAGGCAGGTTAGCTTTCTTTGATGTCTTCCTCTGGATCGCATTCCAGAGGTTTTTCCAATGGGGTTCAGGTCTGGAATTTTGGCGCGGTCTCTCTTAATTTCTTCCAGAGCTGTATTTCTTCTGACCATGTGGTGAATGGGATCTCTTAGGTCTGAAAGGTCACAGCACGTGGTTTAAATTGCACGGCCACTGCATGCGTCAGCTGCTCTATTTGCGTTAAAGTCGGTGCAAGTGTCTAGAACGTCTGTATCAGGTCTTCCTCTTCCTGTGTTGTGTCCAGATTAAAGGCAGCGACGCAGGCTGGACGCTGGGCTACATGTTGAACCTGACCAACATGATTCCAGCCGAGGCCCCGGACACGCCCCTTCTGCCCCACGCCGGCTACGTCTCCTTCATCACCATCATTGCACTGTTCCTCTTCGTCCTCTTCGTCCTCAGCCTGCGCCCCCTCTGGCCCAGCTGCTCCAAGCAGCCGCACATTGTATAAACGCACCCAGACGTACGTCCCGTATGAACCATGAGGAGGGGGTGTGTGTGAGTGTGTGTGGATGCGGGGTATCCTACGGTCTCGGGAATACGAAAGTCCTGCTTTCCAGACTCCGTGGTGGCGAGGTCAAAGGTCAGTGTCTGCTGCACAGGTGTATGGACTCAAGGACACTTCTGAAGGACAGATGCTTTCTCTCATTGAGGACGGGTTCTCTGCTTGAAGGACAGTTTGCGTGGTGTGGATGTTTGATTGCGTGTTTGTATGTGTGCGTTTGTGCGTACCCACGTCACTCTGCATGTGTCATGAAACATGATGTGAATATGGTAGAAATAAAGTAACCCAAGTTTATATAAAACCCGCCTTCACTTTGTCGTCATTTGTTTTTCTGAACTTTATTTTTATTGTGGTTGTAAATGTGTTGGATGGATGAATCTGAGGTTAAGGTTAATCCAGTCGAAATGACACCGGCCGGTAAGTTAAACTCACCAAATCCTGTCGGAAATAAGGGAACACAAATTCAATAAAGGCTCTCTTTCGTTTTTTTTTGTACCAGACTGAGATTTCAATGTGTTCAATACAAATATTTGCTTCTTTTTTCTATTCTTCTCATCTTATCATAAAATCCATTGGTATGGGTTTCGGTCGTGCGTTTCCTAGCGACGCCCTTCTTGCCTGTCACCAGCAGTAGTTTGTAAAGATATTTATCCTGAGCCATGAATTGATCTGGGATTTTGCTCAGGTGTGATGTGACAAAAGAGCAGTCGAGGTCTATTCTAAATGTTCCTCATTTCCAACGTCTTGCCAGAATGGATAAATTAAAGGCCAAAGCCAGAAAACATGTGGAAATGGTCGGCTATTGATTTACCTCCTGTCCCTGAAAACTCTGCTGCGTGAATTCCAGTTCAAAGTATCTTATTATGTTCTAGCAGATCCAGGATCTCCAGTTTGTCGCCACCTGAGCTTCTCAAATATCATCCATGTCACCCTCAGATATTCCCAATCCCGACCCCGTTCCCGTTCTTCACTTTGTCGTCATTTGTAAAACAATTCTGTGAAAATATTTCTCACAGCCTTTAATTTGCACCTTATCTCAGGCACATTCTTTAAACCATCTTCACTTCATGAACCACGTCTGGAAAAGCAGCAGCAAAATGATCTTTGGGAGGATTGGAAGACTTGAATTTTTCATGTGATTTGAAGCTGTTTTCAAGTGACTTTTACATTTTGCAGACTCGAAGCATCCCTCGACCTAAACACAAATGCATGTGAAATGTTTTACAAATTTAAAAAACAAATAAGCTGCATTTAAATGAATGATGTTGAAAACCAATCTAGAGACTCAAAGGTCATTTGAAGGACTATTAGAATCACATTTCTATTAAAACAATCAC
>JAPQRN010000012.1:20084812-20096796 GCA_037367275.1 Coranthus polyacanthus
ACAGACAGATTTTTTGTGCTCATCCATCCGTCCGTCCATCCATCCAACCAACCGTCCGTCCATCCAACCAACCGTCCATCCATGCATCCATCCATCCATCCATCCCTCCATCCATCCATCCATCCATCCATCCATCCATCCATCCATCCATCCATCCATCCGTCCTCATCAACATCATCCTCATCATCATCATCATGTATTTAACACATTTCATACACAAGTAAACTCAATGTGTTTTACAATGAAACAGAAAACATTGAACAAATAGAGCAGTTCTTGGCGACCCCATTCAGTATGTTATGTATGTTAAGTATGTTGGTAGGATGAGAGTTAATAATGTCCATTTCTCTCGCCTTTAGTAAAAACCGTAGGAGTCTGTCCAAATAAAGTGAACCTCAGGACTCACCTGTTTCCACATGACAACGTAGAAGCGTCGGCTGGACTGATATGCAAACACAATGCCCGCGTAGTCGTCATCTCGGTTGGTATTCACGTAAAAAGTCACACTGAAGTCGACGGCGCTGAACTTGTCATATCCTGTTTATAACGATACGATTTAGTTTGTTAGAGTGCAGCATGTCTAATGTCTAATATTTAGGAGTTAGAGTTCGTCTCACCTAAAGCTATGCCAGGATCTGAGTTCGCCGTCTGCAGCAGCTCGGTGCCTTGGCTGCGGATCACCCACAGAGGGTCCGACTGGGTGGTGCCTGTCGGGTCCAGCAGAACAACCTGGAACTTCCTGAAGTCTGTAAACCCGATATCCTGGTTCAGCGGACAGGGATCCAAAGCATCAGGAATACTGTCGTTGTCAAAGTCATCGAAACAAGCATCTCCGCTGCCGTCGCCTGAAAGTGAGACATGAATGAGGACAGAAGACTACAAAGAGACTTCTACATTGAATGTGAGCCACAGAAGAAATAAGAGACGGTCTGGAAAAGTTAAAAAAGTAGATATAGAATGTGCACATGCAATAAAAAAAAAAAAATACTATGATGGTAGATAGATTAAACAATCTTTCATTTATGATGGAATGATACTCCTGAGGGCCATAGAGCTGTTTATGCTGAATGTAAAACAAGAACATGACCTGGACCACTGAAAACGCTGGACTGACATTCACTGAATTTTACAGCATGATTGTAAAATCAATTTGTCATAATCTGTACAAAATACGATTTCTCCTTCTGGCAAGGCAGAATTTTGCATCATGATATCAAAGTTAGTGAGTTAAGCAGTGGATTTTCAGTAGATTACGTTCAAGTTAACTTCAGCTACTTGTTTTCTTTGTTAGTTTTTATTTTGTGGACGTAACTACAACCTACGCTCAGAGCCATAGTTTTGAATGTTGAGTCTTTAAGTTTAGTTTTGTAATTCATTTCAGTTCAGAGTGCATGAGTAGTTTTATTTGAGGAATTTACAACTTTTAGTTTAGATTTTATTTAGTTTGAGTTTTTCAAATGTTCTGAGGAAAGCCTTGATTTACAGAAGCTGAAAAATGTAGGCTGAAAGAATGCATGACATCAAATATGATTTACAAAACCATTGTTTATTAAAGGTCCCATATTGTGCAGAGCCAGAGTTTTAGTTTTGGTAAAAGTTTCCGTTACTATAATAACCCTGCTTACGATAGAGACACACTTTAAAAACCACTGACCATCAGAGTCCAGCTGGTCCCTGTTGGGAACCAGCCTGCAGTTGTCCCTGTCGTCAGGGATACCGTCGTTATCGTCGTCATGGTCGCAGGCGTCGCCCTTCCCATCCTTGTCGTGGTCGGCCTGGTTGCTGTTGGCGATGTAGGGACAGTTATCGATGGAGTTTTGGTGGCCGTCCTCATCGATGTCCTCGTTGTCGTCGCACATGTCCCCCACCAGGTCGCTGTCGGAGTCGAACTGCACACACACAATAAATACGTTCAAAATACAATAGTGCTTGTACAAGTGACAATTTAAAGGAAAAACCTGATCATATGTTATGGCCTTAACAGTCAGTAGATCTTGACCCATTTGGACCGACATGGCAGACGGCGATCTCCACCTCAGTCATCAAAACACCGCATGAGGGAATATCTTTTGGAAGAACGGTGTTCAATCTACTACAGCAGAGTTCACAGACTTGTGGAGTCAATGCCAAGGAGCTTTGAATTGGTTCTGGACGGACACGATAGGAGACCACACTCACAGCTTTTTGGAACTGTCCAAAACAACCAGATTATTGGCGAAACATACAAAATGAAATTAAAACCGTACATAGATGTAGAGCTGCCCTCGGAGCCGTCTTCGTACCGTTACTCTCCTGTTTTCACATTTCTCCATGGACCGGGGGAGTTGTTTAAGGCAGATGCAGTTACACACAGTTGGCAGAAATGACCAAAAATGATGAATCAAAACATTAAGATGTGAATGATATAAACCACTAATCTAAACAACCACTAGATGCTACTTGATGGAAAATTAAACTCATTGGAAAACAGTTCACACACACAGTCTTATTTTAGATTCATATTAAAACAGACATATTCTGGACTAAATTGTCCTCAATATCTCATATTTGTTCAGTTGATGTGAACCAAGGTGGTTTTCTTTTCTGTCACTATTTACTCTTGTTGTTTTTAAAGGGAACTCTATACGAATACGGCGGAGATGCTGAAAGACTAAGACATTTATGACTGTATTGTGTCTCTGAACACATCACTGTTCTGCACAGTTACATTTGATTAAGAGGAAATAAAAAAGGAGTTTAAAAAGAAGCTGTTCTAAGACAATTTATGTTGGTTTTTCCTTGAATTTGTCACCCGTCTGAATGTGTTTGTGTGTGTTTTTTTTTTTTTTACTAAACCTGTAGTGGGTTATGCAGAAGAGGACAGTTGTCACACTGGTCTCCAACACCGTCCAGGTCTGTGTCCCTTTGGTCAGTGTTGTAGATTAAGGGACAGTTGTCTCGATCGTTGAGAACCTCTGGAGAAACGAGGACGGGTTTGAGTTCAGCTGAATGAAAACCTATCCTGACAGTAACTATAAAGATGTATTTATAGATAATGATGGCACAGATTAGACTAGACTGAGATTAGATTAGACCAGTGTTTCCCAAACAGACCCAAGAAATTTATTTTATGTCTCCTCAGGACCCAAAACTACTAGATTTTACTCACTAGATTTTCATCTTTTTTGTCTTGCATCTTTTACATCCTTTTCATCTTGTTGTGGCTTTTACATTGTTTTTGTCTTATTATATCTTTTATGTCAGTTTCGTCTTTTTACGTCTTTTATTCCTCTGGCTTCGGTGAGGTCAGCTTTCATAAATTCTTCCAAAAACTACTTCACATATCATTTTATCAACAGCTCCACGACCCAGGTTTGGGAAAGGATCTTGTGTCGTTATTATTGCATGTAACAGTAGCCGACTGCTACGTAAAGTGAACTGAACCCAGGGGTCACTCTGAATGTATAAGAGCACATTCTGATATAATCTGTAAATATACTGAAACACAAAAGCAGTGTGATGTTCTGTTTGCAAAAAGGATGAAAACTAGTTTTTCCTTGACATTTTATTTTCCACAGGTTAAGGTAGAGCGAAAAACAGCGAACAAAGATGAAAATAAAACTCCTTTGTTCCCTCTTAGTTTCTTAAGTGCATTTTGTTCCCTTGCAACGAATCCTCTACAATTAAAATCTGCTTCAGAAAAGGCTGTTTTTAAAATCTATTTTCTCACAGCACGAAAAAACATAAATAACAAATAATGCACGTTTACTGTTCCATTAATGGAAAAGCAGAGGCTGTGCTGGATAATAAAACTGCAGCCTCCTTGTCCTTCTATGAATGTGAAATGATCCTTGAATTTTCAGGGCAGAAATGCATTCCAGCTCTGGAGGAGGATGTCGACACAGGACATGAGGCCACACTGTGATGCAGATAAGGCTTTGTGTCTTGCTTTAAAACAGGGGCTTATGGGACGTTAGTGACGCCTTTTAAAATTTCACACTGAAAAGTTAAAACTCTTAAAAGCAATTCCTTTAAATCGGGCTTTCAAACTTGCCGTCGGGACCCGAAATGGATCGCGGACCTGTTTTTATGAGTAAAATATAGAACAATGATATGATACATGAATTCGTTTTCTAAATTAAAATATGAGAAGAATGTCACCTGGAAGAGAAGACGACAAAAACGCTGTAAAAGACGCAACAAGAAGCTAACGCTGTAAAAGGTGAAACAGGACGCAACAAGATTAAAACAACCTAAAATACACAAGAAGATGAAAATGATGTAAAAGATGTGACAAAATGAAAGTCATGTATCAGTAAAAATTGAGAAATTATGGCAATTTATGGTGTATTTTTGTTAATTTTAGTCCTGAAGAGACATAAAATGGATCTTTTGGGTCTCCAGCTGAAAAGGTTTGTGAACCACTGCTTCGATCCTCCTACCATCTCCATCGATGTCGATGCTGCAGGCGTCTCCCTCTCCGTTGCCATCGGTGTCTGTCTGCAATGGGTTGTTCTCAAAGGGACAGTTATCACAGCGGTCCCCGACCCCGTCCCTGTCCGAATCGAACTGCCGAGGGTTGTACACCAACGGGCAGTTGTCCTGGAACAAAACGCACATATTCAAGCGCACAGACGTGTTGTAAATGCACACCGTCTCACGGCCTAACAGCGTCCTCGGTCTCACCCTCTCATCCATAATGTCGTCATTGTCGTCGTCGGGATCGCAGGCGTCTCCTTGGCCGTCATTATCCAGGTCTTCCTGTCCCGAGTTTGGCAGCATCGGGCAATTATCCTGCAGCCAGAATCATAACGCAGTTACGCAGAATCACACCAAACCAGAAGGAAACGTCTTTATTTAGATCCATTCACTAAACAGAGGAATTTCCAGAAAGCCTTGTTTCTGTGTTTTAGGTGTTTTTTCTTTTACCTTTTGACAGTGATATGTTGCGTTCTGTTTGCAGGTCAGTCCTTTATTGGGCCAGCCGTCCAGATCAGAGTCCTCCCCACAGAGGAAGCCGTCGCCCGCAAACCCAATGGTGCACATACACTTGTAGAGAACCTCAGACGCCAGGCCCAGGTAGATGCATTCAGAGTGTTTGTGGCAAGCGTGTGTGTTGTCTTTGCATGGATTGTATGGCTCGCACACCTACAGCGGAACCAGGAGAGGTTTCAGAGATTCTCAAAGTCACGACGGCAGCTTAAAGAAAGAAAAATAAAATGTGTAAGGGAAACACGTGCCTGCCTCGTGGTCCGAGCTTCCTGCAGGCCGAGACCGTACGGCTGGGTGCCTTTGTATCGAGGAGGACAAGGCAGACAGTAGAAACCAGGATCTGTGTTCACACACACTGTCACACACACACCCTCCACTTCACACTGCAGAGACACAACATAAACAGAAACTCTAAGTACAGCTGTGGTGTACAAAGAAAGTCTCTGATGAGAAAAGCCTGATGTGGGGACAAAATTGCTCTGAAGCACAAACGAATGTTTTCTTTTTTTACAGTTTTCAGCAAGCTATAATGTGTCAAACTTTCAGCAGTTAGACATCTTGTACATTAGAACAACTCCTGAAAATGTCATTCATCTATCATGAATAGTTGAAAAGTAATGACTTCTTGAAGCATCTTTTTCTGAACCACTCGTTTTTTACACTAAAATCAGCGTCACGCCCCATTTTTAAAGCCCCGATATCTCACAAACTGCTGAAGATATACGGCTGGAATTTTCTATGGTGTTTTACTAGGACTGATAGCATTATGTTCTGAAAGTGTGAAGCAAATCGGAGACGGTCAGTCTGGAACATTTTCTGAAATCTGGTGATTTGAGGTGGACTTACACTTCACAGCTACTGATTATTACCTCGTTCTCGTCTTCACAGTGAGTGCCATTTCCATTTAAACCCAGCGGGCAGTGTCCACACTCCCATGATCCATCACTGTATGATGTGCACTTCACCCCAGGAAAACAAGGATTGTACAGCATACATACATCTGAAAGAACACACACACACACAGTGGACTTAATTCACAAACCACCTGTACTAAAAACTTTGTTCTTAAACGCCACGTACAAGTGATTTAGGAGAACTTGTCGCATTCACCATTTTTGTCACATTTAGATTTGTCTTTCAGGTGTGATCACAATTTGACCTGTTATAGGAATCGTAGAATTAGTTTGCTGCGAGTTTTTCACTAAATGGCTGTATATTTCATTACTTGGAAGCAGCGTGAATACAGTCGTCTTATTACGGTTTTTCTTAAATGCTTCGTTTCATTTCTTGAAACAGTGTCAACGTCCTCAAGCTCGACTTGTGAAAACAGCTTCTACAGGTTCAGCACAACTCACGCAAAAACGTTTAACAAAGTTATCACCTCATATGAAAATCTGTGCCCTCAAAGTCAAACCTCCTTTGGCGCCGGTGTCAAAACATGTCGATGTTTTGTGTCAGTGTGACAGACAGCGGAGCCTGGAAATATATCCTTACATCCACATTTCAGTCCAGTCCTATTCTTCCATTGACACTGAATGTTTACTGTACGACATGTTATTTTCTGAATGCTACGGAGGTGCGACAGATTCAGCACGAAGTTTTACATTACACACAGCACTCGCATTTCCATGGAAATTGTTGCTGTATTTTTGTATTTTTAAGTAAGTGTCAGAGTAAACAGAAACCATACACTGCACGGTATAATAGAAAATTCTGTCGAGGCAAAAAACACAAACTCCCCATTTGTCAGAGAAGGTCAAACTTCACCTGCCAAGCAATTTACAGCAACATGTTATAGTCTGATACTCATACAAGTCTGGCTATGGACTGTTGTGCATGTAATGGCTTGACGTGACTTAAAGCAGCGTTTTTCAACAGGTTCTCACCGTGGGAACTTCATTTTTCTCTGGTTATTAAGCTACGGCCCATTTTTAGAGAACATAAAACTAGAAAACTTATTTTGTGTACACATTTTCATTGATGCTTCCAGGTGCTGCTGCCGTTTACACACAGAAGTACTGGGGACAAAACTGACCACTTTAATCGTAAATGATTTTTCACTTTTGATGGTGTCATCCTGTGCGGTCAACGTATGTAAATCCGGGTAACAGACTCTGGGTCACCTTTCAATAAGATGTTGCTGTTACCATGGAAACGGCCAGCCGACAGCACATCTTTAACAATAAGAGCCCATCTTAATTTTTTTTTTTTTTTTTTTTAAACCACGTCCTCCGACCGCGACCCCATCCAGAACAACTCTGCGATCCGCTTTCGGGGTCACGACCCACCGCTTGAGGAATCTAGCTCTGCACAGTATTCAACGGAGAAACAACATAACAGCGCAATCATAACACGAGTCCTCGTACACATGCACTCGCCCACCTTGAACACACCAGCGCCCCCAGACACTTGTGCTTAACAGATGTGTAGAGTTTGTTTAAAAGAATGAGGAATCTGCTCTGAAATAAATGAGGCTGTTGTGAACAAGTACCCAGTGGTTTGGAGGTTTGTTTGTGCCAAAGCAATCGAAAAACATTGTAAGTTTACACCAGTTCACACAGAGTTAAGGCTTACCTACAGGGCACGGCTGTGCGTTACATGCCTCATAATCCACAGCGTCTCCAGCACAAGGTTTCCCGCCGTGCTGAGGGGCGGGGTCGGAGCACTCCCGCTGGCGACTGGAGAGGCCTCCTCCACATGACTGTGAGCACAATGACCACTCGCTCCAGCTCGTCCAGCCTCCAGCAACTGTGCACAGGCGCACACACACAGACACACACACACACACGCACGGGCTTGTAAACCAGCGAAGCCCTGCTGGTTGTCAGTTCAGATGTGTGATTTTTGTTTGGCTGCTCGTGTTCTTGAAAAAAATGTTTTATTCTGAGCTGAACCTTCATCCTCATCAGTGAAGAACAGCCATTAAAGATCCCCTCCAGTCATGTTATAAAACATGATAAAACACTGAATAATAATTTGTATCTGATATGGTTTCATCATTAAAAACAGTTGAAAACAATCCTTTAAAAAAAATCCAGAACCTGTGAATATGCAAATGTTGTTAATTTTAGAAGTTTAGCTGTTGTTGTGAGATGTTCATTGCTCTCCTTCAAGTCCATTTTAAGGTGTAATATGAATATGTTCCCTCTCTGTTTAACCCTTTCATTCATACATTATGACAGAAATTCATCACAGGGCTTCATCACAGCTTCCTATGCGTACTAATATTTTTTTACTTGAGTTGACTCTTTGAATAAAAGATTTTCACAGACACGTCTGAAGCATTTTGTAAGTGAACGCTACTGTCGGCCATCTTGGATTGAGGCCGTTGTCACTACCCGATCCGTACCGGAAACCCGATTTGTTCTACGCATGTGCCAAAATACGACTTCCTGTCACTTGTACTTCAACATAAAATGTGTTCTAGATTTTTTTTTTTTATGTCGATAGTGGCGAAATAGAAGATCAAAATGATTTCGTATCAAATAAATACATGTTTTTCTTTTGTAAAGAGTGTCATATTTATGATGCTAATTAGAATTAATAGAAGGGTAGCTACATTTTCTTTATTAATTCAGTTCAACTTTATTGTCACACAGTGCATTGAGCATGAACAATGAAGTGATATGTGGCTCCTTGAACTAGTGCAGAAATAATATGTGAATTACGGTAATAATAATAAAAACAGAGATAGTACGAATAGAAAATGAATATATAGAAGTAATTATACTAAATTAAACTGGGGCTGCAGCCATGAGTGAGTTCTCAAAATCCCCAAATAGTTTAGGTTTTTAAAATAACTTTAACTTATTTTGTAAATTCCCCTCTGTCGGACTGAACTGCCTTCGACTTGGTACTTGGTAGGAGGAACCAAATGTGAAGAAAATGTATCTGCTACTGTTTCAGGTGCATGCTCATTACACAAAGCAGTAATGAGCATATGTGAACATCATCATTTCCTAAACTCTCAGTTTTACAAGTCCACGTGGACAAACATAAACCAGACTTTTTAAAAATCTTTACTTTGGAAAGAGTGACCTAAAATGCAACTTGTGTGCGGCCAAAGCGTAGAGGAAAATGTTAGTTTTGTGAAATATCCATGTAAGTGTGGACACGACAGAAGTCTCTGCAGAGCGATGGCTTCATGTTCCCATATTCCATCTGTAAAAGTTGGACACGAGATGTCGATTTGCTCCAAAATTTAGTGCAAAACAACTCAGATTTGAGTTAAACACATAGAAACACTGCACCTTCAGGAGATGCATGTGATAACTATGATTCTGAACAGTCAAACTCAAAGAGCACACTTCAGCTAATACTTGTTTTTGAGTGAAGGGGGGACTCTGAGAAACACCTGACAATGAGTAAATCAGACAACACATTTTGAACATATCGTACAGTAAGAGGGGTTGATTTGCCACATCTACTGTCCAGTTTGTGTGTGAATTTGTGCCTATGTACTCACTCGGGCAGAGGCTATTGTTGCACGGTTGCGTCTCCCTGGCGCTGCCGGTGCAGCCTCTGCCACCTTTCTGCGGTGGGGGGTTGTCACAGAGACGTACACGTGTGATGTTGCCCTCTCCACATGTAGTTGTACACGCAGACCACGGCGACCAGTGGCCCCAGTTCCCGTCAGCGCGCACTAAACATGGAAACGGAAACACACGGATAGTGAACACTGTGGAAAAGCTTCGGAGTAGGTTCAACGCAGGCCACCAAAACAGCTCCTCAATGTGTATACAGTCACTTAACTAAAATAACCTGCTTCCAATTATGATTACAATCTCTAAAACCCATTTGTGTGAGCCTGTCTCTTTGAAGAATATTAAATTCATTCCTTTGGACCAGTCGTGCTCGGTCAATCCCAAAAAAAAAAAAAAAGTACATTAAATCGAGACACGTGACGGGTTGTCAGACATGCAGGATGATGTCTTACTCTTACGGTCACACTTCATCAACATGCAGCTGCGGGTCTGGACTGACGGGCCGGCGCAGGACGACATGATGCCGTTGCAGGATCGGCCTCGTTGCTGCCCCCCACGCCCACAGCTGACGGTGCAATGAGTCCACTCGGACCACGGGGACCAGCCGTCTTCATTATCTTCACATGCAAATGCAAAAGGCGTTACATTTTAACACGTTCCGTCAGAGATAAGGAATGCTTTTAATGTCTGTGCTAGGAAACGGTTTGGCTATTAAATCCTGGTTGTGGATTCGGTCCAACCAGACTCACTGAGACAAACAGGGCAGCACTTCTCGTCTATAAAGGAGGGATTGATGCAGGAGACTGGAGGACATGCCTCCTGCTGACACACCACCTTTCCATCCTAGAACAAAATGAAGGACAGAGCATGAGTCTCCAAATATGTTACCATAACTCAGTAATAAATGTATTTTTAGTCAAACCATGTTACTTCAAGCCAGATGTTTTGCTAAATTTCATCCCTTGCAGAGGAATGGTATGTCATGACTCATCATAGGCCTCTGCTGTGTTCCATCCATGACAAATATTGATGATATTTTATAAAGAGAAACAGACAGAGACGAGATGAGATGAGAGGAGATGAGATGAGAGGAGAGGAGGTAAAAGCAACAGAAAAAAAGAAAAAAGTCAAGCCTAGTTAAGAGCATAAATTAAGCTCTACTGGATACAAATAAATTATAGGACTGTGCCACATGGTGATTACTCGAAGGTCGACTGATTGGGGAGTTTTAAAGGTTGATGTAATAATGATAGTGTAGAACAGGAAAAAGTCAGGAGTCAATTAATCACCAAGGTTAACCCTGGGAAAAAAATGACACAGTAGGACTTTAACAGGATTTGTCTAGAAAACAGATAACTGTCAAAGTAAGAGATACCTTAAGAAATAAATCTGGATCAGTGAAGATAAAACTCAAAGCAATTCATGAATAAATCTGGAACTGAATATCAGACTACTTGGAAAACAGCTAGGTGATTCTGGGTGAAATTTCTACTTTTTTTTTTTTTTTTTAGCTATTTTTTCCAGATGATGAAAACAAGACGAAAATGATGCGAGAGCCAAGATGAACTGAAAGCATCACTAAAGAAGAAAACAAGACGAAAACGACCTCAAAGCCGAAATGAAATGAAAACGTCATAAAAGATGAGACAAAGATGAAAATGGTGTAAAAGACGAAACAAGACAGAAGCACCTCGAGAAACCTGATATCATCCATCGGTCAGTATCAGAGCCACGTTCCGCTGATAGAGTTTGTAAAATGTCCTCGGAGTCTATCTCTAGTAATTTATTTGTAAAACTAGACAAAACTAGGACCTGCAGAGTATGTGTCTGGTGAAAGGAAGTATCTAGTCGAGTCTTGGGAAGATTAACAGACTTATTTAGTCGAATAAACTAAAATAACAAACATCACTGAGGCTAAAGTCAGAGTTAGGTAAAAAAAAAAAGAAAGAAGAGGACCTGTACTTGAATCTTTGTAAGAGTTTACTTTAAGATTCCAGATTTGAAAGCCACACCTGTGCTTCTCAGGCTGTGACCAGGTTGGAATACTGTAATGAAAAACAAAAAACTGTTGTAGCGCAGCAGTTAAAGCAAAACACTGACATGATTCATTCTAAAAACCTCCACTGGAACCTGAGTAAGGCTCTATATTCACTTGGAGTCGATTTGTGATTTGGTTCTGTGCTCGATGAAAACGTTTCAAAGTGAAAAACCTAAGGCGCGGTGAACGTAGCTCAGAGGGTCTGCTGTCTGTCTCCCATCCCGGCGCTTGTATCGGACGTTTCCAAAAAAAAAAAAAAAACACCTTACAACCCACATCTGAGATTGTTATTTAAGCTTTGTTGTCACTAACCAGGCAACCGCAGGAGGTGCAGCTGTCGGCGTCCCACTCCTCCCCTTGCACATACACTTGCCCATCCTTAACACACACATGTTCCCAGTCTATGTTTCTGTCCAGGTCATTGATATCACCGCTGCTGTTCCCACCGCTGCTGTTCCCACCGCTGCTGTTCCCACCGCTGCTGTTCCCAC
>JAPQRN010000012.1:20100968-20111639 GCA_037367275.1 Coranthus polyacanthus
CTCCACTCTGGCGATGACACCATCCACTCTAAGTCTGAACATTCTGTTTAAAATCAGGAAAAAACATCAAACTTAAACTGCGATTTCTCAAATACCGTACTAGATATCGAGACGCTGATTGAGCCCAATAAAGTCTGAAGTCTTGTGACTCATTTAAAGTTTCAACGTGTTTCTACGTTAAAGCACGATGAAGTAATGCAGCTCTAAAGAAGGGGTGGGTTTGGTCATTTTCACAATGTCTTCCCATTGAAAATAAATGGGAGATTTTTTGCAGTTTTTTTTGTCACAGTTCTTACTCAAATCACAAAACTATGACTGCACACTATCCCGAATATTTCTCACGTTTTGATGTATGATTTGTGTGTGTGGAAGATTATTAATGTCCTCTCATGCTTGTGCAGAGCAGACACACGATAACACACATAATGTCTATAAAAACTACTTAGTCGCCTGATGTATTTATCTGCCAAACTCCAAATTTACCCACATTTGGTGCTTGGCGGGTGTTAATTTTGGACCCTGATATGTATTTCCTGGACTGTTTCAATCCATTCAGCGACTGTTGGAGCCTCTTTACTCAGACATTTTCTGCTTATTGCCTTTTTCCTCCCTGTTAGTGGCATTTGTAATAAGTATCTGCCCTGCTTTTCTGAGCCGATTATTGATCTGATCTCTCTCTCACCACGTCCACCCAATAAGTGAAGTGATCCAGATCCTCCCCCACAGTCCGAATCCCACAAGTATCTTCCTCTTCACGTTCCTTACGCACATATACCACATATACCACTTGCACAATATTATTGTTAAATTATGTATAAACCGTGCAGATGCAGCTGAAGGGAAAGATGGAAAAAAAAAAACAGTAGGAAAATTAAAAGCAAAAGGGAAGAAAGGGGCTGGATGTAGATCCACGCCTGCATGAAGTAGCGTGAAGCTCCATTTATGTTGTGAAAAAATGGATTAGTTCGAGGATGAACTGAAAATTAAACATTCTCATTTAAGCCTCCTATATGACTGCAAGGAAATCTACATGCATGAAGTATAGGGGGCTCTACAGAAAACATTATGCAAAATCCACCATAAAAGAGAAAGAAATGTGGAAACAACCGAAGCTTCTTAAGTAACAACAGACTTTTTTCCCATTTGCAGTTAGGTTTGTTCTCTATTGATACTGACTGATAGCAGATGAAATTCTTCTGTAATGTGTTGTCTTCTATTTCAGATACTTTAATAGATGGTGAAGATTTGTGGTTTTGAGGTGGACTGATTGAGCTGGTGTGCTCGCCAGTTGTTCCACTGGAATTGGCGCCTTTTTTTTACTGAGAGCTGCCGTGTCTCTTTTTTTTTATTTTTTATTTTTTCCAGGACTGGGGCAGAGATGGAGATGTGGCAGCCCTCGGCGTGTGCTGGCATGTGCCGAGTAAAGAGGAGGAGAGTTTTGTTTTCCAGCTGTTGTCGAGCCTCCTGCAACCCGAGCTGCAGCGAATCAAGGACCACGTCTCTGGAGATCAGCCAATGAGCAGGTGGGCTGACATTTCTCACAGGTGCCCGTTTCTGGCTGCGAGCACCGGACCTTCCATCTGCCGTTAATATTTGTCTTGACATTCTTGGAGAGTTTTAAGTTGGCATGTATTTATTGGCAGCACTTTACGCTAAAGCTCAGAATAACATGGCGTTAGTTGGGTAATAGTAACAGAAACCACCACCTTTATCAAGTCACAGCATCACCGATCATTTGCACAGTGTTAACCTTGATTAAAAAGGGAAAGTATGGAACAAACAGCAGAATGAGTCAGCGTTATGATATGGTAATTACCACTATTGACTCCCAAGAATTTTCAGGTGATTTTGAAGGTACTATTCTGATAATATCGTGAAAAAAATCTGGTTATTACGCCATTTCACTTTTGTTTCTCATTAAAGCTGCAGTGCTTCCGTAATAAAAATCCATAATTACCTTTCAGCATATTGTAATTCAAGAGGCCTGACAGGAAACAAGAATTCTACCCCCGAACGCTGTTCAGATTCCTTCAGACGTGACTCTACTGCTCTGCTCCGTGGCTCGATACAGAAGCCCGGAAAAGTGGCTTCACCTTCGTCATGACTTTGTTTCATCAGTGGCTGATAAAAACACACCCGTGGTGCTGACAGACCCTAAAGCAGGGGTACCCACATTTTTTTTAGCCAAAAGACCCAAAAGGGAAATGTGGCGTCTCCTTGGGACCCAAACTTCGTAAAAATTCTTTATGATGCTGCCCTAACATCTCCATTTTTTTACAGAACATGAATCCACATATCAGAGCGTTTTTATGTCTCTTCAAATGTAAAAAGATAAGATGTATAAGAATGCAAAATAAGCAAGAAAATGAACAAAAAAGGACAAAGTAATCAAGGAAGTGAACAGAAATGAACAAAATAAGCAAGAAAATTACAACAGTTGCAGTACAGAACCTTACATATGGTATTATTTAATCATTATTTTGCATTATTATCCATAATTTCAGTCTAATATTAGTCAGATCTAACCTTGTTGCCTGTTCAGTATTTTAAGTATAACCTCTTTGTTATCAAATTATTACCTACTCTCACTGAGCTGAAATGTGAAGTGCCTCAGATCTTATATTTGAATGAAACAGCTTGAGAGTGCGTAACCCCAGACTAACTACTAGCACACCTACACATGGACACACCATTATGAGATGAATGTAATGCGGTGCCTCATCACAGGGAGGAGCTGTTGCAGAGTCTTGCCGTCGTGCAGCACTGCCTCCTCGGAGCCGGGAGCATGCTGCGGCCTCTGGATGGACCGCACGTATCTGACCTGTGAGTCCTACAGAAAAACCAGACACGTACGCACAAATACAACGCACAGTTTCACGCAGGCTCATCACGTCTCGCCTTTCGCACTTTGCTTGTTTTCAGCGTGCCCTCCATGGTGAATCTGGGCGAGATCAAACTGCATATAGGTGTCGAGTACGGTAAGAAAACACACATGGGACAAGCGAGCGGCACACGCACACATACAGTAGATGCTCTCTGAGCAGTTTCAGTGGGTGATGAGGCTGCTCATCCTGCATTCTGTGTCCATACGGGACGTCTGTGTGTCTCCTCCCCTCCAGATGATTCACAGGAGAACTACAGAGAGTCCATCTGCCAAACCATGAGACTGCTGCTACGTGAGTGAACATTTTAACTCCACTCCAAACCTTAACACCTCCTTCTCTCTGGAATGTGCTTCTAATGCACAGTGTTATCCACTTTATCCCATCCAGATCACATTTTAGAGCACTCAGAGGACGACACCAAGTCACTTTTCGTCATCATTAAGGTGCCCGGCTATTGCCAGGAACATCAGACTTTTCTATTATTCATATATGAAACGTCGTTATTCGAAGCTGCTGTGGGCCCGCGAACGACTCACAAAGCCCTTTGTCTGTCTGTCTGACTGCAGATCATCAGTGACCTCATGTTTTTCCGCGGTACTCACAAGAAGGAGTTTGACTCACGCTGGAAAAGCTTCACTCTTGTCAAGAAGTCCATGGAAAACAGGGTGAGCTGGGAAAGTGCGCAAAGCGGCTGATTGTTGTCAGTTTCAATAAGCGAACTTGCAGGGTGATTTGAATATGTCGCTCTCTTCCTCCTGCAGCTTTATGGGAAAAAGCAGCACATTCGGGCTCTGCTCATTGACCGAGTTTTGCTCCAGCATGAGGTTAGTTTATCAGAACGTACACCGTGTGCAGGGACAAAGACGGAGCTGTCATCACCTGCATATAAACCAGAATGTATTTTCTTACTCCTAAGTAAAAACTGTGTGTGTCTGTCTTCATTTCACGTTGCATTTCTGTGTTAATAGATGAGGAAGCTGGTGGTGGAGGGCAGTGAATATAAAGTGGTTCATCAGGAGCTGCTTTGTGATCTGCTGCTGTTGTCTACCAGCACATACAGCCAGGTAAAGCAAACACTTCCATTCATTATTTCCCTTTGACAAGAAAAACATGCTCAGACAATGAACACGCCTCTTCTTAACTTCTTGGTGGCAGAAAAAGTAATGAATGTAGCATGTTTGTGTCCTTGAAGGTACGTAGCAGAGCGCAGCATGTGTTGATGACGGCTGTGGGAACCTACAGCTTCTCCTACAGAGATTTGATTCCCAGAATCCTGCAGTTACTCTCACCTCAACACACCACGGGCTCACAACAGCAGTTCAAGGTGCACGTTTGACTCACTATGATGCATTCCTTAACCCCTTACCCTAACCTTAAAGCTCAAGATTTTGGTTTTCATTGCTGTGTAATCACTTGAAAATAAGAACCGCGGTGTTTTTGTTTCCATAGTGTTGCTTCTACAATCTCTCAGAACAGACTTATTCTCCTCTTCTCTGGTGACATATAGTGTTAAGATGCATTTCCGTCACCCACTACGTTACACTGTGGACCAGAGTTATTATCCCCTTAACTAAAAAGCCCAGACACATTATTTGGACAAACCAAATAATCTGCAACTTCACCACTTAGCGGAGCAGCTCGGAGAAAAATCATGCAAATGGTGATGCAAGCACTATGGTTTTAATGCCACATTAAATTTAATAAACAAGAAGACAACACATCAAATATGCAGCTCCTGGAAACATAATTACATGGCTTTCAACATGAACTTCATGGAGTGTTCCTGTACGTAATGTTCACTAACAGAGTTACAGAGTGAAGTGCAAAAACAAAGTCCTGAATCATTTTGTTATTTTACTTGGGACATTGTTATTATTTATAAATGTTACTATAAAAACTGCTGTTTTCACTGGTAAACTGGCATCCAGAAGGTAAAAAAAAAACATATTTTGACATCAAGAGAAAAAACAAAGCATGAAATGACAATTACAGTGATATGTAACCGCAGTTTGTGTCCATGAAGTGTCTGTTTGGCTGTTGAATTAAAACATGAACCACCACATCTGAAAACCTAACTTTAACCTAATTCTAACCCTAAATCTCAGTCTAAACCTTCCAGAAGTGGGCTCTGCACTTTTTGACATGAATCCCCAAAGGTCAGGGTGCATTCGGGTCAAAGTCTCCACCATGATCCGAGAACAAGGAGCACACACAAACATAATGTTGAAATAAATAAGAGGAATAACTGTGTCTCAAAATGTGGGTCTTCAGTAAGTACTTAATACTAACTTAGTCCGTGTTAATGCGTAAAAGCCTGTTGCAGCCTCATTGCAGATAAAAATTCTCCCTCTTCAAATGTTGATTATCCATGAAGAGGACATGGAATTAAATGAGAAGCGTTTTTAAAATGCAGAGCTGGTTAGCCTCAGCGTTATAATACAGGATTAAAAGAAGTGCACGCATAAAATTAGGCTGGTATTTTTTTTCCACCGTTACCGGTTTGGTTGCTTACGAGAGCAAACACTTGCAAATAGTATTAACTTCTTTTATAAAGAATAAAACACAAAAAAAGGGAACTGAAACCCTTGGAAAATATATCTTGGTGTAAAACTCCAAATCTGAACATACGAACTTGTTAAACTCAAAGTTTTAGTGATGACAGTTATCAATTTGTGTGTTTTACAGAGACACATTTTCTATGTGTCGGCTTGAATCTCACTCGTCAACCCAGCGAAAATCATCCAACAACGTAAGGACGAAATAATAAATACAGTTCTGATCGGCTGCGACCCGATTCGTTAATCTTCCAATGACAGCACGGCCTCGGGTCACCTGATAACCAGAAGTTTTAGGAGCCGCACACACACTCATTTGGCTGACGCCCCTTGACGAGGAAGTGAACATATTCACACAGAAATGTAAATACAGTTAGAACAACTTCAATAAATGAACCACAGGACACATTATATTATGATAATTTACACATATTTCTTATTTCAGAGACATTTTTGCAATAATTAATATATTTAATATTATGTTTAAATAACGCTTCTTCTCCATGGATTTAAGCGTCCCAGATGGACGATCAGCTTAAAACTATCTACATCAAATGGATCACTGTGAATTTATTATGAATTTTATGTGTGTTTGTTATTCACATCCCGCTGTGGTTCGACGAGCAGCTGATTGTTATACTACAGCAGGTTTTCAGATACTGAAAACTGATGTGACCTTATTTAAACTGTGACGTCCTTGTCAAAGAATTTGGTCAATAACCTCTAACATTGAAAGGATTCAGTCTTTAACAATCTGTTCTTTCTTCAGTCCACCAAAGCGTTCCTCATAATAATTCCGGTTTCCCCGTGTGCTTCTTTCGTTCAGGGCGCCCTGTACTGCCTACTGGGAATGCAGAGTAGCGTTTGTCTGGCCAGTGCGAGGGACTGGGACTGCGTCGGGGAGGTGTGGCCTGCGTTGGTCCGCTGCGGCCTGTCGCCCTCCATGAGCCTGGAGAAGCCCTCCATCTGCCTGCTGCTCGACGACATCACTGACCGGATCCATCGCCAGCACGACACCATTGGGATCTACTTCACTGTAGGCGACGCCGCAGTTAAAAACACAACAGTACAATCACCAACCTCAGCGTTCATTCATTCATTTATATATTCATGTATGTACTTAAAATAGTGGCATTTATGGCTGGACAATATGAACAATGTGAAAAAAGGCCTAAATCTCAAAAGGAGCGCTTCCTTTCTCGCTCAACAAAAATCAAAATGCAACCTGTTTGTTTGTTGTAAAAGATTGATTTGATTCATTGATGTCTCTCCAGGTTTTGCCTACCAGCAGAGCTTTATTTTATGTTAAATTATTTTAATTTTTTTTTTTTACAAATAACACATATTGACACCCTTGCCAGTGCTGTTTCTTTGTTATTGTTTTGTTGATATTGCACATATAGAGCGTATAGCTTTGTTAAAGAAAAAGTTTTGAATCATGTTTTTTATCGACGTCCTGTAGGCAAAAGATAAATCTGTTAGTTGTGAGTCGTCCATAAGATGCACGTTACATAAGATAAGGTGTCAGTTCACCGACAGCAGTGGCTGGTATTTATCTGTTGTGTTAGACTGAAGGTTGTTTCTTAAATCTGTGACATTGACTTTGTGCTCATTCAAAGACAGACGAGGAGCTTTGAATACTTTAAAATGCTTCACTTAGCCTGTTTTTTATTTGTTTCCCTGGCACAAAAGGAGGGTAAATAACAACAGAATCAAAATAAACAAACAGAAAATAACGTTGGTTGTTTTAAAAATCGTTATCGGCCCAGAACTTATAATAACCAGATGTACATTTTCCACCTCCCACATATTTTCTCAAATTGAATTTCCTAAAGCTTCATAGAGAAGGTGATTCTTTCCACTACAAAGACTTCATGAATTATATCACACCCGTCCTCTATCTTCATTTTCAGAAAACCTAGGTACGACAAGTTCGTCCCAAGTAAAAGTGATTTTTGTCCTGAATATAGTCACTAAAGCGTATAAATCTCACATCAAAAAGTCTGATCTGTTTTAAAATCCCGTTGTGTCTTCGTCCGCCTGTAGGTGTCCGAGAGGTGTGCAGAGATAGCCAATCAGATCGTCCAGTCACAAATCCCTGCACCTTCTTCTGACGCGCCCACCATGGACGAGCTGAAGGAGGGGCTTCAGCGTCAGCGGATCAGAAATGTGGTCGCCTCCAGGTACGCGTATAAACTGCATTAGAACAGTTTTATATTCATTAATTCATAACATACACACACACATATTCTCTGCTAAGGTCACAGATGGCCAGGTCTAAAACCTTTTATCAGTGGTAAAAGTAGAAGAAACGGAGCTAATTACATTTTCTGTTGCCTAGGAAATATGAAAAGCTCGTCAACGACCTTTTGGACTGCCTTGAAGACAGAGACCTGTGAGTTTTCACTCCACCTGAATATTTATGTGTTTTATGAATGCAACACAAATATACAGTGGAACTGTGGGTTTATAATCTAATGAGATGGACCACGTTGACCGCATGCAAGGACGTTAATATACTGAGTTATCTGAGAATACAATCCTACAATGATGAAGGATTATTTGATAACGAGTGGCCTGGTCGCTGCACATTATCCTGCTTATTAAACAGCTACTTCATAAAGAAATTACAAATAGAAATAAAATATTGATGCAAATATGATGAATACATATGAAGTCATCATTTATAGGAAAATAATGCTGAAATAATGTGTGTTGTTCCATTGTTAGTAGATACGTACCAGCATTTTGAAGAAAATGTGTTAAAAACTCTAAAGATCACTTTGTGAATGTCACAACCAAACACTTCTCTGCAATAAATAGAACAGAATAAAATAGGAAAGAAAACTACATTACAAGGAGCAGCAGGTACTCGATGGATAGGTCGGCGTTTGACTTTTACAAACGTCACGACCAAGCACTTTTCTGCAATAAAGCAAACTTTTTTGGGTGTTATTGCAGAAAATGCTGTTTTTTTTAATGCGAGTAAAGCTGCTCAGAACTGCGATAGTTAACCATGTGCTGAATGGCATCTGTGAGACTGGCTTAAAATGACCTAGAATTACCGAACTGAAACTACTCACCGAGACAGAGGGACGCAGGCTTCAGCAGTGACAGGAAAAGGTTAAATGATCATTTTATAAATATTGCTATTCTTTGGGGTTTCACAGGCATCTTAGTTAGTACTAGGTTGTGTGTACTGCATGCTTTGTAAATTAGTTTTTTGGTTGTGGGACAGTAGTTTGTACCAATGTGACAGAAAGTCCCAGACTAGACATTAACAAGAAGCTGCAACACTTGCCAAAGACTCCAGCTAGTTTGTTTCTACGAACATTAAAGTGACCGTTAATGGGAGTAAAACTGACTTGATTTCAGGCCCTGGAAGTTTGAACACATGGCCACAGACCTGCTGTCCCTCCAGCTCAGAGAAGACCACCCGCTGCCACCTGACGCCGTCCTCTACTTCACTCAGAGTCTCATACACGACTCCATCAGCATACGCAAGGTCTGGGCGTTTTTGTGAATGAAGTGACTGAATCTAATGGCAGCTTAAGTCCACAGAGAGTTGTTTTTGGTGTGTTAATCTGAATAATATCTCTGGTATATCACAGGTGGCAATATCAGCAGTGGCTGGGATCCTGAAACAGCTGAAAAGACCGAGACAGAAAATAGCTGTGAAACCATCAGATATCAGTGAGTACATCTACACCAGCGACACAGTCAACCGATACACTCTTGGGCCAGATCCACAGAAGGCTTGCACTGCTTTTGCAGGTGCACAACCAGTGCAAATGAGACAAAAATATAGTGTGTAATTCACAAAGAACCTGCAAAGGGTGAACTTTATCGCAAACTGCTAAGCAGATAGTGTCATGTTGTGCCTGTTATTTATATGGATGTAAATGAGGGAATATTCTCACATTCGGCGCAAAATCGGCTCCTTCCTATGCAAATGAGCCTCGTTGTAAAAATGAACTTATTCACAAAAGACCAAAGCAAATGCAGTCACGCAGGTCAGCTGGTGACATTAACATCTGCACAAAACTGGTGTTAAAGTTTGTTGTCAATGTTTAATGATTTTAACTATCATATCATACCTAAATATAAAAAGTGTTGATGGGGATCAGACCGCTTTGTTAAACACTTCACCTTATTACCCTGCGATCCCAGAGTGTAACAGAACACACACCATTAATGAATGTCAGATCCTGACAAATCGGGTGTTAATGAAGGAGAAACACCTGAAACACCACAAACTCAGACGCAAAACAGGGGTTAATTGTGCTCCAGTGCAAAACATTATGGCTGTGTTCGTGCCTGCGCATCATTAGCACAAAATCTTTCCCTGTGCAATTAGCGGATGCAATTTTTTAAAACCTTTTTTGGGTGATGTTTAGTTACTGTCTGCGCTAGCTTTTCCAGACTTCTGTGCCCAGATATGACAAAATGAGTGGTCCAAAATTATGTGAAATTGTGTTTTGTTTTTAATTGAAAAACTAAATTTGTCGTGGAGGACCCCCAACCATTCGTCTAACTCTTCCACAAACTTAGGAAAAAACTTAAACCCAGGCGATTCCCAATCCTTCTGAAAACCAGGGCTCAAGGTTGCTCTGACGATGAAGTGATCATATTTTACATCCATAAGGTCAAAGGACAGAAATCATGTTTACAGACATTTAGTTTTATTCACATTTATCCACATTTCATTCTACTGAAATAAAAACGTTAACGTTAGTAAAGACGTTATGACGCCACTGACCAGAAGAAACAGACTCTCACATTGAATAAAATTACAGATTTCTCTGAATTTGAGCATTGTTGGAAACACGTGATATTATGTAATATATAACATATGTTCCATATTATACCTCAGAAACATCATGGTGTAATAATTCCATTTGAGTGAATTCATCTCCCATTTGTCTTCTGTAAGATCTAAAACTCTTTTCATTTCCACATTTCAAGCAGTGGTTAAAATACACTTAAACCATTTGATTTCTTTGTGTTGTGCTGTGTCTGTTTTCAAAAAGAACTTCAACACGTTAAATACCCAAAGTCTATGGTATCTTACAACTGATGTTTTGACTGATGAGTTAAAATGTGTCTGGACCGTTTAGTCGTTTAAGGTTTTACTAAGGGTTAGGTGTAGGTTTTAGGTTTAATTTAGGATAGTCCTTGCCCCCAGGTTTTCAGGGTGCCCTATTTCAGAAATCTCCTTTCTATTCTCACCA
>JAPQRN010000012.1:20118902-20142375 GCA_037367275.1 Coranthus polyacanthus
ATATAACCCTATGAAAAGGAGGATTTGTCCAAAAATCAGTGGTTAAAAATGATCTTAAAACCCCATAAAAACAGTGTGATGTGCATAGACAACCTGGGATGTTTTCCTCTGGTATCGACTGTTGGTTTGAGCATCTGAAGTTGTGGTATTTGGTTGTGTGAACGTACATTAAATATCAGTATTAGTGTGGAGAAGGTCTTAAAAACTCAGTCTGCTGCAACGTGCAGGTCAGTTTGACGATGACAGGTTTTATTTTATAAAAGTTTTGACTGAGCTCAGGGAGGTCAGTGATGATGATGGTGATGATGAAGCTGCTGTCATGTGATCATCACCACCTCCACCTGTCACTTTCTGCCCTTTAAACTTTTAAAGCCATAAAATTTCCAAATGGAGTCTGAATGTAAAACTGTTCTGCAGTTCATCAGATGGTCAGCAGGCGGCGCTGTGCAGCATCGGAGCAGCTCCTCCTACAGGACAGCAGAGGAACAGCAGCTCAAACCTACTTTAAAGGTTTGTCTTAAACCCAGAACACAGAGGAATTTCCCACCAGATTAGTTCTGTTATATTAAGTTCAGAGTCAGAGTTAGCAGGACGGTCCACAAACAACGACGCAAATAATTCACGTTCCACTGTCACAAAGTAGCGAAAAGTCAATATTTGCCATAAATCTGACTTGTAAAGAATCAAAAATCTGTCAGAAGACATGAAATGTTTACAAATGTAATAAAAAAGGAGCTGTAATTAAATGAATGACAATAAAAAACTTTCTCAATAACACGTAACATATAAAGTAAGAACATGTGATGTTGAAACTAGAAACAATTAATATTCACAACAGATGATCAAAGGTCATGTCAAAGGACTGAAAAACACATTTACAAAACTATGTGAAACAGGTGTTGTATTATTTGACCCAGTTTAGTCAGTTTTATTACGTTAGTACATTTAGTTCCTGAATCCAGTCTCCTGCTGGAATCAGGAACATCCTGATTTATGACAATCCTACAAAAACATCTGAACAACTGAAGGTTTGATGCAGATTGAAACCAACACTGGATTATGTGAGGTTTTTTTTTATTTTTTTTTTAACCCATTTTGAAGATTTGATCCAATCTGATCACATTACTTGTCAACAATTGGGTCAAGGGGATTATTTTAGTCAGAAAAATTTCAAATAGTGAGAAAAAGATCCTCTTGATAACCATGTGTTTTAAAGGCTCAAAATATTCCAGAGTCATGAAGCTGCTGCTCAAACCTGACACAACTCAAGTTCACAAATCAGAGTCTGTTTTCTTTCTATAGACTCAGTCACGTTACTCTGTTTTTATTATTAGTGCTTTTTAAGAAACTCAGAGCTCTGTGTGGCATGAAGCATTTCATGCATTTTCCATTAAAACTGACCTCATTAACTTCTAAGGAGTAGAAATAAATCTGAACTTAAATCCAGCTGCAGGGTTAAAGCATTAAATGATGCTGCATCGAGAGTAAAGTCCAGGATAAAGAAGATGCTTCTGTTTTCAATGACGTGACTAAAAGAGATGTGAAGCTGCAGTTCCTCCGTCCGCCTGCAGGCGCCTCTGCTCTGACACTGCTGTACCTGGTCTCAGGTGTTCAGCTCATCCATCAGTGTCTTTAAATATATTTTGCTGATGTTTATTGCCGTCATCCTGTAATACCACTGTTATTTTTAATTTTTGTACGAAGGTAAAAGGTTTTAAAGCAGCAGCAAACCATGAATTTAACAGACAAATATAAAAGTGAATATCCAAAGATCTGGTATTAAAGATGTATTAAACATGTGAAGGTGATGTGAAGAATTAATAGTCATTTATCAGGTGAATCCGTTCCAGGATCAGGTGAATCCTTTCCTCTGCAAATAAATTCTCCTGTTTCATTCTGTTTCTGGATGTAAACGACTGTACAGACAATAATCTTAAACATGTAAACTAATATTTTAAGAAATAAACTACTACACTTATAAACTGAACTGTTTCATGTCATTACAATTGTCATTATATGCAATAACTTATCTGTAAACAGGTTTAGACAATGCATAATTAAGTGTTTCCTGATGTCTTTCAGGGTGATTCTAAAATGCAGTTCAGACCCAAGATTCACAACGAGATGAGCTGTGACTTTCAATGACATCCTGAAACCCTCCAATTCAGAACAATGTGTATTGTTTCCAAATCAACAAGTCTCTGTATTTCCAGTCTAACTGCTGCTTTTCAGGCTTTAGTCTGTAGCGACTTAAAATGTGAGACAGTGATAGTGTTATTTTCTACAGCTGCACTTCTCTGCTTTAGTCGAGTTGACTAAAGCAGAGCTTTAGCTTTTTTCAGTTGGTCAGTGATGCCCTCCAGTGGTGGAGTAATAAGACTGCACTAGACTACACTAAAATACACCTTTTGGGTTTATTGTAAATCTGTCTGTGATACATTGATTAGACAATTAATACAAACTGTATCAGAGTCAGCGATAAAGACTCATTCTGGTCCTTCTTAATGATCTGAACAGAGTTAATATGTTCCATTATAGAAACATCATTATAGTTCTCAGAAATGAGAAATGTGTAATTTCTGTGAAAAATCTGAACTATTAAACAAAACTAAAATCTGGACAGTTGTTTTCCAGCAGGGGGCGGCACTCTGCAACAGACAGTCCAGCACTACTTCTTCTTTAGTTTCCCTGTAGATACTGGACAGAAAAAGCCTCGAGCTGCATCTCCAGTTCAGTGGCTCTGTTTCTGAAAATAAAAAAATGATATAAAACCTGTTTCTGAAACTAAAACAAACATTAGAAACCAGTTTGATTCCATAACGTTTACATCGTCCTGTTTCATCTGCTTAACATCACATTACTATTAGATTCTTTTCCTCTTTGTGCTGTTGAATATGTGTCTGTATGAATGAACTGTTTAACCCCTCCTGACTGTGTGACCTCTGACCTGAAGGCCTTCGACCTCCTCTGGATATTTTCCAGTCTCTGGATCCTGAAGCTCAGCTGTCGGATGTTTCCCTCCAACTCGGCTTCACTCAGGTCAACTCTCTGAGACAAACGACTGAATGTCGACGACAGCTCTCTGAAATAATAATAATAAAATAATAAAATCAAACATTAAGATATATCATGTACAGTAATGAAATAATATGATAAAACTACTAAATAGGAAGGTAAGTCGTATAAAAATAATGACGTATGAAGATAAATCGTATAAAATAGTAAAATGTAGGGTAAATGATGTCAATTAATGAGATGTCAGGTTTATGAGTGGGCGGAGCCTCACTTGTACACCTGTTGGCTGCAGGCGGAGCTTGTGACGGGGACGACGGCTCGGAGGCAGCAAGCGGCGTGTTGCACAAACTGCTGCTTCAGCACTCGCTCCTGACTCGCATTCGTCCAGGTGAGTTTCTCATACAAGTAGAGGAGACCGTACAGGGAGATAGAGAGAGCAATGAGCCGCCAGCCGACAGAACGCCACACCTGAGGACAGAGGATACACCTGAGACACACCTGAGGACAGAGGACACACCTGAGGAGAGAAGACACACCTGAGGACAGAGGACATACATGAGGTGAGAGGACACGCCTGAGACACACCTGAGGACAGAGGACATACATGAGCTGAGAGGACATGCCTGAGACACACCTGAGGACAGAGGACACACCTGAGGAGAGAATACACACCTGAGACACCTGAGGACAGAGGACATACATGAGGTGAGAGGACACACCTGTGGAAAGAAGACACCTGAGCCACACCTGAGGACAGAGGACATACATGAGGTGAGAGGTCACACCTGAGGAGAGAGGACACACCTGAGGAGACAAAACACACCTGAGACACAGCTGAGGACACAGAACACACCAGAGACACACCTGAGGAGAGAAGACACACCTGAGTACAGAGGACACACTTGCAGACAGAAAACACACCTGAGACACACTTGAGGACAGACATTGAACACTCTTGTCTGATTGTTAGCCCTGATGGACTCACCACTCCACCAATCACCAGCACCGTCATGGATGCCCGAGAGGTAACGGACACCAGCCCTGTTGCTATGGAAACCACCATCTCATCCTTAAAGGTGGAGCTTTTCTGGAAAGACACAACAAAGATCTGGTTACATGGTAACTAATTAATTGTGTGAAAGACAGCAATGTAAAAAAGTGAATTTTTCTGGATTCAAACAGAACCGTCCTCTATGATTTATTTTTGGGTTTAATGCGGCAGTTTGATGGAACCCCTGTCACTTTGAGGCTCATAGTTTAAATTCTCTAAGTCACTGGGCTTTGGTCATTGCATTGTCTGAAAAAGGTAGAAATATGGTGTACTGGTTGTAAACCGTCTCAGAGTAACCACAGTTTGAATATAAATGTTTTGAATATTTCCATCCAATTTCCAAACATTTTACAACTAATCAAGAAAATACCCTAACCCTAAGCAAAAAGGAAAACATAAACAAAATGACAATGAATTACCAAAACAACAAGATTATCAACAAGATGAACAAACTGACAAAAAAATGAACAAAATGACTATTTATTATTTTGTTCATTTCATTGATTATGTTGTTTATATTGTTGATTATTTTGTTCAAATCTCTGATACATTTAGATGTAAACCAGACCTACTTTATGTCATTCAATTCAATTTTATCTATATAGCCCAATATCACAAACCAAGGATTTGTTTCAAAGGGCTCATGGATTCTCTTCGACACGTCCATGTGGGATGTTGTCTCAGTATGTGGACACCGTGTGACAAACGTCCAGTCTCTCTACCCTTACCTGCAGCCGGGGGTTGGCGCTGCTCAGCGCTCGCTTTGCGTTGGCGGCTCCAATGAAGCGGGTGACGAGGGCGGTCCATCCCAGAGAGAACTGGAAGTCGATGTTCTCTCTGAAATCTGCGCAGAGGGCAGCAAGGTTGAGGTCATACGTCAACTCAAAGGAGATGGAGGGAGCAGAGAGCTGCTCCTGGACGGACAGAGACAGCAGAGGACGGACACTGTCTGAAGAAGGACACAGAGGACACACATGAGACCACAGAGACTGAAGACAGTACAAGTACACAGAGGGGGAGGAGTCTGTACCGATCATGTGACTCTGGGCGGCCCTGATGTCTTGGAGGATGTTGACGGAGCAGCGAGCAGTCAAACATCTGACCAACTGCTCCTCCACATGCTGCAGCAGCTTCTGGACACAATAAGCCAAGTCACACAGTGAGAAGAGGAATGTAGAGGTGGATGATATGCCAGAAACCATCTGACGGTAAGCATCTACATATTGTTGACAGTGATAATTATCACGATAAACATCTTCATATCGTCGACGGCGATGATTATCGCAGTATACATCTTCATATCGTGAAGACTGTGATAATTATCACGATAAATGTCAAATTATTATTTCTTTTCAGTTTAAAGGCTGATTTTTGACTAGAGGTTTTACACTTGAAGGTTTGCGAAGGTTACCGGTTACCCGTGTTACTTTGTTTGTGGTTTTATTTATTTGTTCTGTGTTTTTCACTGTAAAGTGTCCTTGAGTGTGCAGAAAGGCGCTGTCAAATAAAATGTATTATTATTATTATTATTATTATTATTAGAGGTTTTACATTATTTGCAAAAGACAAAACAGACACAAATGCTGTAAAAGACAAGTAGTAATAAGACAAAAACACACCTGTGTTTTTCAGTGTAACATTACCATTAACAGTTACCTTCATTGGTACCAGGTATTATTAGATTATAATGAAGTGGGAGAGGCAGAGGTGTGTGTCGTAAAAGGACTTCATTTGAGTGCCGACTCACAGATTTGTAGAGCTCCAGAGTCTCAGGTGTCGGGTTGAAATCAGCTCTGAACTCCTCGACCACAACCGGTAGAGAGCGGATCTGATCAGTCAGCGCCGTGGCGACCTGACACAAAAATAAAAGACAAATAGAGCTGCTTCAACACATTAACTCTGATAATGAACAACTGTGGATAAACTGCACAGAAAAGATCAGATATGAGCAGAAGTATGAGGATGCTGTTGAACATGTTCACATTTCATATCAAACAATAAACAGATGTGAATTCAGATGAACAGCAAGTGAAGCATTAAGAGACAAATGTCAAGAAACCATTTCTTACAGAATTAATTCAGAAATGGAGCTACTGTAATAAAATATACACAGTATATGATGTGTGCCAATGACCTTTATCTTTAAGGTTCAGTGTGTGATGTTTATTGACACCTAGTGGTGAAAGTTGCAGATTGGAAATAACTTGCTGAGTCTTGCTCAGTTTGGTCATTATTTTGTTCAGTTTCTGCATCTGAGCATGTGCAGCAGAGGATTTCCTTGCCTTCGCATTGACATCGTCGGTCAGAGTCCTGATCCTCTCTTTGACGCTGTCACTCAGTCGGTTAATCTGTCCTCGGACAAAATCCAGGCGGTCCCTCTGCTCCTCCCGCTCCTCCAGGCAACAGATCCTGTCAGAGGTCAGAGGTCACAGTCAGAGCACACATCAGGTTGTGTTCAGATCACACAGAGCCAGTAGTTCAGCTACATGTGTTTAAAATAATTACTAATTATTTTACTAACTAATAATTTTATTCTAATGAGTGGAAAAATAAGATGTCACCAGTAATTAAATCATTTGAACTTAAACCACATTATTTAATGTCATTTTATTTTCCCATCAGACACATTTTAATCCCCAGGTTTAAACAGTAGAAACTGTGCAACAATGAGCCTAAATCACAATCTTTGATTAAATGGATGTAAATCAGGTGACATGTCCAATGTCCCTGAAAGCACCTTGGCCTCTCCTTTATGTAAATACGTTAACTGTTTAACTGTCAAACACAGGTTCAGTGGTTTAAAGAGATATTAAACTGGTTTGATAAGTGATATGGAGTTTACACATTACAGGAAACACAGCCTCTATATGTTGGCCATTGCTACCTAATCTGGATCAGAAACCGGATCTGTTCAACATGTGTGAAAATACTTGCTGTCTAAATAAACTGTGTAATATCTGTGGTTGTACTAGTGATGAAATAGAAGATTCACATTATTTCTTATGAACTAAATAAGATGAAAACATCATCTTTTGTAAATAATCTCTAATATATGGTGCAAATGAAATAGAAGATTAGCTACATTTTCTTAAAGGCCTGTACATACTCCACAAGAACAGAGAAATTTGTTCTCTTTCCCAGGGTTGCGAGAAAAGAATTACTTCCCTCTTTTCTCGCAACCCTGGTTTGGCGGTTCTTGCAGCTTGTTCTCGACACATCATCTGGACAGAACTTTTTTCTTGTGTGGTGTCCAACAAGTATTGTGTGATTGGTCAGAAATTTGAAGTGATCGTGGAAATGTCATTCCCGCTTTTCCGCTGCCGTGGAAAGACATCCTGACATAAGAAAAGTGCCTCTTGTCGTCCATCTCCCGCATCTGTTGAACCAAGCTCCAGATACAAATGATTTCTCAAAAGACACAAATCTTTTTGTAATTTCAGTCTGACTGAACTGGTAAACTGCTGTTAGTGGCCAAGCTAATATTAGCATTAGCTTCTGTTAGTTCACTAGCTAATGTTAGTGGCTGTTAGCTCGCTGCTTGATAAAACTGAATCTTATGTCTCTAAACCAGTAAAACCAAAGGTAATGTTTCTGTTCATTTTCTTTAGTCAGGTAGTGACAACGGTCAAATAGCTGCTAATGCTAACCATAGCTATATTTAAAAGAGTTTAATGTTTGTTCATTATAATGAATGAACCATGTAATTGTTCAGATAAGTCCACCATGTAATGGTTCAGATAAGTCCGTACATTTTCCAATAATAGCATTTTGTATTTCATTGTGATATATTTTATGAGTATTTGTCATTTGCAACTGGATACTTTCTGATGTATTTGTGTTCAGGATGATGTCGATGTAATGTGTAACATCTCACTTCCTGTCAGCGGACGCGATGTTGATAGCGTCCATCACAGCTTTGATGGCTTCGGTGATCTGCCATGCCCTCACTGTGTGCTGCTCGAACTTCGTCTTCACTGCAGACTGAGAGATGAACTCCTGCAGGTCAAAGGTCACACACAGCACCCGTCCATAACACATCGTAGAAACAGGACACACATCATGTTCTCTGTTTGTACCTCAAATGTCCTCTCAAATGTCTGGAACTCTCTGAGCCGCTCGTGGAAACCTTCAGCAAGAGCGCCACCTGCAGGAAGAGACAGGAGGCTGCAGACGCTTAATAGAGAAACTAAAGAATGGAATTTAATGAACTGAAATAAAAACACAACTCAATGTAAACTACTGTGAGGTTTTTGTTAAAGGAGTCTGGTGATTTTGAAGACAGTGATATGACAGCTTCAGTTCTCCTTCACAAAAGGCTGCATAACAGCAAAGCTCTGAAATTATGTCCTCCGTTCACAGCACAATAAAAACCAACCTAACCCTTTTAGACCCTCACAGGCGTCTCGTTATTGAACATACATCCTTTCCTCAGCATCTTGATGACTTTCCAGCAGTTTTCAATCAGTGGAGTTTCAGGTGACTGAAAACATGAACAAAGCTGGAATCACTGAACCCCTGAACACCCCTCACCCTTTAGCCAAGTCAAGGTAGTGGGAAAGCCCCAAAAATGATGCAGCATATTTATTGGTAAAATAAATGTTATCTGTGTCCACTCATGAAGTGTATTTTAGTAGATATGAGTTTCCATATGTTCAGACCAGTGACTCTTCTGATTCATGACTGTTTGAATTAGTCATAATTGTTATTATCTACATAGAGCCTTGTGTTTTTCCAACAGGGCTGAATTTAGTCACACACCTGTCTCACCTGTCTCAGGCATCCCCTGCGCTTGCTGCATCCTGGAGCTCAGCACCTCTTTGGCCGACACGAAGAAGATCCTGTCCGCAGCCTCCTCCAGACCGACCACCTTCAGCTCCTCAGCCAGGAAGCTCACACAGCGGTCAAGGTGCTGTTTCCTAACCTGAGACAGAGGGGGCAGGGTTATAAAGACCACAGTGGTTTCTTACTTCAACAAAAACCTGTGAGCCAATCAGAGAGCAGCATTTTGTGTCGTCAGGATAAAATCATGTTTGATTTCATAGAAGGTGGTGCTCACACCTCCTCGATGTACTCGGGTTCAGTCACTGAT
Source organism: Coranthus polyacanthus (assembly GCA_037367275.1). Classification (NCBI taxonomy): domain Eukaryota; kingdom Metazoa; phylum Chordata; class Actinopteri; order Kurtiformes; family Apogonidae; genus Coranthus; species Coranthus polyacanthus. The sequence goes on from JAPQRN010000012.1 coordinate 20,128,058, forward strand.
GCATCCCATCTGTTGTGGAGGATGAAGATGTTTGGCTTAGAGATTCGCTCACTGACTTTATGGAAAAAGAGTTTCTCCTGCAGATGAAAAGAAAAACCGGGTCAACATAAACAAACATAGACATAAACAAACGTAAACATAAACGTACATAGACATAAACAAACAAACATTATCAAACATAGACATAAACATACATAAACATAAATAAACAAACATAAACATAAACAGACATAAACAAACATAAACAGGCATGACTGTGATGTGTCTGTTTCCATCACCGTGTTCATGAGTGTAGACTCTGCGTTTCCCACCAGGACAAAAACGTCAGCATCCAAACAGAACCGATCGATCCAGCTATCCAACTCCAGAGTCACATCGGTACCAGGGCTGAAGTCAGAGGTCATAAGACATGCACATATAACCAGACTAAATGGGTTTGAAGACTTAACCCCAGTTCTAGCCTCTGTACACCGGCAGTTAGGGTTAGGGTTTTAATTACATATAAAGCAGTAAAAGGTCTGAATCCCATCTCTTCAAGAAAGCCTTCAATAACTGACCCCTCCCTCTCACTAATCCAAAATGCCATAAAATTTTGCTTGTTTGTTTTTGTTCTGTTTTCTTGTTTGTTTTTTCTTTTATTTGTTATGTAAAGCATCTTTGACTATCTAGAAAAGCACTATATAAATTTTACTTATTATTATTATTATTGTTATTATGAATCCTAAGTAAATGTCACATCTTTTATGATACTGCTCACACCTGTTCCTGTACCTGAGATCCTGTTCAGACTGGGCTGAAGAATAAATGGGGACAGAGTCCTGATGCTCTGGATTCATCTGCATGAATCAGGTAAAAGTTTACAATGTGTTTTTATGTGTGTTTCTACAGTATCTTTTATGTGATTTTTCTTACTACATGAAGCAATTTGTTACTTAGTTTTTGATAAGTGCTATGAAAATATTCCATACATATAATAAACTATGTAAGTGTTGTTTTTCTTCACCTGTCCATGAGAACCAGGTCGTCTCTCAGCAGAGCACAACGACCTTTAGGCCAAAATACTCGAACCAGACTACCAGAGTCAAGAGTCGGGTCCATGTGGAGAGCGTGAGCCAGCTGGTTCACAGTCTGAGAGGAAGAGGAGGAGGAGGAACAACAGGAGGATGATTACACATGTTTTTAAAGCTTCTATGTGTAGATGTGAGACTGTCCCTTTAAGCTGTGTGACATACAGTGACGCTCATCCTCTCATTGGACGCCTCGGTGGTGAGGTAGGCCTCGTCTCCGTCTGTCCCCTCAACCCTCAGGAAACAGTTGGTGGTATGTCCGATTCCACTCGGTAACACTCGGTCCCTCAGCATTGCGTTGATGACCGTGCTCTTCCCATTACTCGTCCTGAAAACAATGAATGTTAATTTAAAATCAGTCGACTTTTATTATCCCCATAGGGAAATTCAACCTCTACATTTAACCATCCAAGTGCACACAAGGAGCAGTAGCTATCACTGAAGGCGCCTGGAGACCAACTTCAGATCTAAGCCAGTACCTTGGTCAAGGCCACTGACAGGAGAATTAACCTATAAAACTTTAATCAGATCAAAATGGAGTTAATTCACATTCAGCAGAAACAAAATGAGGGTCCAACAGGTGTAAATGAGGGTGGCCTCGGTGACACTCAGACCACTTCCAGAGCAGAACTGGTTGTGATGAGATTTGACACCAGCCTGTGTTTCATCATACACAGTTTGTGCCGCATGTTAGAGCCTGAAGCAGGAAGCTGCTGATAAGTTTATCTGCTCTGACAGTTTGCTCACTTGTCGGCAAACGATTCACTGAAATACTACTGCCAGGAATTACATTTCACTTATTAAATATGTTCTGACTCTGTTTAGAGTTTCAGGGAATCAGACCAGGTTCCTCTGATACCAAAGGCCAGAACCAGTGGTGGAGTCTAAATCAGTACTTCTACTGCACTGCTCTACATCTGCAGCATGTTCCACGGCTTTGTACTTCTGCTCCACTACACCTCACTGAACATATTGTACTACATTTGTCTGATGCTGCAGTTCATTCACAGATTTGACTGAATAGTTCTGCCTTTCTCAAACTTAGGGTCTGGACCAAACGAGCTCAAACCAACACAAACGAGCAGATTTTTTTGAAAATTCACTAACAATTTGTTCACATTCTTCATTATTTTGTTCATTTTCTGGTCATCTGCAATTTTTGCTAAATTTTTTGGTCAATTTTGTTCATTTTGTTTAGTTAAGTTGTTTGTACAAAATTAGTTCCATCTTCTTTCTTATTGAATTTCTTATTCTTTTTATTTTCATCATCAGGAGGAGAAAACACAGAGTCATGGGAAGTCGATCTGAGACTAAAACTACTTGACCACAGTTATAAAGACGTCATCTGTAACGTGTTCCACACAGAGTCTTTTTGATTGATTGATTTATTAATGGATTATCAGACAACACAAATCCAAAGGATAACATGTTACAGTATAAACACTTATTTCCAACATGTTCCTCAGATGTTAAAAGACAGATACAACACAAGACATTCATAACAAAAAACAAACAACCAATCCTGAGCATCCCCTATATATCTCCATTGTAAAAGCAACATTGCAAATGCCACATTAAAAATGTCATTACAACCATTCATCTATGAGTCTGTTACCCTGCTCCATAAGAAAGTCCTGACTTCTAAAAGCCCCTCTTGTGTTCAACAACTTAATGTGTAATGGAAGGTCATTCCACAACTTAACATCAGTAAAATAAAAGGAACCTCTGGCTACACTATTCACTCAAGGGACTAGACATGAACACGCACTAGCCCTGGTGTTATAGTTATACTCATTATGGACCATTGATATCTGACAGCACAAGTAGCGACAACTCTGTGTCCCACATGTGACCTGCTGGGACCTAGTCACACTAGTTCCACATGAAGGAAACCCTGCTGCGTGTGTAGAAATGTGTGTTTTTCTATGTCGTACCTGCCGAAGAAGGCCACCTTCATGTGTCTGCGGACCACCACCTCCCTGATGGTCATCAGTTTAGTGGCACAGCTCGTCATCTCCAGACTCTGCTCCTCCACGGCCACCGGACCCAGATCATGGCTCCGCCATGCCTCTGACAACACGCAACCAACATATTAACATGTTGACATGTACAATCAGTATCGTTCAGTATCGTTCAATCAGTATCCCAACCATAAAAATAGAGTATCTCCTTTTTCTAAATCAATGAGGAAACCATAAATTAACATCTTATATGTAACTAAAACATTTGGCCAAATCACGTCACACATGTAAATGGACTAAAAAACACACATATAACACGGAAACATAATGTGAACATTATAAAGCAGTGAAAACAGTAGTAACATGTAGAGATTTCAACCCTTTTCTCTAATGTCTATGTTGTTCGTTACATTGCAGAAGATAACTTTATGGTTTCATCATGGCACACACAAAAAAATCTATGAAAAACAATTAAATAAACCCCAAACATGTCAGCATTTCAACACGTGTTTCTGACCGTCCACAAACACAGATCCATCCTTCACAAAGTCCAGCAGCTGATCGAAGATGGAGGTGATCGAACGCTTTGCTACGACGAAACGTCGCAGAGGAGACGGATCCACAGCGTCCATCATGCCTGAAACACACAATCACACACGCAAGAACATACAAAAACATACACAAAATATACATGAAAACATAGAGAAACACACGCAAAAACATGCAGAAACATATACAACACATACAGAAACACACAAACATATAGAAACATAAACAAAAAATACAGAAACACAAATGTATAGAAACACATGCAAAAACATAGATATAGTGAGTTCAGTTCAATTAAATTCAGTTCAGTATTCTTTACTGTCATGACTCAAACTCAACTAAAACTAAAGAAAAACTAAATACAATTCCTCAAAATGAAACTCATGAAACGAACTGGGTTAGGGTTAGGGTAGAGTCATGAACATGTTAAACTATCAAGACTCTTAACACTCACTTCAGAGGCGTGTGTTTACTGTGTTGTGTGTGTCCTGGGTTCAAAGGTCAGCTGTGTTTTTGGGGTTCATCTCTGTCAAGACGCCATTAGGTCCTATCACGCCTCCGTTCCAACGGCAATCCATGAGACGACGACCAACGAGTGACCTGAACAGTAACATGTAAAGCTCAGCTTACAGGGAGCATGTGTGTGTTCAGACTGATCCTATTATCAGTCTTAGCGCTGCCTCACCTGCCTCACCTGCACAGCTCTGACTGCTTCATAGATGCAGCTTAGTTCACTTATATGTAGTCTTAATATTCAAAACGATCACCATCGGTGGACAACGTGAACAGGAACAAACCCACATCTATTAAAGCTACCAGTGAATCCCTGCTCCGTCTCCACAGACTGTATCACTGAATAAACAGTCATCTGTTTTATGGATTATCAAGTTTTCTCCTTCAGTCTAAATAACACTGTGTCTTATAATGTCCACATGCTGCGTCAGCCCATAGTTTACATTATAGCTCTATTAGCTTGGCTCTGTTTTTAGACCGAAAAACAGCCACAGTAAAACCACTAATCATTTTACCTATGGTTTGTGTCGTTAATAACTGCACTAAAAATCTGTTTTGAATTGTCAAAATAAGGTCAGAACTGTCAGTGTTTCATTAACACATGATTAATACACAACGGATTCACTGAGTCAAACTGAACAAACTGATGCTTTGTCATTTTATATCCCACTGTAAACACAACTCACTACTTGACCCTGGCGTTCATCACAATGAATGTGATTCACAAACACAAAGAAGAGACATTTTCATTTGTTTCTCACTTTTTAGAACAAATATTTTTGTTGATTTTGTTGATTATTTTGTTCATTTTTTTCATTTATGTCGATTATTTGGTCAATTTTTTTCATTTTGGTTGATTATATGGTTACTTTTTGTCATTTCTCAAGTATTTGGTTAATTTTGTCAATTATTTGGTTCATTTTTTCATTTTTGTCAATTGTTTTGTTCATTTTGTTAATTTTTCATGATCTTAACCAGTGCAAACCTTTCTTTTACACCTTTTCTGTTCATTGTGTGTTTTATTAATAAAATCACTCTCTTTCAGTTTATGTGAATAAATACATGATGTGTTTACTGTCTACTGTGAATGTGGGACAGAACAGAGTCCTGCAGTTCACGTTGTGTCCAGCAGAGGGAGTTGAATCAAACAGGAGTAAACACATCTTCAGAGTCTAAATATCATACAAACAGTTAGGACGTGTCTTTTTCTGAAACCTATGAATATAAAACATGTTTAAGGCAGAATCCTTTTAGACAAACTCTTGTCATGTTGCAGTGTGTTCATGTCCAAGTTTTCCTGTTGAGTCACAGTTTAGTGATGAAGGTTTGTTCTAGTTCATGTATTTTTCATTATGTCATGTTTTCTACAGTCTATAAAACCTTCTCATGTTCACTGTTGTTTTTAAAATTACACCCAGTTTAATTTATTATTAGAATAAAGCGACATTCCAGAGTTACACCATTACATGTAGCATGTGATGATGACACACTCATGTAATGTAAGAGGGAGGGGCGTGTCAGAGGGCGTGTCCCCGAGGGGGCGTGTCTGGTCTCTATCAGCGTCCGTCAGATTCAGAGGAAACGGTCGAACAGATGCCAACAACGTCCTGTCAGACAGAGGCCACGCCCCCCTTATCGGACACTGTGTGTGTGTGTGTGTGATTGTTCTGATTCTTCACTTTTACTCAGTGACTATTTCCATGTAATGGCTTCATGTTGTTAAATGATAAAATTAATGTGAATGTCATCAATTACACTTAGTGAATAAATGTGAGATTCCAAAGAAAAAAATCTAAATTTATTCTGATGGACATGTTGTTGATGTTATTGACCTTTCAGAAAAAGTAGCATCACCAGTACAAATACTTCACTACTGTACTTCAGTGAGTTTTCAGTATCTGTACTTTACTACCAAGGCATCATCTTTTCTATGCGTTGCTGTTTCATCATCTAAATCAGTCTTGATGTTGTGAAGATGCCCAGTGATGCAAAATAAAAATAGATAATTTGCCTCAAATGTATTAAAACTAAAGCTTGTTTAGAAAATGTAAGGAGTAGAAAATACAGATATTTGTGTTAAAATGTGAGAAGTAAAAATAAATATTGAGTAAAGTACAGATACTGAAAACTGTATTTGTATTGAAGTATTTGTATTTCTCTTTAAAGTGTTTTCAGAGTTTTGTCATGTGTTGTTGGTATGAACTGGAGTGTGTTGGACTTAAGCGTCAGAGCTGCTGCATTAGGACCCTGAAGAGCAGGAGGAACGTTGAGGAGGAGGAGGAGGGAAAGAAGGAGAAAAACAAAGTCTGGAGGCAAAGAAAGACAAACGATGAGAGAGGAGATAAAATAAAGCAAGAGACAGAGAGACGCTGCAGAGACATTAAGGAAAAGACTGAAGACAGACAGAGTGACAGCAGAGATCCAGAGGCCGATAGAACGAAGAAGGAGAAGGAGGAGGAGGAGGAGGAGTCTGAGCTGGAGGAGATAAAAAGAGAAGAAAAGCCATCAGTCATCTGCAGCGTGGACGCCAGGCAGCCCAGAGCAGAGTAGGCTGTGGAAAAAGAGGAGGAGACAGCGAACCACCCACAGAGACAGACAGAAACCTCCAACACTGAGCCACTGTTTGAACCTCACACTGTGGATTTATGTCTGAACTGCAGCTGGCAGCCGCTCAGAGTCTGCAGACAACGGAAAAGTAGGGTTAGGATTAAAAGTAAATCCGAACAGACACACGGAGGGAAAACCGACGCTGAACAGACACACGGAGGGAAAACTAACAACTGCTTGGAGGAAAAACACACCACGAGGCTGCAGAGATCGACTAAGCACCAAAGAACGTCCTACAATCACAAAAAACACATACGAGAGCAGAGGTGCATGATGGGAGCCTCGTAGCCCCATCAGGGCCAGGACCTCGTCACCTCCTTCCTCCAGTTCCACCTCAACCTCCACACCCAGCATGCTGCTCAGGTTAGTCCAGGGATGGAGCTCCGCAGCCACTGCAGGAGGCCGACAGCTGCCCCCTCTGCGGCTGGGACTCATGATGATTATGATGATGATGGTGATGGTGGGGGGGGCAAGCGCTGAGGCTGCAGAGAGCGAGGAGAGTCAGGAGATCTTGGAGGAGGACGAGGAGGCGGTCAGCGCTGAGATCCTGGTAAGAGAAAGCAGCAGCAGGTCTGAACAAGTTTTAACAAATTCAAGGTTGATTTTCATCTTGTCTTTTACATTGTTTTTATCTTGTCACTTCCTAAGATGTTTGACCTCATTGCTCAGTCCGTCACTCAGACCAACACTAGAAACTAACATCTGATGTGAAAATAAAAACACTGACTAAATGTTCAGTCCAGTCTGAAGGAGATCAGACCATGTGTCACTTTTTTAACCTCACACCTGCATCAGTCCCATTGCTATGGTTACCAGCAGGTTGACACACCTGGAGCTGTTAATTTAATTTTCTTCTAATAAAAGCAGTTACATGGGTCAAAATTAACATATTAAATAAAGCACAGTAACATATTGACTGGGAGGTTTGGTTAAACATCCAAACTGTTCAGGATTATGAAGTTGCAGCAGCAATAAACTCATTCAGTCAATGAAATACCTAAGAAACAGTAAGTCATGCTTCAAACATACATGTTCTGTATAAAAACTCATCAAAAGGTGTTAAAAAGGTTTTAAAACCTCTTTAACACCTTTAAAAAAAGGTGTCACTGTAAAGTTTTAAATGTTCAGGGGTTTGTTGATGTAGTTTTTCAAAACTGTCCCGTCAGCCAATCACAGAGCTGCTCCTCTGTTATAAACGACTTCACAAAGTGAAGATGACTCAGTATTCATTGTCCTACTTTGCTGTGTTTTGTTGTTGTCCAGGAGCCAGTGTCCTCCGACCTCTCCCGAGTGTCTCCTCTCAGCTCGTGGCTGATCTTCAGAAGAAACTCCAACAAAGGAGAAAACCGGAGAAGCAAAGGACCAAGGAGAAACTCCAAGGTCTGGAACCATCTACTATTAACACATAATATCCAAGAACTAGGTCTGATGTGAACAGATGATGAAGTGAAGAACAACAGTCCAGTGTAAATAGGTCTTCAGTTCTGTTTTTACTGGATCCTGTGGGAGAATCTGAGCAGTTTCATGATGATCAGGTAACATCTGATCCACAGACTAAATAGACTGAAACTAAAGGATGGTTTTGAGACAGAGAGTGTTTGAAAATGATGTAAAATATACAGCATGTCAAAAAAGAAGTAGAAGACAAAAACAATGAAAAAGATTATGCAAAAGACATAACCAAAGAAAAACATAGCTGTAGTCTCTGATTTCATGATTTAGAGCTTATTGTATTCATTTTGATTTTATTCATTGTGAGTCTGCTGCTTCTTTATGGTCAGAACATGAAAAAAGTTTAAACAGCGGAACATTTCACAAATCTAGAGATCAAACATTCAAAAGTATAATAAATATGAATCATTCAGTGGGGTTTAAAGGTTTTCATGTTTAGTAAGAACTCAGACTGGGCTCATTTTGTTTAGTTTGATTCATGTTTCCATATTGAACTGAAAGACAGAATGTGATCAGACAGCTGAAGGAGGTAAATTAAATATTTTTGTGTCTGCAGCATGGTCTTCCTGGTCCTCCTGGACCTCCAGGACCACAGGGGCCTCCAGGACCCCCAGCCCCCTTCCTGCCCCAGCAGCAGGAGCTGATCCAGGAACTACAGCTCAAACTGAGAGGTGAGACACCATGATGACACAGATGTAGGTTTTATTTGAAGAATTGAGTAGTTTTAGCTGAATTTGTATTTAACAAAAAGTTAGACTACGACTCCCAGGATGCATTTTTGGCAGCAAACATCCAATCACAGAACTTCAAATTCTCCTGCATTTCGAAAGTACAATTTGTAGTTTCAGCTTGTTTTCTTGATGAAAATGACGTAAAAGATGCCATAAAAGACCCAAAGAGGTGGAAGTGATATCAAAGAGGAGAGGGAGGCCTGACAGAATCTCTATCACACTGTCCTGGGTCTGTCCCAGGTCTCCTCCCAGTTGGACATAGGGAGGCATCCAGGAGGCATCTGGACCAGATGAACCACCTCCACTGGCTCCTCTGGATGTGGAGGAACAGCAGCTCTACTCTGATCCTCCTCATGACCCAACTCCTCACCCTGTCTCTAAGGAAGGAAAACTCAAAAGGAAAAACAGAGGAAACTCAATTACACCGCTTGGGTTCACGATCTCGTTCTTTTAGTCACTACCCACAGTTCATGACCAGAGGTGAGGGTAGGAACGTAGACCAGTACAACATTCTCATCACTGCAGACACTGCATCGATCCACCTGTCGATCTCCTTCTCCATCCTTCCTTCAGTCATGAACAAAACCCTGGGGTACTTATTACTCTTCCAACCTAGAGCATCACCCCCACACATTACCAACTGAGAACCCTGACCTCAGATGTGGAGGACCTCCACATCTCACCCGCTACTGCCTGGGTTGCAAACCGGCCCAGTATGAGCTGGAAGTCACAGTTCCATGAAGCCAACAGGACTACATCAACCGATCCTGAACCGGAAACCCTGGTACTAAAAGTCATGAACAGAATCAGTGACAAAGGGCAGCCCTGGAGGAGTCCAACCCCCACCAGGAAGACAAGCTCTACACATTTCATTATCTGTTTCAAATTTAAAGACCTCTACTGTTTAAGGGGACAGAAACCATTAATTCTAAATAGGGATCAAACTGTTTATAGTGTTGAATTTATTAAATGAAAGTAATAGAAGTGAACATCTTTAACTATCTTTAACTGACACAGGACTTTATTCTTATCATATTTCCTGGTCTGGACTTTGTTCATGTCAACTTCTGTTCATGTCAACTTCAACCATTGTCAGAGACCTGGTCTTTAACTGACTCCTGTTTTTTATTTGACAGTTTTTAGTTTTCTTGTTTCTGAAAACTTTATTTTGAGTAATGAAACACATTTTTCCAATGCTACTTGTAGTTTCAGTTTGTATAAATTGTGGTAATCCTGGTCTGTAAAAGAATAGTTTGAGACATTAAACACAGCAGCTCTGCAGTGTTGGTACAGTCTGTTACCTGCAGTGTTTTCTCTGCAGTGTTGTCTGTATGTAGGTTATATAAACACACTGCTCTGTGTGTGTGTGTGGAGGCAGCCTGTCTGAGTCCTTAATAGGGGTAATTTTGTGGAGCGTAGATGTGACTTGGCTCAGATGTAGAATTCCTGACATTCCTGATGACTGATGGTGTGTCTTCACCATGGCTCTGTGTGTTTCTGAATAACCTTCCTCCTCCTCCTCCTCCTCATCCTCATCTTCTTTGTCCTCCTCCTCCTCCTCTTCCTCCTCCTCCTCTTCCTCTTCCTCCTCCTCCCCTTCCTCTTCCTCCTCCTCCCTCTCTACTTCCTCCTCCTCCCTCTCTACTTCCTCCTCCTCCCTCATCTTCTTCCTCCTCCTCCCTCTCTACTTCCTCCTCCTCTACTTCCTCCTCCTCCCTCTCTACTTCCTCCTCCTCTACTTCCTCCTCCTCCCTCTCTACTTCCTCCTCCTCTTCTTCCTCCTCCTCCCTCTCTACTTCCTCCTCCTCTTCTTCCTCCTCCTCCCTCTCTACTTCCTCCTCCTCGTCTTCTTCCTCTTCTTCCTCCTCCTTCTCTTCCTCCTCCTTTAGACATGACCGCTGCAGGAGGCGTGTGTCTGCTGTGTGACCGTCCTCTTCGTGTCTCCACGTCATTCCTCAGTCGCCTCCTTCACACTGTCACCATCCCGCGCCGGAGTCTCCTGGAGCTGCAGCCGTATGGAAAGGTCACACACAACCACAAACACACACTAGAAAAACTTAAAAATGACTTAACTCTACTCATTCATCCTACACTTCTTAATCTCAGTGTGACCTTTGACCCCTGCAGCCGGTGGACTCAGAGCGCAGCCTCCAGAGGGGTCAGAGCTTCAACACCAGCACCGGCCGATACACCGCTCCAGTCTCTGGGTTTTACCAGCTCACAGCTAGCCTGCTGATAGGTGAGAGCTGCTGATTGGACCGTCTGGTCTGGATGCCATCTGGACACCTCCCTGGTGAGGTGTTTCATACCTGGGACAGACCCAGGACACACTGGAGGGATTATATCTGTGGACTGGGTTGCTGAACTGAGACCCCGACCTGGATAAAAGTATGGATGGATGGATGCAGATACCTGAGTGTTTCATTGACATGTACATACCTGTGTTTTTCAGAGTCCAGTGACAGAATCCAGGTTCGTCTCAGAGACAGTGTGAGAGCAGCAATCTGCATCGAGTCTCTGTGTCAGAGTAATCTGTAAGTATAGTGTTCTCGGGCGGGACTGACTGAAAAACATCTCCTCTTTTCATACCAAATGTTTAAAAAACTAAGAAGCATTTTCTCATAAATTTACAACTTTAATGCTTTGTCTCTAAATATTACTTCCACCTCCAGCTATGTTTTTATTTAATTAAAGTAATCCTAAATCTGCTGCCATACTAGGTGTGATGACGTTAGGTCTGGTTCAGGTCAAATGACTGCTTTACCTTTTCTGTTGTCAGGTCTGTGGAGTCAGTGATGGGTGTGGCAGCAGCTGGAGGAACATTCAGCATCCTCCTGACAGGAACTGTGTACCTACAGGTGAGAAAGAAAACAAACAAACAGACGAGAAAACAAAAATGTTCATATTGTTTTATCTTTATGTCATTTTCATCTCTTACATAATTTTCTCTTTTTACATGGAGGAGAACTCAATTTAAAAAAAAATTGTAACAATGTTGAACTTTTTTGTGGAAAAGCAAACTAACTATTATTGAGATTATTTTTATGTCTTGAAACATGACTGAAACACATCTTGAAGTTCAATCTGTAATCACAAAAATTTTGCTCAAGATGAACAAATATTGTCCATGTGACCACAGATAACTTTTATTAGGAAAAGAACAAATGTGTAAACTGGTTGTATGATATGTAGTTAGTATGACATGTTTTTTTTGTGTGTGTGCAGGTAGGGGAGTATGTTTCCGTGTTTGTGGACAATGCCACTGGCTCGGCCATCAATGTCCTGCAGGACTCTTTGTTCTCTGGGATTCTCCTGGGAGTCTGACATGACCACTGAACACGAATCAACACAGAGTTCTGAGAGGAAAAGAATGGATATTACACAAACACTGAGCAGAGGACAATGAACGTCTCAAAAACTCCACAACTGAAAGTTCAAATGGTGATCTACTGAACTGATAGCTGGAGAATTTACAGAGGAGATCTGTTGTGGAGTGATCGATGTGGACTTAAAAAACTCAGAAACAGCGTTTGGAGGTTTACTGGTCGAACTGAGTACTGACAGGAAAAACTTCCTGACAGCAGACAAAGCCTGGACATTTGGGTTTTCACAGCTCAGAACCATCCCTGTCCAACATGTTTCTCAAACTGTGTCAGCTAAACACGTTGTCTAAAAACAGTTCTGATGTTGTATAAGTGGAGGATTTACACACAGTCGTACTGAGCACCATCTAATGGACATTAGAAGAAGTGTAGCTGGTGATGACTGTTCAGTATTTCTGTATTCAACATGTTATCAGATTCACCACGTACAGATGAGATTTGAATCATCACCTGCAGCAGAGGCTCCTTCTGCATTTATCTTTATTCATATTTATTGATATAAATGGGTTGTGAATAATTTTGACAATAAAGTCTTTCTATTCACTGACTTATTATTAGTTATTGGTTTGAATTTAAATAGACTGAAAATAATGAACATTAACTTCCAATGTGTGAAACATCAAGATGCCTTTTCTCCAACATCCAGTTTTCATCTTGTTAAGTCTTGTTTCATCTTTTACGTAATTTTCATCTTGTTTCGTTTGTCATGTGATTTTCTTCTTTGGATTCATCAAGGCATTGTCTTTTCTATGTGTTATTGTTTCATCATCTAAATCAGTCTCGGTGTTGTGAAGATGCACAATGATGTCAAATAAAAATAATGGATAATGCACCTGAAATGCATTAAAACGCCTGTTAAGAAAATGTAAAAAGTAGAAAGAACAGAGATTTGTGTTAAAATCTAGGAGTCTAGGAGGAGACAGTACTCGGTAAAATTGAAAACTACTGAAGTAGTTAAGTATTTGTACTGCATTACTTCAAGTGACTGTTTGGCAAAGATAGAAAAATACTAAACTCATCCACACAACTACACAAAGACACACATAGTGTCTCTTGCTCTTTTTACAGTTGTGTGAGGAACAAGCCAAAGCACACACTGCATGTTTTACACAAACACACAGTGTTTGGAGGCGGGGCCACATGAGATCATCATAACTCATAAAGTGGCGCCGTGTGTTTGGCATCAGACCATGAACGAACACACACACACACACACACACAGGCTGTTACCGTACAAGGCGTGTCGACAGAATAATGAGGCCTGCATGATGTCCTGCTGACAGCACGAGTCATTACAAACACAGACCGAAGCCACTGAAAGACTTGGAGCTGGAACAGTTTCCACTGGGTTCAACTAGTTCTTAAAGGCACCGAGTGACAATGAGAGTCTCTGGTACCAGTTTTACACAGAGGCAGGTATGGGTCCAGGCCTGGGTTGGCGCTGAGTCTAATCTGGAACCAGTTTTTTAATGGTTTTGGCCACAGATCCAGTTCTCAACAGCAACACTGTCGGGCAAAAAATGACCGAGTTATTAATTAAAAACGGTACAAACTTGAATCAGGAAGTAAACAGTGCATTCTGGGAATGAGGAAGTAAGAGGAAAAAGATAGAAAAAGATCGTTTTTAATCAATATCTTGATGAATTGGAAGAGTTGTTTCACATAAAGTATATCTAAAGAAAGCTAAGGATAAGCCGAACGTTTTAATATATGATTTGTCCGTCAAAAATATTCCTGGAACGAGAAATTAATGTTTTTGTGATTTCAAAATTTTGAGACCATGAGTGAGAAACGGCAGCCAAAACATTAGGTGGGAGGGAAAATCACAGCTTGGGTGTGATTCCATGAGAATCACGGGGTAGTGCGCTATTCTGTGGTGCCACCCCCGGGTTCTCTACTGCTAGTAGAGAACCCTCCTTGTTCAAAGCAAAACCCAATCAACGGGGTGGGAGGGGCCTAGGGGCGGGGCTAGGGTTAGGTGTGTGAAAACTAGGACTCCCCCCGAATGGGACCGATAGTCCCACCGGTTTGGAGTAGGGAGCCCACGAAATGCAC
>JAPQRN010000012.1:20173701-20187202 GCA_037367275.1 Coranthus polyacanthus
GACAACAAAAGCCAGAAAAAAAATCTAGATGTTAAGGAAATTCATCATGTGTTTTTGTAAGTTTGGGTCCTGGAGAGTTTGGGAACCATTGCTTTAGGGTTTATTTTGTGTGTTTGTATGAAACAGTCTGCGTCTAGATTTCTGAAATGTTCTACAGTTTGGTAAGTGTTTCTGACTGTAAAGAAGAGTTTAAAACCACGAATCTGGTTTCTTCAGCTTTCACTGAGGAAACCAAAAAAAAAATCATCCTTTAATGCCCTGTCCGCACTAATACAGATATCTTCCTAATGGGTATTTTTCTGTCCACACAGGCTTCATTTTTACAAAATATCACTGTATAAACTAGAACGCAAAAACCACTACAGACCATCAGATAATATTGGACGCAGCAGACGCAGAGGCTTTAGTCTGTCATGAAGTTGAGCAGCAACGACAATATTTAAATTTATATTCTATAGATTGAACCGCAACACCAGTACCTGTGACCATCTCCAAACTGCGATCTACTGCAGGTCATACGCTGACACATATATGACCTATATATCTTATACATCTGCCATGTGCGTGTTCATTACGCAAAGCAACAACAGGCGTCTTCACTTTGGAAGGCACTAGTGACCTACAATGGCGTTTATGTGTGGACGAGAGGCCCAAATGTAGAGAAAAACGTTCATTTTGTATCAGTGTGGACGGCGCATGAGTTGGAAAGAAATAATGATTTGACTTTTGTCGTGGTAATTATTGATATTTGCTGATAAGACAACGTTTTTGTACGTATCCTCCAGTATTCCCATTTGTGTTCTTTATTTTGCGTTGCAGTCTTCCTGCACTCATCACACATTCTGCCTCCCTCTCCTTCCCCACCACCTTTTCCTTTGTTTCATTTTATCATGACACTACATGTAATAAGAGCTAAAGTGGACCCACAAATGAAATGGAACCAGTTTGCAGCTCGAGATGATGAGGTGGCCGTGACTGTGTGATGGGTCAGATTGGAAATTTAGCCGGGGCCGCCGGGGGAGGTAATTGTTTTCCAGGGGAGGCAAGGGTTACAAGGGAAAGCAAGGGGAGGAAAAAGGGAACAAGAATGAAGACGGGGAGGGTGGGTGTAAGTAGGTAAGCAACATAAAGAGCCATTTTCTCCTCCTCCTTCTCCTCTTCTGTCATTTGTATCACTCTGTTCCTCCTCCTTCTCTCCTCCCGTTCCTTGTCCTCATCAGATAAGCGAGGATGCCTCCATTCTAAAAGGTGCTACTAGACATCTCCAGTAACTACGCCGCATGTGTTCATGTGTGTGTCCGTGAGTGTGTGTCCGTGTGTGTGTGTGTGTGTGTGTGTGTGTGTGTGTGGTTTTTCATGACAGTTATGGGAGCTTGTCATCGTGCTCCTCTAGATCAATGGAGCACAGTTGCCTAGCAACCTGCTGATCGGAGGAAGGAGGCGGGAGAGAGAGAGAGAGAGAGAGAGAGAGAGCAGCATAAGATTAGAAAAGAGAGGAGAGGAAAGAAGGCAGGGAAGTGGGTGAGATCAACAGCAAAGAATGCAGTGGTTGGATGACAGGGAATAAGACCTTAGACAGTAGAGCTTAGCGTGTCCAATCTGGCTTTGTGTGTACTGTAAGAGCAGGGTGAGGAGGTGCACGGTAGTAGGACGAACGCGAAGTGCGAAAGCATCAATTGTGCATACGTGTGTAATTATGTGCGAATGTGCAACAGTAGTTTAGGACTGATGAGTTGATGTTGATACTATCGCGCTGAAATAGAACATCAAAGCGCTACCATGGTGACGCCAGCAGCACACTCTCTCTCATTTAGCTGCTGATTTAATTATCTTTATCTTTAAGGGGAACAAAGTGGTTAAACGCACTGCATTGGGAGGGAGCGGCGGTAGAGATAAACAGCAGGGAATGAGCAGAAAGGGAGGGGAGGGGTGGGGGGGTGGAAAAAATGGAGAGGGAACTCAGAGGGAGATGGATTTGGACAGGAGGAAATGAGGAGAGGGGAGAAGGCATAAAGAAGGAGAGGGGAGGAGAGCAAGGACGAGGTGAGCGAAACTGATGATCAGGTGTTCGTTGGCCTCCTGAGAGATGCGCACATATGCTCCACATCGTCTGTAATATTTACACAGTCTCTCTTCCCCTTCCAGTGATGGCAAGAGGGGGAAAAAAGGAGGAGATCTGGAGGGGTGAGGAGGGAGGAAGGGGAGGGGATGGGGTGTCATTATATACCAAAAAAAAAAAAAAAAAGGATGAGAGGGAGGGGAGGCAGAGGAATAGCTGTCATCCCAGAGGTATACTGTGTGACTGAGTTAGAATAACATGTGGAGGCAGAGTGGCTGTTAAACTTTATGGAGGATTGAAAATGGACAATTAGCATCTCAACGATCTTACTGTCACCTGGAACATTCTCTCCGGTTGTCATAGTAACCCTCCTCTCACCCTCCCGCTCACACCTCCTAATTCATGCTACCCCATCTCTGCCGTGGCCTGAGTGTACACACAACTTCACCTGCATGCTACCGCGCACAACAACTGTGTTTTACACCGTTTTCTTCTACTTCCTGTATGGAAACCAGCTCCAGTGAAGGGGAATATTAATGCTGTAACATTAGCAGTGGTATTTTAGGAGACAGTAAATTCCAACTTAAAGGTATAATCAGCAGGAATTTCATGGTCTCCGTTCAAATATTCAAACTCTCTTCTTGTTTGGTTAATAGTCGGACTTTTGTAGGAACGTTACGTTTGCTGCAGTGTTAAAAAACAATACTTTATAAATAAGCTAAGCGCCTACCTGTCCGACAGAAAACAGGCCAACTCTGCGTGGCTCTTCATCCCCACCCTCTCCTTCAGCGCTCGCCAGCGGGTGAAAGCCAACCCCAGATTCATTCTCATTTTTGGAACGAGCTTTGTCCACTTGGCCTTTTTTTTGCCTTGGCTATATTTGCATTTTTTTGGCACCGTGTTCACCGTTTTTGTAGCTGTTTACAATCTGGTACCTAAAAGTCCTGCCCTGTTATTGGGTGAGGGTTACACACCCACCGCCCAAAGGTTGACCCCCAGAAATGTCCCAAACACAACAAAATAAGAGGGATGAACGAAAATACAGATTAAAGACACTGCCACACACTTCAGTGATGTCTGAGAGGGAATACTCTTGTATGAGTCTTTTCATTTTTTAGACATACCCTGCCTTGAATGTCTTTGATGACTTGATCAGATTTGCCTTGTTTCATCTGACAAACATCAGCAAAAAAACAAATTACATGAAGAAATCATTTTGTTTGTGGAACTGGAACATCAGCTTTAAATAAACCCAGACCTCATGAATGATGTTAGCAGGTTTCAAACTTTGGACTAAATCCCGAAACAAGACAATCAGTGAATCATATCCACCGCGCAGAATAATTACAGTAAGATGTGAATACACACAAAGAAACATATTATAATCCATTCCGGGAACCTTAAATCATCAGTTGTTTCAAAGTTACTTGTGGTGAAGTGGATGTGATTTCAGTGTCAATGCTGTCAGTTCTGTTATCAGACTGAGTGTGAACAGATCTTAAGAACAGCGAGTGTAAAAGCAAATCTATCCCCTTCGAATGAGGCGGACTGAGAAGTGAAATGGAAATTCTGCTCTTCGTTCTTCCAAATCAGCAAGAAATGGATCATGTTGATAGATATTGTCCTGCAGCAGGTGTGATTTTTTTTTCTCAGAGCAATAGCTGCCTTTGACAGAAATGTCAAAAAAACGCCTCCCACTGACGTACAATCCTTTAAAGGGGTTATATGTAGTATTGATATTCCAGTAGTAGAGGGTAGTCGTGAACCAGAACCAACCCACGGCTACAAAAACCAATGAATTAACGTTACATCTCCACAGACTGTATCACTGGTGTTTTCTACTTCAAACACAAACTCCTTCAGTCGTTCAAAATAACACTGTGTCTTATAATATGTCCACGTGCCGCGTCGGCCCATAGTTTACATCGTAGCTCTGTTAGCTTAGCTCTGTTTTTAGACAGAAAACAGCCACAGTAAAACCACTCATCACCTCCGTTTCACCTACGGTTTGCGTCGTTGATATCTGCACTAAACATCTGTTTTGAATCGTCCAAACCAGGTCAGACCTGTCACAGTTTAGTCTGAACCGTGGATCAACAAACGGCAGCGACACAATAACATGACATAGTAACTTTAAACCTTCATGAGCTTCAGGATCAAACTCACCAGTGGAGAAGAAACGATGACGTTTCAGCACCAAACTGTTACTTCTGTTACTGGGTCCAGTGGAGAAAACAACGTCAACGATTCTATTTTTTCATCACTTTGTCACTTTCTTTGACTCTGAAAGTTGTTTCTTAACAGTTCTCGTATTCCGCTAATTCAATGCACTGGCATCTTTGGCATAGCTTCAGAACTCTTCCTTCTAAACACTCTAATGACAATTTTAGGTAATTTTTCAACATTTTAAAGCAGAAATACTGCATATACCTCTGGATCCGCAACCAGATTCGAACCATCTTCTGGGACCGAGATACGGGGAGGACCTACCTTCAAGTCGAAATGTGCTGTAGGATTTGAGTTACAGGTGCAGACAGACAGTTGGACCTGAATGTTGTCCATGTACTTTTGGCCAAGATCTGAGTTTGGTTTGTACCTCATAGGTATGTGTTGTAAACAGTAATTGCGCCCAGGAGCCTGTTCTATGAAGCAGTATTTATGTCAGGTTCAAGTGTCATGAGGGTTGTTCGCTTTTTACCGGGGGTAAGTCGCCATGGTAACAAACGCTGCACACCTACCGGACCCCAGACCAAGTTATGTTGCAACAGAACTGCCTCCGGACTAATCGGTTCTCTTGGAAAATGGCGTCGCTGTTCCTGAAAGAACCCGTGGACCTCAGTGTGCAGATAGTGAGAGAGTCTCTTATGAAGACAAGAGCTTTTAGAGAGTGTCTGAAACCTTTGGCTTTCGCCGATGAGCGTCCACATGAGAGACATCGAATCTCAGAGGAGTGAACTGCTTATCTTTGTTCCATAGGCCGTCGTGTGGCGTCATAATCCAAAAAGAGAGACTGATTAAACACTAAAGCCTTGGAGCCAGTTTGAAAAATATTTACAGCTTTTGGGAATAATTATTAGACCACTGTGACAAAGTTGCCATAAATGTGACCACAAGAAAACCCAGCCATCAGGAGTTTCTCTGACTTTACAAATCGATTAAAGAAATGAGCTGCCTTTAAATTAATGACAACAAAAACCATTAGCATAATCAGTAACATCTGATATTGAAAAACAATCCAGAAACTATTAATATTCCTACAATAGAATATAATTTGAAGGACTATTATATCGAGTTTCTATAGAAAATCGCAGTTGGTCCAATAATCATTTCCAAAGCTGTATATATTTTCTCTTCTCTTACTCATGTTTAACACTGAAAGGATTGAGCTGAAAGAATGAGGCTCAAACCGTCTCACACCATACGAATACCTCTAACGAAACACGTTAATTCAATGGAATACACCACTGTAATTATAGTCTTAATGATGTGATATCGACAAGAATATTAACTCACACATTCACACAGTTTGTTGCCAGTTTTCCTTCCTGGCTTCGGCTGCAGACGCTGTGTTGCTTTTAGCCTGTATTGTATTTTTAAACTCCGCAGATTTGTCTAAAATGATGTGCGTCTTGTGAACACGGGACTCTAGAGCTGTCCGTGTTCCAGACTGGTCGTCCGGTGCCGACGCTTCCCCTTTTATGTCAACATGCCTGACTGTAAAACCTGAGTTGACTTAATGAGTTGTTGTGACACCGCTTGATTGCGTTTGTCAGTGAAGCCTGGGTATGTTGATCTTGCTTCACAGCGCTGGTTTGCAGATGTCTGGTTGATTTACTTCTCGTGCGGTACACGTTGAGGCTGCAGGGTGATGAAGCGTTCTCTGTTTGTGCTGCGTAGCTATTATGACATTTCACAAGGCCGCGAGGTAATAGGTGAAAGGTGAGGGGTGAGCGCGACAATGTGTTCCTTATTACTGGTTTTCCTGTTCATTATCCACTCTGAAAGTCTGCACCGCTGCACAAAACTGCTCTGACCCTTGACCTCTAACTGTAGGTCACACAGTGCTGCAGGCTTTAAGTGGCCACATTGCCATGACAACAAGCAGCAGCGCATAGGTCAAGATTTATGGTCATTCTGATACGCGCAGACACACACGAAGCCCGGTGCGTTTACACACTGAGGTAAATCAGTAGCATGAGAACTGTAATGAACTATGGATCTTGAGGGTTTTTTTCTCATTTTTTCCACATGTACGCACCCTCCTCCCTCCCTTTCAACCTCTACACACACTTCGGTGCACGCACACACACACAAAGCTCTGTTTGGACCTTGTCGGTCACTCTCCATCTGCTAGTCAGATGATCAATGCTAATGCCTGTTGAGAGTTCTAATGACACACAGATCCATACGCAGATGGACTGTACGTTTGCGCTTGTGCTTGCGTTTGTGCTTGCGTTTGTGTGCATGCGCGTGGGCGCCCATGTGTGCATGTTTGTGCACATGAGCTAATGTTATTTGTGTTTAGAAATTGCAATCCTTTGATGAGGACAGGTCAGGGCTATTGTTATAAATGAGAGTAAGATTGCAGCGAGGTGACCTCTCCTACTTCTCACACAGACACACACGCATAGACACACATAGACGCATGCATGCGCACGTGGCTGTTTGCGCTATTGGCAAGTGGAATTAGTAAATGTATGAGCTACACAGAAACTCATTACAACACGATTAGAGACAAACCTCCCATTTAATCTCATTTAGAAAAGGGTGGTTGCCTGTCAAACACACTCATGCATACACACACTAACTCACTTATGCGCATGCACAGATAAACACACATCTGGAACTACACAAAGACCACCCTCTCTGCGTTAATGACAGCAGGAGTGTCTCTCTGACTCATAAAATTATACCCTTACAACCATTTTTCCCTCACAAGATGAGTATGTTTCTTTTTAAATGACACCGAAAGATAGTCTGATACAAATGACGCTATATATAATGTCACTGTTTATATCAGATCACCATTATATGCCTCAGATTTCTGTACATGTGGCATTTCAGTTCCTCCCTTCCTCATCCCCCCCCTCTGTGCTGTTTGTCACCATTCACAGCACAAACTAGGTAAAACCTCACCATCTAAAGCTCGGCTCCGAATTCTGTAGCACAAACTGACATAAATGCAAGCACAAAATATGGGTGCACAAACACAAACACGCACACACATACCCACTGGATGCTGACAGATGAGTTTTTATTTTTGGCTGTATATTCTCTCTGCTGGCAGTTCAGACACATATTACCCGTGCGCCGGTGCTGCTGCACACGCGCACACATTTATAAAGACAATATGTATACGCACACGTACACGCATATATACTGTGACCTTCTCTCTGCTGAGTAGGCAAAGAGTCAGGGGTCAGTGCCTGCTGTCAGCCTGTCAGAGCGAGAGAGAGGAAGGCAGAGAGGAAGTGAGAATAGGCAGGGGAAGAGTAAACGTGGTCGAAGGAATGTACAGAATGGAGCTCCTCTGCCTCATCATTCAATAAAGACTAATGCAATCAGAGGCGGCCCATATCTGTCACGGATAATGTTGGCTGATAGAGTCGCAGCAATTTAAAATGCTCATGCTATAATGCATTTCCCTGTGCCTCTTTACAGACTGATGATGCATCACATCACGCCTTGATGGCTCTTGTAAAAACCGATAACCTGCTCTGCAGCATGCTGAATCCGACCGCATTATGCCCGACCGTGTGCTCATTTTTAGCTTAATTGCCAACAAAGACATAGCATCCATTTAAAACAAAAAACAAAAAAAAAACAACAACAACAAAAGGTACCGAAGTTCACTGATCAATCTCCCAGAATTACAGATAATTATATCTTCCCGTTGTGACCCGACGCACAAGCAAAGCTCACAAAAAAAAAAGAACAAAAAAAAAGAAGGACATCCACTTCTGAGTTTTAATTTATCCTGGTACAACTTGTTTTCCAGATGGTGTTCATTATTTTACTTTTGGAATAAATTCAATGCGAATTAATTGAGCAATATTACATTTTGCAGAACAGTTATGTGTCTCTAAATCAAAACAATAACAAAATGCATAAAAGTCTGACGTGACTCAAGCAGAAATCACATTCGCAGACGAGATAAAGTATCGCAGTTTTATTCACATTATGTTAAGTGACGTATATTCATGTTACGTCGTTTCGTTCTTCATTCATTCATTAGTGACAGTGACAAATTACAGATTTCTCTGAAATCGAACGTTGTTGGAAACATCTGATATAATGTAAGCAAACAAGTCAACAAATATATGGATTTAATAAAATATATTTGACCTTCAAATGTAAATTAATTGAGCAACATTAAACTTTCCATTTGTAGAAGCGCTTATTAAACACACAGCAGTAACGTGGGATCATGGGAGTTGATGTTTTCACAACCGTGTGACGTGACTCGAGCAGATGAAGTAATGTTTTAAAGTTTTTATTCGCATTGTGTTTAGTGATGTAAATGTGTTGGAACCGTTTGGTATAACACAATAAAGTGAAACGAGAAACATACATAATACACCTTTAAGTGTAATTAACTAAGGACCAACTGTGAATTAAACTTTACAATAGTCAGAGCACAGTGTTGATATGAGAATGTTATCATTTGTGCAGGTTCATCCAATACAATGAATATGTTTCCACGAGAAATTTCTGTGTTTTTTTTTTTTATTTATTATTGCACTGGGAAGAGATGGAAGAACGTCATTATTTGATAATGCCATTTGGTCCAAAAGGTCAGCGTGGCTGGGGGATGGGAGCGGGAGAAGGGAGAGTAAGTGAGGAGGGAGGCTGGAGTTTGTGGGGAGGCGGGTATGATGGGCGGCAGCGGTGGTGGTGGTGGTGGTGGTAGCGGTGGTGGTGGTGGTGGTGGTCAGTCCAATGGGAAACCAGGTGGTGATGTTGAGATTGTTTCCATAGTAACCCCTCTTCCTCCTCCCTCTTTTTTCTCCCCTCATCCCTCTCAAACACTTACACTTTAGGCATCACATGACTCACAAACGTGAACAACTGCATGCACAGGCTTTCATTCTTTATCCCAGCGCCGGCCTCTGTTGTCAACCTCCTTTTGCTTTAATATCTGTAGCACAAATCAATTTCAATGCTAATGTTCCAGCTGTGTGCTCAAACTGATATCTTTCAACCGTCAAAGCTGCACTATTATCCGCCGCCTTCTCCACTCGAGTAAATATACATTCGCGAGCGGCGCATACTGTTGCAGACAGAAAAAGATAAAGACTACAACTACTGTACAACTACTGTACAAAAACAGGGGTAGCAGCTGTGGCTGCAGTGCTGAATGCTGCTCCATTCATTGTTCCCGTGGAGTGCATCTTGAATCATCAGGTCAGGGTTGGTCTTTTTTTACAGCAGCCTTCAGATGTTTTCAGCTACTCTGACTCCTGCTCCAGTTCTTGGTGGTGATAAGTTGAAACGCAGAGTGTATGTGGGGGCACTTGCAGATCTGGGTGGGGTGGGGGGGATCAGCAGCAGCTGGACCGAACGAGCCCAGGGAGAGCACCTCTGAGGAGGGTTCAACACAGATGGAGACCTGGGACCTCGGTGTCTGGGTTTGCTAATGAACTTGTGTGGGTGTATTTGTGAATTTGCACTTGTTGTCATAGCAATTTTATTCCAAATTTAGTGCTCCTGAATTAAAGGAGTAATTCAATATTTTGCCTGTTTAATCCAAAGCATTACACAGTTTAACAGAGGTTTCCAGGGATGTTCATTTTCTTGGCACGATGGTTTCTTTTGAAGCCGTGTCGTGCCAACAAGCTTTGAAAAACATAACAGTCGGTGTGAAGGATAAGGTTCAAATGTTAATGTATATTTGTGAGTTTGCTGAAACATGTTGTTTCAGGCAATGATTTTCCAAATTTAATACCCTTGAATTAAAGGCTAGTTTGATATTTTGGCATATTTATTTCTTTGTCTTCTTGCCGAAAGTAAAAGGAGAAGATCGATCGTTTGTCTGTATATGGTCAATATGTGGCTGGATTCAGCATCTGAAGAAGAAACACCATCCTGTTGTTTTCAAAAGTTCTAATCCTAGTTTAAATCTACGGGCGTACAAATGACAGTTTAACAGAGGTTTGCAGGAATGTTAAATAAGTGGGCGTGAATGTTTCTTTGGAAGCCGCATAGTTTCAACGCGCTTTGTACAAACACTATAGATGTGAAGGACAAGGGATGAATTAAAATATTCAAGTATATCTTTGAGTTATTTGTGAATTTGCACATGCTGTTGCTGAATGATTTTCCAAATTTAGAGCTTCTGAATAAAAGAGGAAGGCCAGCATTTTGGCAGATATACTTCTTTGCCCGATGAAGCTGCAGTTCTTGATCATCACTGGGCAAAACGTCCGTAATGACCTTGCAGGATATTATCAAGTGTTCTGAGAGGACAACAGGACTTCTGCATCTGCTGTAGAAAATCTACCCCAGATTTTGTCCAATCACAGGTGTTTTAAGTGACTGACAGCTGTAAATGCCGAGCGCTTCACTTTTCCATAAGGTCACGGGAACGACGTCGGGTTATCTGTGTTTATATTTAGTCTGTAGATTTGGTCCCAGAGGAGAGAGCTGCACAAGGAAGGTGCAAGTTCTTCTGCTTTTTTTTCCCTCCTGATTTCAGCTCCTGCAGCTTTAAATCCACAGGTGTAAAAATGACACACATTACCAGAGGTTTGCAGGGTATGCTGGGCACTGGGGTTTCTTTTTGAGCGCTGACAAGCCTTCAAAAGACACTATTAGGTGTGTAAGGAAAAGAATATTTGTGAGTTTGCAGGCAATGATTTTCCAAAATGTAATACCTGTGAATTAAAGGCTTCTAACTAGCCATATATTCGGAGTTATTACATTTCTGCTGAAAGTAAAAGGCGAAGATCGATACCTCTTTTGTTTTGTTGTCAAAGGTCTGCCCAACCTCACCTAATGCTGCTAAAATTCACTAATTACCACAATATGTCTCATTTTTTTTAATCTACCAGAGGTTTGCAGGAATATTAATTTGCAAAGCACGATGATTTCTTTTGAAACCGCATAGTTTCAACAAGCTTTGAAAAAAACCACTCCATTAGATGTGAAGGATAAGGGATGAATCAAAATACTCAAGTATTATTTGTGAATTTGCACATGCTGTGGCTGAATGATTTTCCAAATTTAGTGCTTCTGAATCAAAGGGGAAGGTCAACATTTTGGCAAATATACTTCTTTGCTGTCTTATTGAAAGTAAAAGGAGACGATCAATACCACTTTTGTGTCTGTGTGTTAAATACGTCTCTGGGTCAGCGGCTGAAAAAACAAACACCAACCTGGCGTTGTCAAAGGTGTGTCCAGCAGCTCCCAATGCTGCTGAAAACTCACTAATTAATACAGCGTGTCTCGTTTTTTTTTTATCCACAGGTGTAAAAATTACACACAGTTGAACAGAGGTTCGTAGGAATATTAATTTTCTGGCACGATGACCTCCTTTGAAGCCACAATGTGCCAACGAGCTCTCAGAAACAGTATGTTCAGTGTGGAGCGTAGCCTAAGGGATGATGTAGAAATGTTAAAATACAGTTTTGTCAGTTTTGTACACATTTGTGAACATGACACCTCATATTTTTCTTGCAGACATCGATTGCAGCCCCCGCTCCCCCCCTCCCTCGGTCCCTGACGTCAAATATTAAATTTGCTGTAACGTTAAGATCCTTAAATAGAATAAAGTGATCTGGACAAAATCATGAACGACAAACAACATATTTGAAGTTGATAATTTAATTTAATCTGGGCCTTTGACTAACTGTGGATGTGATTCAATCTCCTTTCCTTCTCTTTAATTCACTTATTTATCCATTTATTCAATTTTTCTACTACTCTCTGTGATGGTTTATATGCGTGTTTCTCTGTGTGTGTCCATACTTTATATATTTATTGCCTAGAGTCATTTTGTGTGAGACACATGAGAGTAAAAGTAAAAATCTTTTGTTTATTGTGTAGTCGGGAGTCTTGAAATTGGCAGGCGACACATTTTACAAGAGTGACGTTGTCGTTAACTTGTATTTGTGCTTATTTGTGTCGGTATGGATTATCATTTTGTTGTATTGACTATTGACTGCTGTGAGTGAGCCAAATCGTCTGTTGGGGATATTAAAGTTGTACTCTACTTTATTCCAGCCTGTCTTGTCGGGCTCCTCTTCAGTTAATAATGTAATAAATTGTGAGTTAGTCCTCACTCGTCTCTTGTATAGGCTTAAGAAGTAAGTGACGCACACTATTTATATAGCATCTTTCTAAAGCAAGGTTAAGAAGTGCTTCACACAGCAAGGAATAAAAACAAACAAGTTGCATCACAAGAATCATGAAAGGAAAAGAAGAAAATGCATAAGAAAGAGTGAATTAAATTGCAGTCAAAGTCAGGTCAGATTAAAATGACAATAAAACCAAAATGAGATGAGATACCAACCAGCAAAATTGTTTTTTTGGTTTGTATGGATGTTGATCTTTATAAACAACAAAAACCAAATACTATCACAAACACATAAGATACCACATCATTTCCATAAAAAGCCATTATGGGTTCAGCTGATTCTGACAGTACGGAGATTCTGTCACGTGTAATCTGTATGAATCTGCATCAATATGACACAAATATTAAAGGTGGGCGGGGTCAAGAGGGGCCCAAGAGTTTCACCAAGAGTCTCCCAAAATGTGGCAACAAGAGGTGTCCGAATAATTATGGCCACGTTGTGCAAGATTTGTTGGTACCGTAAATATATCCGTTTGTGTACATGTTGGTCTCTATAAACAACTGAACCGAGATACTATCACAGACACATACGTAAACAAATACCGTAAAAGCGCCGTGGCACAAAAGTGTGTTTTAAGACGAGTCTTAGACATGTCATCTGACAGTAAGAAGAAGCGGCCATGTCTGTTGTGTAATCTGTGTCATTTTAGAGCTACATGATCTGCATGCACAGGAGACGAGGAGTAAAGGCGGGTGGGGTCAACACGGGCCCAAGACCTGTCCCCTGAAATGTGGCACTGGGAGGTGTCCACATAATTATGTCCACATGGAGTAAGACGCGTCTGTGCGTGTGGTTTTGATTGTGTGTGTGTGTTTGTGTGCGTACACATGTGTACAGATGTGTAAGAGTACGCCCCCCCTTCCCCCTCCCCGAACCCCTCTTTTCATCACAGAAGGCGGAGGCCATCGTGGCTGTCACTCGTGGATTTAATCACTCGGATCTCCCCGGTTCTCTCCTTATTTTCTGCCTCCGGTAATTGCGTTTCTGTTTCGTGCGGACGGTGAACGCGCGCTGTCCAAGGTGCTGCAGCAGCGCGCGGCCCCGCCCATCCTCTTCATCTCTCTCTCTCTCTCTCTCTCTCTCTCTC
>JAPQRN010000012.1:20198669-20215495 GCA_037367275.1 Coranthus polyacanthus
ACACACACACACACACACACACACACACACACACACACACACACACACACACACACACACACACACACACACTTCACACCCCATGATCCTTTGCTGTGCTGACTGTGCTCTTGTCTTCCTTTAAGGTCTGGCACACCTGATGATTGGCGACCAAGGTATGGCCTCCTCTTACCTCACTTCCTGTTGTCCTCTGCTAAACCATCATCCCCTAAATCCTCACCCCCACACTCACACCTCCCTGTATCCCCACCCCCCACCCCATCACCACCACTGGCGCGGGAGGAAGTTGTCTCTCTAGGCACTGAACGAAGGTCAGTTTTTTTTTTTTGTGTTTTTTTTTTTTTTTCCTTCCTGTAATTGAGATTTCTTCCTTTTAAATGATCCCATTTGGTCTCATTACAAATTTCAGTTCCAATTTAAACTGAAATGGATGACTCAGGCGTTTGCAGCGGACAAATTAAAGCTGAAATATGGCTTCAAAGATCAGATTTTTGGTTTAATTTTTTGAAGATGAGCCCGAGAGCAACTTCCACTGGGATGTATATAATATATAATCATGGCTGCTGATGTGGGCGAGGGAGAAAAGGGAGGTTGCGGCTTTATGGCGCTTGGCTGGGTTAACTTGGCAGGGCTCCAGGTCATGGTAATGGAGCTAAAGGGCCGACTGACCGACTGACTCCATGGATGGTTTGATTTGGTCTTTACTCTTCCACTTCATTTCATTTTCTCTCATCTGTACGTAAGAATCAGATTGACTGAACAAATGGGTGATGAGTGACTGTGTGAGCGCGTGCACGATGTGTACATTAGGAGCGCATGTGTGGCTTTACATCAGGGTTTGGATCAATGGCTGTGGCAGTTTTCACAGGAACATTCATCCGCATTCATCCGTGGCTTTTCATCAGCTTCCAGCATGTCTCGCTCTGCCGTCACTGGTTCTCACTTGGGCTCCCGTGCTCATCCACTGGCGTGCGCATGTTCTTTTTGAACAGATGTTGCTGCAGTGTATGAAAGCAATGCTGCTACACCTCAGCCTCCCCCCAAGTTGTCCGGCGTTTTTGAACACAGCCCAGAAACAAGTGCCTTTTGAAAATGGTTCACTGATGAACAAAACTCACTGCCACCTCTCTCTCCTTGCCTCCTCTCTCTTTGCTTCCCTCCTTCTTCACACTGTTTGGGACACCGTCCTCTTTGAATTTAGGAAAGTCCAGAGGTACTCCCAATTCTTTCATGTGTATGACTACCGGGCTGTTGTGGATGGTTTTGAAGTTAACTGACAGGTTCTTGTATGTATGGTAATTCAGACCTTTAGAGATGTGCAACTTCAAGCTCTTATTTGTGGTTCTAAGGCTGTGCGATACGACCAAAATCTCACATTTTGACATAGGTAATTTCATATCCAGATAAAAACCCACGCCACGATGTAGCACATTTTCTGTCAATAAATAGTTTATATAAGGTGACCACATCAGAAGGCCTATTTCTTATTGCATTTTGAATGATATACTCAACAAATAAAAGGTACTTACACATATTTGATAGATTTTCTCCTTGTATTTAGAACTTTTGTGCACATTTTAACGAAGCATTTATTAAAATGTGAAGTAGCGATAGACTAGATGATTAATCGGTTTTGGCCGACAGGACATTTTTCAAACTATCGTTACTGATAAAACTTGGGTGCGATAGTGGCTGATGTTAGGCTTCTCATTTATTTGATTTTGACTTAGATGTGTTTAGGTTGTAATTTGGCCAGTTAATCTGCTTTTTCCTGCACCAAACCACCATTGTTATATTGGCCTTTAAAAAATCAGTGAACCTCTGCTTTGTTTGTTTTGACCTTTGGACTTTACATTTATCCGTAGACTCTTCACACACTGTTTGATTTGATTCTTGCGTCGGTGGTAAAAGACGTTAGCGGTGTTTCTGTCTGTTTTGGGACCGGTTTCGGGCACAATTTGCGAAGTGATTTACAGTTTTCTGGGCTCTTTTCGTACCCAAGCCACATCCTATTTCAGGTGCGAGCTGCTCGTTTTGTCTTCACTCCTGTCCCCCTCCTGTCCAGAATTACCCCACGTTCACTCTCCTCCATATTTGTTTGATTTGCATTCATGTTTCCTGCCTGCGTTCGTGCGAGTGGAAAAACACAAAGTTCCGTCCAAATGACTAAAAATACCGTCATAAAGAGTGTGATGCGTGACGATGTCTTTTCTGTTGTCACACAATGTAAAGCGTCATATCGCACAGCCCTAGTGGTTACGAAGGTAAGCTGTTGATGCATGTGTGTGCGTGCGTGTGCTCATACCTAAGCGTGCCTGCATGCGTGTGAATGAACTGGCGCTCCGACCGTGCCGTGTTTCTGAAAGACTGAAGGTAGGTGCTGCTCTGCATGACGCTGATGAATACACTGATTGGCCCACATGAGGACAGGCCTGACCGTGACGGGCTGATCTGAGTCTATTGTGCTCTTTGATTGGATAAGAGAGGACATGATGACGGCTGTCTCCCATTGTGACAGGGCTGCCGTGTATTCAGTGAAATGTGCTATTTAATGATATGATCATTCAAGACTGTGGGTAGAAATACCCTGAATAGAGCGCAAATGATGTCTCTAACCATCTATCACGGTTAGACGTCTCTATTCTGACAATTTCTATCTGAGTGTTTTGCTGTGTTTTTGATTGCTAAGTAAGCTACTTGTGCTGGGTATCTGCTTTAAAATGTCTGCCATGAATCATCCAGGTGGCAGTGAAATTTTAATTGCTTCATCTGGCTTATGCGCCGCATTTTAAATCACCTACTAAAGGACAGACATGTATTAACATATGTTTCCAGCATTATTACGCAGTGTATTCAGCGTATTTGTATACAGTGGGTGCCCTTACTATTATGGATGTTTGGATTGTGATAGGCTGAAAGTAAAGAACTGTGGCTGATTTCTCTATTTATTTATTTTTTTCCTTTGAAGTCTCTTTCAGAAACTGTACACATGAAAAAGCGGTGTGTGTGTGTGTGTCTGCATACTGAGATGTAAAGGCTGTCAAATGGTGCAGACGAAGCCTAGCTTAGGTTAGCTCAGCGTAAAGAGGCTTTTTGAGGAGCCCGCAAAGCTGAAATGAGTTTCTTTGAGGGGGCGGATTGGGTGCGGGGAGGGGTGTCTTAGAAAGATATATAGCATGTGTGTCTGCTTGTGTGTGTGCGCTGGAGAAATTGAGAAAAAGAGACTGTGCCTGTGAGAGGAGAGCTAAAGGAATGAATGATGGAGGGAGCAGAGAGGGAAGGAGGAAGCGAGGGAGAGATAAAGTGAGTCGTCTTCTCTCCTGTGATGTAGAGCAACTGCCTGTATCTGCAAAGGGACAGCGGTGCTCCTGTCTGCCCTCCCCAGCCCAGTCATTCTCCAAGGGACATCAGCCCTGATGGGGAGCTCCAGACCTTTCCCCTCCTCCGTAAAACAAAGCTATCATTCTCCCTCGGAAACGATACCCACAGATCACTAATCACTTTGAGTGGGTGAAAATGCACGAATTGTGGAGGGAAGAAAGAAAAGAGGGAGCCAAATTGGATTTTCATAAGTATCGAGCAGCAAAAGGAAGAAGGGGAAATGGATTTTTTTTTTTTTCCCTTTTTTTTTTTTTTTTTTTCTTGAAAAGTATTGAGCAGCAATAATCTGGATGGAAAATGTGCTTAAAGCCAAGTAGCAGATTTTGCCCTTTCTCTTCTCTCTGTCTGGCCAAGAATAGACCGTGAAGGGTTCTGGGTGAATGAGCGATTGGAGGTTCTGAATAGGATCGAGGAGTGGCTCTTGGACGTAATTGGCAGCAAAGCTTGTTTATGTTATTCATTTGTTTTTGTTTTTTTTTCCTTTTACTGTTCGGGCAGTGTGTCCAGCTAATAATGGCTGTTTGTACGCATGTCCAAGTGTTCTTGATATCAATCCAACAATCTGTGCGCGGACTCGCTTGAAGTGACCTTTATTCACGCGCGTACGCGAAGGCACGGACACACACTCACACACAATAACCTTTAGAGTGCTCACTGAGTAGGTGAGAGAGTGTGTATTCAGTGTAAATATGCATGAGTAAGGCTGCCTGCACATATTCTTCACGGTCAGTGGATGAAGGCAGGAGATAGAAGGAGGTGTGCGCGTGCGAGGAAGTGCGTGTCTTGTGCGAGGCATGAGTGCACGTTAAGGGGAGGTGGATTGTGAGTCATCACTTGTGACTCACAAAGCGTCGGCAATCAAAGCGGCTCGTTTTAACACATTGTCTTATGGCGAAAACGCACAGATGGATGCACACTTTGCTCGGCCACAAGCAACTCGCACGCTCACTGGTGCGCTCACTCACACAGTTTTTTTTGGGTTTTTTTGCCTTTTCCCCTCTTTGTTTTTGTCCCTAAATCTCTTATTCTCTCCCGGACATATACACAAGTGTTTTTCACACACACACACACAGCGGACAAGCTTCATGCTGACTCTACCATATGTGGGGTTGGGAGTGGTAGCAGACGCCAAGACAAGAGAAACCAGTCGGTACCAGTAAAGTACAGCATGTCTCCTACCTCTTACTCATCATCATCGAGCACATCTAATAATAAACCAAACAAAAGTCGATTCAAGCCCACGCAAACTACATTTCAAAACCGACTTTTTAATTTGCCGTCTCGCTGTATCTCAATAAGTTGCTTCGGAAGTTGCTGGATAATAAGAATGCGGCGTCACAGTACGTGTCTGATGAAACACCAATACCGGTGCCTTTCAGTCTTCTTCTCATAGGGTGACACAGTTCCTAAATGTAAGTAGGCCTCGCATAATTATTACCTAATCACCTGATCGCGATCATTACCATCATTTCATTAACAATAATAACAACGCCTGGGTCGTAAGACAGTCATTTGTTGCACTTTCATACAGCGCTGCAGATCAGTTAGAACCAGACCTAAAACAGCCTTAGATTTAAGGGTAATGTTTACCTTTAAAGTCCTCAAATTACTACGTATTTGCCCAGTAAATATAAGGTAAATTATAGTATATTGTTGGGTTATTACCATTCCTTAAATAAGAAGGTAGATGAAGAGAAACTACAGCTTAAATGCTAAGAAAAACCTCCACTATCGCCCATAATCCTTGGAAAACTGCAGGTTTAACTTATCTGTTACAGAGGAGACGTTTCATAGGGTTCTTGAATTTTTTCTAAATATAAGTTGCTCAGTCATAATTATTACACAATCCCTTTATTAGAACCTTGTTAACTGTTGAACTGAACATCTAAGTCAAAGTCAAACTAACTGATCAGTAATTCTGGAACTGAACATCAAGCTAACTCTAAAAAATGGAGCAGGTTTTATCTTTTGAGCTGTTATTTTCCCTCAAAGTCAGTATTTCCAGTTTAAAAACTCTAATATTAAGCATCAGCCAATATTGAAGACAAATTCTGCTGATGCCCATACTTTGTAAAACGTCCTAGACGCTGATTAATCAGCCAAACAGATTGGCATAAAATGATCAGAACGTGCACTTTGTATGACAGTTAATCATCAAAAAAAGTTTCAGCATCGTGGCAGCCCTCAGTACAAGAAAACCTAACTTTGTCTTAAATAAACTTTTCAAAAAATGGCCGAAACATTGATGTGCATCACAGCTATCAGGCTTAAATCAGGAGCTATCTGATCAGGACTTTACATTTAATAATCAGATATTCAACGCCAGCTTTAAGCAGTTGATGGATTTCAGCGCTGCAGACAAAATCTCCTCTGAACCAATCAAATTTTGTGGGTCAGTGTGGATTTAACTGTAACAAAGTAAACCAAGATGCTTCATTTCCATCCTCCAAGTTCCGTGTGTGTTGAGCGAAACCGCAAAAGCATCTAATCCGTTTTGCAAAGAACATATATTTGCCAATAAAAAAATTCTCAAACACATATGAGCCTTTGTGGTCACACTGCTCGCACAGATTAGCAAAACCGGCAAGTGAGCAGCACCCAATTTGAGGTGAGAGAGAGCCGTTTGGTGTTAAGAGGCGAGTGTCTTGTGATTGGCTGCCTGCCTGCCCGACTGGCATGAATTTGGCTCCTGATGGCCACATCTCAGGCTGCAAAAAACTGTTAAAACTAAGTTATGCCCCTTCTAGCCAACAGCAGCGATAAGGCAATTGCAACAGAGCTTTTGCCTCAAAATGTACAATTTGACTCTGCACTAATGGAATTGTATCTGCCTCCACTCTACGCTACTAACACCCATTACAGTACCGTACTACAACACTCATTAATGCTTAACACCCATGGAGGTCTTGTAATGAAAGTCACAGCATTGCATACGTACACCCACATTATCAGGAGATGCACAGTTACCAAATTCTCCATGGGAAATGTTTTGCAATCCCACTGCTAAATGTATACGTTTACTGGTAATTGTATACAATTACCAGGCTGTTAGTAAGTAAGAGTACACATTAACATTTTCACACATTCACCACAACGCTAATAGGGAACACACAAAGCCTGTTATAGCCTAAAAATAAAGACATCAAACGGACTTCCCATTTACGGAGGATGAAGGGAAAAGATAGAGCACGGGCTGGCTGCGAGTGTGTAAAGGAGGGAGGGAGGAGGCGGAGGAGGAGAGGGTAAGAAGAGTGTAGAAAAGTGATGGTGAGGAAAGATAGGAACGCGTTGAGAAAGCGGGAAAAGAAGGGTGGAAAGAGAAGGTCGGAGACGCAGAGGGAGACAGG
Organism: Coranthus polyacanthus; assembly: GCA_037367275.1. NCBI lineage: Eukaryota > Metazoa > Chordata > Actinopteri > Kurtiformes > Apogonidae > Coranthus > Coranthus polyacanthus. The sequence continues at coordinate 20,205,398 of JAPQRN010000012.1, forward strand.
AAGGGAGATAAGACTGCAGCGTTTCTCAGCAGGGGCGCTGGATCTCTCCTTGGGCTCCCCCCGACTTGACACAGTCTCACATCAGCCAAGATGGTATTCATCAGCGATGCAGATACACAAACACACACACTCCTGCTAGAAATAAACAGGCCGGTCTGTGTTCCAATTGTCTTCTACCTGTTCTAGCCGTTTCCATTGTGTCTGGGCGGCGGGAGCTGAGGGTAGTGGCCCAATTGGCGATTCACTCCGCTACCCCATCTGGCATTTGAAGTTCATTTCTTTGCTGTTTGTTGCCAAAATAAGCACACACACACTTGCACGTGCACATGCAAACACACACACATAAACACTCATTTATTTGTGGCACGGTCTGGTTTAACTACGACAACTGGAATAGCCACAGCATTCATTAAAAATCCATTACATTACCTTTATGAAAAGAGGTCTTTATGCTCTTGTTATTTGTTAACAACCTGCTGTAAGAGGTTTCATTAGGTGTGTTGTGTTTCTCTGTGTGTGTGTGTGTTTGTGTGGAAGATGTGTGTGTGTGTGTGGAATACATTTGTGCAAATCTCGCCCATCCTCATTTGTTTGCTCGTGTCTTTTTAACTTGCCGGTTTTAAATCAGTGCCTCTGCGTTTGTACACAGTCACATGTGTTGGGATATGTACTGTAAGTGTGCACGCCTGTGAGGGTGTGTGTGTGTCTAAAAGGGATGAAACTGACTCTGATCTTATCCAGCTTAAGACAAATACACTGTTCTGCCTGCAGACATTGTCATGGAAACAAGCCGGTTTCCCTGGGTACCAGAGAGAAGGCCAAATTCAACTACAGACAGAGAGCGAGGAAGATGAGCACAGATAAGAGAAACAAAAAGGGACATGAAAAAAGATTGAACATACTGGCAGGAAGTGTGCTCTTCATTGTTTTTCCTTTAAATGGAATTAAAAGTGATTAGCCACTCAATACGTCATTTAGTTAAGTTCCAGTTGTCTCAAGTTGTATCTTTCTGAGATTAATTTAATTACGATTAAAAAGATACGACCGTATCTGCTCAGAAACTATTATGATTTTAAAATATCTGACTTAGGGCGCACGGTTTCCACTCAACTCACCTGAGCCGAGTTTATCTTCAAATTCAAATTAAATTTTTTTATCCGACCAGAAGATGAAAAGCCAAAGATATTTACAGTCATATTAAACAGAGAAAGGCAGTTGAAATGTCCAAAAAGACTGAGAAAAGTCATTGCTGCTGAACTTTAACCTGGAAAAGTCAAATTAAAAATGTGTTTCATAGAGTGTCCTGGTCAAGATAAGCAGAAGCGTAACGTAAAAAAAAATGACTTGAAAGTAAAAAATAACAAACAAAAAAATATTTGTCACAAATCGTCTCAAAGTGTCAGTATGAATAAGAAAAAGTCAAACCATCTTCAGCCAGTTGTGTTGCTATAAATGCATCTAATGAGATCTGCTCCCCTAAGATTCAGGTCATGTTGTAACTGATTCCAGGCAGAGGTGGCAGCAACTTAAACACTCTTGTCTTAGTTAAGAACGGGCTTTAGGGACAGAATAGAACCTGGGTCGTGAGACAGTCATTTGTCGTACTTTTTTTGACAGGAAAAACAGATCAGAACCAGATCTGAAACAGCCTTAGATTAAAGGCCTGTGTTTCCTTCTACACTCCTCGAATTATTAAATGTTTGCGCAGTAAATATAAGGTAAATCTAGTCCGTAAATAACAAGGTTGATAAGACAAACTACAGCTGAAATACTAAGAAAAACCTCCACTGTTACCCATCATCCTTGGACAACGAACTAACAGAGGAGATGTTTCTACTACACCAGACTAGTTGAGGTTTTCTTAATATTTCAGCTGCAGTTTGTTTGTATTTACCTACTTATTTACCTGTGCTAATCAGCCAGCAATACCCTATAATTTACCGCATATTTACTGGGTGAATGCTCAGTGGTTTGGGGCCGTAAAAGGAAGGGTTACTCATGTAAGAATGTTTAAGTCTATGGGTGAACAAGGCATCCGACCTGAGCAATGGTGACGGCTGTCATAAAATAAGAAACGAGGTGAAAACGATGAGACGTTTCAAGGCACGACCGTCGTCATTTCATGCTTATTATTGTCCACTGAGTTCTTGTTCGGCGAGATGAAAACGAGACGTCTCTTCGTCGGGGTCAGAATGCGACAAACGCTGAAAAACGTCGATCAGTGTTTCCCAAAAGCAAAGATGACAAATGTCTTGTTTGGTCCAGAATCCAAAAATATTCATTAACTGATTCATCGATCATCAATGTAGTTGCTGCTTAATTTAACAGTTGCATTTTAATATTTTTTGGTATATTATTGTGTGAGTGAGGGTCTACATGCCATATTTCAACATGTTTCATCATTTCTTTCTCATAATTTAACCCTGTTTCAGTTACATTTACATACATACACTTTTTAAACTGAGCTCCATATCTCGTGAAGTTGTTGCTTTCTGGCTGTCCTTTCACGACTCAACTACTACTTAACCTTTCTGAAATGTAGGTTGACTTCCAGTTTACCATCCAGCTCTTACTTCCATCATTTTGAAAAGGTGTTTCCTGCTGTGGTTAAGAACCCACAGATATTCAGTTTACTGTCATAGAGGAGGAAGGAAACCAGGAAATAATTCAAGTTTAAGAAGCTGGAATCAGAGTTGTGACTTCTTTTTCCCCCTCAAAAACTGCCCAAACCATTTATCAATCAGCAAATTAGTTGTCGATTGATTTCCTTAACAGTTGAGGACTGATCGATTGATCGTTGCAGCTCTGCTCCCGACACTTCCCGCTTTCCTCTCAGTTCCAAAAGACGCGAACGAAGTCGGAAAAAAGTACACGTGATGGTTCGCCTACGAGCGAAGCAAAAACAGCTGAATTATTAAATCTACTAATAAGCGGCTGAGGTGTTATTAATGCTCGGTAAACTCTCGGTAGGTGGACTATCTAAACAACGGGAGGAAGGTGTTTTTTCCTCTCGACTCGGTTCACCAGCGCTGCATTTGACCACTCATCCCGACCCTCCGGCCTCGGGTTAAACTTCCGTCCAGTAAAGGTTTCGCCGGAGCTGCTGTCAGATTTTCAAACTGGATATTTCATTTTAGGAAGTGATGCTTTCAATTTAACAAAAAAAAAAAAAAAAAGAGGAGGAGGAATAAGAGGCCACCGTCGCAGACAACCAATCTGTCACTTGTGTCCTGACAGTAATATCCTCCTCTACAGTATTGCTCCCCTGGCTGTGATGTGATAGCCCAATCGGTTTCAAAGCCAGATGCTGTATATCACTGAATAGAGATGGAAACGGCAGTCATAGCCTTTAGTGAACTTGGCTGTATGGATTTTCACACTTTAGCTTAATATGGAGACTATGCATATGTTAGCATACATTTACATACATTTGCAGCGTTGGTCATCTATCTGTATACAGTAAGAGCGCCTAGTTAATCCACCTGTCTGTTATTAAGGAGGGATGCCTTCATGCAGGATGTTGTTTGAGTTTGTGTGTGTGTGTGGACGGTCTGAGAGGAGCTGATAGCAGAACTGCATGGTGGGCTAAAAACGAGGTGCAGGGGAATTGCAGTGTGCTATCTCCAGAATGACAGGGGCTGCCATGATTGAGGCTTGCTACACTAGGATTTAGATACACCAGCATTTTTCTCTCTTTCGTTCTCGCCTGCCATCCATCCGTCCATACTTCCCCTCTCTGCTGCCACTCCCTTCCCTTGTCTCTTTTTCTATTCACCCCCCTCTCCTCGTCCATTTTGTGCCACCCATCTCAATGAGGTCTCCCTTTTTTTTTCCCCCTATTCCGTCTCCTCTCGCGTCTTTTCCCTTTTCTTCCTTCCACCCTGCTCCCTCTATCAGGTGCTGTATAATGCAGGCTCCCCTGATGTGCTCCCAGCCTCCATCCGCCATTTTGATTCAGTACAGCTGTCCATGATAATGTACTGTTCACTCAATCACTCTTTCTCTCACTCTGCCTCCTTCTACATCCCTCTTCCTGTCTCCCTCCCTCCCGCTCGCTCTCTGAAACACCCGCACATGCACAAACATATTCATTTTTTTTTTTTTTGCCGTAGCCCCCGTGTAACAAGAGGTTGCCATGGAAATGACAAATTAGTGTGTGAAATGTTGAGGAGGAGACCCATGAGAGGAGACAAAGCCATGCGAGACACATGGGGAGAGAAATCCGAGCGACGAGTGTTTGATCGCTTTAGAGGCGGTCCTCCAGTCGCAGCTGGTCCCAGTAGCAGCAACCATCACATCAGTTATTCACTCTCTCCTCCCTCCCCGTAGACGGCTTTATTCATTAGAGTGCGAGGTTAATGATGGCCTTCAAGGTCTAATGCCAATCACTCTCTATCCTCACGTTTTATCTTATTCCCAGTCCTCCCGTAGCACACGGCCTCCTTTACGTTCTCGGCCGATCGATCGTGTTTTCTCAAAAAATTCCATCTCGGTCCGCGTCTCTCTCTTTTTTCCTGCCTGTTTCCCTCCATTCTGCTCTCTCGCAGAAATTAGAAAATGTCCTTGTTTGCTCATTTTGCGAGAATCAAAAGCGAAATTGTAAAAAAAAAAAAAAGAGATGCGTGAAGAATTGCATAGGCTACTCACTTTCCTTTTGTTTGCTTTCTTAAGTTCAAGCATCTCAAAGCAGACAATAAGACACACAACGGTTCGTAGTCCAGCGTTCCAGCGTAATTTAATACTTCAGAAACTCTAACTAACCATTAGTTTCATCATTTATTCACCCACAACCCACTTTGTTTTCTGGCTGAATTGAAAATTAAGCATTCGCAGGAAAAATTGTACAAATGGCCATAACAGTTTACAATTTGAAGCTTTTAATATTACTCGTTCTGCTCGCTCAGCCAGGACAAAACTCAAACACTCATCGACGCGTTTTCTTTATTAATAACTTAAAAGGTGTCAATGAGGATCAACACGGCCATAAAATAATAATCTGATTCAACAGTTTGATTAATTCACTAATTGCTTGAGCCGTATTTCTATCGATCGACCAACTGATAATTAAGTAATAATTTCAGCTTAATTAAACAAATGTGGAGTCAAAGATCTAAAGCGAGAAACAAGAGTCATAAACCAATCAGAAAACAGAGCTCGAGAAAAATCCAAAAGGACGTGACTAAATCTAACTCGAGAAACTCCAACTAACCATTATTTTCATCGTTAATCAACCCACAACCCGCTTTGTTTTTTGGCTCGATCGAAAATTGCTCATTTTATCTATGAAGTGGGAGAAAATTGTACAAACACCCACAACGGTTTACAGTTAGAAGCTCGTAATTTACTTGTTTTGTTCCTTCAGCTGTCCAAGAGATAAAGATATCAAAGTCATTAACACTTCTGCTTTATTAATAGCTAAAAAGATGTCAATGAGCCAAATTGGCTATAAAATAATAATCTGATTCAGCATTCTGATTAATTCACTAATTGCTTGAGCCTTAGTGGCTTTTTTTCCCCGATAAAGGGCTCGGCCGCAATTACTTTTCTATTGATCGACTAACTGATAATTAAGCAATAATTTCAGGTTAATTTAAAATACTTAAACAAATCTAAAGCGAGAATGAGAAGAAACAAGACTTATAAACCGGAGTTCTGGAAGCCCAAAGGATGTGACTAAATCAGGTTTTTTTCTACGCGTCCTTTTCCTTTTTACGTACCTTTTTTTCCTCCCGCACCTTCTCCCTCTTTCCTTTCGCGTGGCGCTTCCCATCCCTCCCATCCCTCCCTCCCTCCTTCGCCGACTTCCTCCCCGCTTCGCGCTGCTCGCTTTGATCGACAGTCCTCTCCACAGGATGAAGTGTGACATGTGGTGTGTATGTCAGTGTCTGTCTCACTGTTTACTCTGAGCTAATACTGACTCACTCCATTAATCTGAGCTACAACAGATCCACTCCAACCTGCCCACTCGAGGGTGCGCGCGTTCGTGTGTGAACCTGCGTGTGCGCGTGGTCTCCGCTGCCCCCGCTACACGCATACATACGTGACACATGTTCCTCTTCGTGTTCGCGTCGGCCATTATGCATCTTTCGGGGGCCGACGTGCGTCCGTGCCCGTCGTGGTTGTGATGTAATAGAACAAGGAGCGAGTGTTTGTGGGCCAGAGCCTCCAGATCGATGCAGAGATGCTTTATGTGCTCCTGTCTGGTCTAATGACATGTCTGTAAATTAGCAACAGAATGGTGGAGCGCCACACTGAAACCTAATGGCACCTCTGTAAATTACCGCTCGAATGCTGCCGGACGGCTGCGTGTGTTCTCATTGTGAACAACTTGGCCCCCCTCCCTCATTCCGCCACCTCATCTACATTTGTCTGCTTGTGTGTGTGTGTGTTTTGCGACCGTTCCCTTCCTCGCTATGTGTTTTTTTTTTTTTTTTTGTGTATATGTGTGTCTCCCTCCGCCTTCCCCACTCGCTCTCGCTGCTCTCAGTAAAGACTAGCCCGAGGCCCTGGAGTTGGTAATAGCTTTTCTGACAGCAATACACCAATATTTACAGAGACCAGCACCCACCCACCCACACCCCCGCACATTTCATGCACACATAAAAAGCACAAACTCGTATACTCGTGCACGCACATTTATTAGCTTAAACAGGGAGTTGCGCACGTTTTCCTCTTCGAGGCATGCACGCACACACTTAATTAACATGCTGGGAGGGAAGAAATCACACACTAGGGGGAACTCACACACATGCTGGCAAACAACGTGTTGTTTCTCACTCATATATTGGCATTCACACTTTGGGTTTTTTCAAGCAACACAAGCAAAGAAAGACAATTTGCCACAATTGCTCTTCGAATTGTGATATATTCTCACTTTTTTCTCCTCATTATACTCTCTGTGTTATATTCACTCAAGTGCAGCCGATTCCATTTCGACACTCTTCTCCCTGCCTCTCACTACCTTAATAACCTATTACACTTCAGTCTGTTCATTACGTGGCAATTCTTCCCTCCACCCTCCACTCCTTACCGAGTATCTGTCTTGCTTCAGCCTGACCTACTGTGTTAAATTCCCCTCTGTTCTCCTCATTATTGCGAACTACAAGATGGTGGTTATGCCAGAGGCTCCACAGAGCAGAGAAAGAGGCCAGCGAGATGTGCGGAAAGTAGCTGTGGCGTGAAGCAAGAAGGGAGGTGTGAGAGATGTAGGGATGGTGGCGAGGAAACGGATAGAGTGGGTGCAGAGGAAGGATGACGCTTTGGGGGGATGGGTGTGAAGGAGACAGATAATGTCGCCCCTGTTTGTGTATGGCAGCACAATAGTATGATCATATTTTTGCACGCAGATGTGTGTGTAGGTGTGCATATTTGTTCCTCTGCCTGTATATGTGGCTGTGCACTGGTGTGTGAGTGGGTGTGAGATAAGAGCTTAAGGTGAGCTTAAGGATGATGGATTGCAAAACCTTGGTCTTGTGTCCTTGGGGGTCACTGAGGGTGTGCACGGTAAGTTGCTATTGGCTGTCTGCCTGTTATCCTGGATTCTAATTGGCCGGTCATGCCTGCTTTGGCTGCCATGACGCTTACATGTTCTTCATCTTCACCGTCACCTCTTGCCATCCTCTCAAAAGCCCCTTTTTTTTTCTCTCGTACTGCTACTGCACATACATGCAGACACGAACACTGTGGCGTTTGACGAACATCACGAAATGAGCCATGTTGTCAAACAAGACCACATCACTTCAGACTGCCAGCACAGCTGTTCTCTCAAAAGAGAGGATGGCAGGTTTCATAACGAGTTTGGAATGCTACAGACTCACGACTGTCTCTCTCGCATCCTCACTGTTTAATCTCCAACCCACATGAGTGATCAAAGCTTGTTTATACACCACTCCATGCTACGATTAGAGGTATGGAAGGAAGTGTTCCTTCCAAGTCATCAGTGAGGCTTTGCTTGACAATAACAACATTTTCAGCATCTTAAACAATGTGTTTTGTTTTGCACATCCGAATCAAATTTAACCAGGCCCAGCTGAGCTTTGTTTTACTCGCTGGCTCTGATGAACACCCACCATTTTATCATCTTTGAGCATATGTGAAGAGCAGTGTGGGAAGAAGCAGCATAGCTTGGATATTGTACCAATCATTATGATAATGTTCTACAAGAGTGTAATGACTCCACACTTCTTCTTTTTTCACTCGTTTCCTCCCCCTCTTTTCCTTCCTTCTTGCACTTCCTCCTCTGCCTTTATCTCCCAGCACGTGAGGAGTATGTTGCCACCTTTAAGGGCTCTGAGTACTTCTGCTACGACCTGTCGCCAAACCCCATCCAGTCCAGCAGCGACGAAATCACGCTGTCCTTCAAGACACTGCAGCGCAACGGCCTGATGCTGCACACCGGCAAGTCAGCCGACTACGTCAACCTGGCACTGAAGAACGGTGCCGTGTCCCTCGTCATCAACCTCGGATCTGGGGCCTTCGAGGCCTTGGTGGAGCCTGTCAATGGCAAGTTCAACGACAACGCCTGGCATGACGTGAAGGTCACCCGCAACCTGAGACAGGTAACCAGACAACATGCGATGGGAGAGTGAGCGACCGATCACAGCAGCGAAGAGATGATAGGAGATTTGAAATTAGTCCAAAGGAAATTTATAAGCTCCTAAAAGGAATAATTTGAAAGAACATGGATGAACAAAAGATGGCAAATGGTAGACAGATGGTGGAAGAACTTTGGTTATTGCTGAAATAAGTTGTCGCTTAATCGATAACTTTACAAGCTACATGATATGGCAAACTGGTAATGTTTTACTCGATCAAGCTTCTCAAATGTAAGAACATTCTGTACATTTGTATTGTGAGTGGTAGATAAAACAAGACGCTTAAAGATATCTCCTTGTGCTCTGGTTAATAGTGATGGCAGAATAGACCAATGAATTTAACACTATATTATCATTAGTTGTTTCAGTTTGTGAAATGTGAGAATTTGCTGTTTTATATCCCATGAAGTGCAACTGGAACTTGTAACGGATATTTCTTTTTAAATTATTTTCTGACATTTTATAGATGAACTGTCCAATAACATTTAAAAAAAAAAGGTTTTTAGCTTAACTGTGAATAATCTGAGTGTGTATTTGAATGGCATGGTGAACTACAGGGCCTGCTCCAGTTGTTTCAGGGGCAGTGGGCAGCAGACAAGACCATAAATCCGCAGCAAAAACCTAATCAAAGTAGAGGCTATGGTCAGTGGTCTGTTGTCCAGCTGCAGTGATGCTGTGGTAGGAAGAAAATACCTGAGGTTTTGGTTTTAGTTTACAGTGGGTTAACCACCAGACCAGCACTTCTTTCAGCTCTAGGTGAGTGCTTTTTCAATCGTGTGTCTGGACGTGCGTGTTTGTGAAGGAGTGAATGAAAGTAAAAGAGGGTGAATGAGGGTGAGTTAGAGAACATTGAGGGTCACGAGCACTCAGGTGCTTGTTACCCACCTGTGCTCTGCCTTTAGCGTTTGCCTGTATGTACTACTAACTTGACTACTAACTTTACTAACCTGCTAGTGAAACTAACCACCATCCATGGAATGATTCATTCTACTAACCTAACCTGTGCCCTTCTCCTAGCGAAACCACTCCAACCAACCAACCTACTAACCTCACCAGAGGCCTTCTAGCTTTCCTTTTTTGTTCCCAAAGTTGTTCTGTTCACAGTTTTTTGCTTTCCTTTCTCCCCCTCTCCTACAAAGCACTCAGGCATTGGACACGCTATGGTAAACAAACTCCATTGTTCGGTAGATATCATTCTAATTGTTTCTTAGTTTGGGTTTGCCCCGTGTCTATTTCCTTTTGAACCATAGACATCAAAACTAAACCAATAAAAGGATAAATGCGGTTGGTAATCTTTTATGCTTAAAAAGCCCCCATTCCCTCCTTGCCAACCACTTTTTTCTTTAAACCCCCGTCCCCCTTCTTCTTCTTCCCAGTTTTTTTCACCCCATCACTCTGTGACTGACATGTAGGCGTGTACTGATTGGCTCTGCTCAAAGTAGGTGTGAAATTGCTCCGAAATGCAAAACGTTCTCTCGCTTCCGCCGCTGTTCAGCCGCTTCCT
>JAPQRN010000012.1:20230462-20241579 GCA_037367275.1 Coranthus polyacanthus
TATTCAAGATTGTTTTAACAGCGGAGTCACTAAAAAATGTATGTATTTTTCTAAGTTTGTGTCCTGAGGAGACAGCGGAACAAAGATGGTCGCCACGCTCTGGCTCCGAGATGAGTTTTTGTTTCATAAAGAGCAGCCACGCACACATCACCACCATTCCTAAACACATTCCCAGCTCTTTTCCTGCTCCTATCTCGTGTTTCCCTCCCTCCTCCTGCTGGTGAGTCAGGTGCTGTGGTGAAGAAAATTTAGTCAGCTGTCTCCCTTATCAGAAATGTGTGCACGTGTGTGCGTACTGAGGCGGGTGTATGTGTGGCTGTTAGTTATGTTATCTGTGATATAACAGGCCAACCACCTCCTTTTTTCCTCAAGTTAATGAGGGTTCATTTGCATTTTAGCCAAGAGCTTTTTTTCCTTTTTTTTCCCCTCCTTTCTCCGTCTTTCTCTCTGTCCCTATTTTCTCTCCCCTTGCTCTCACTTTACTAAACCCTCCTCTGTTCACACTTAAATTCACTCACTTATTCTGACGTGCGCACACGCACACACTATCTCTCTTTCTCCCTCTCTGCTCATCAGTATTCATGAGGCCTCCCTCTCTTCCTGTTCTCTTGTTTTTGCCTTGGCTCCAACCGTCTCCCACGGAAACAGGGAGAGCGAAAGGAGAAAAAAAAAGAAAAAGAAGGAAGGCGAAGGAGGGCTGGAATGGAGAGATATAAGAAGAAGGAAAGGAGGAAGAGAGGGAGAGATAAAGACACAGAGACATGGAGAGTGTGTTTAGCTGTGTATGTAATTGGCCAATAAAAAACAGGGTCCTCGGAGGTAAACAGTTTAGCGGTCGGGGATTGGCCCCAGCAGGTAGCGGGGAGAGAAGATTATGAATATGCAAATGAGTATGCAAAAGACATTAAAGTGGGATCACCTGAGCTTGTTACATTATGACTCCAGGGTCTGGGATGTCAGCGACGGTGGCTAACACACTCACCGCCATGCATTCTGATTTAAACGGATAATAGGGCCGGCCAACCAGCTGCGGCTATTTTTACACGCTCCTTTGTAAGACGGAATGAGTGATGATGAATTAGGGGTGGAAATTGATGGGGTAATATTTGTGGGAAGCAGGGTTCTGAGCTCTCGACATGACGTGGCGAGGAAAAAAAGGCGAGCGCCCGCGACACATTTTGCCGTGTTCAAAGCTGATTCACTCCTCCCACCTCTTGTTTTCTGCCTGTCAATCATCTTTTTCATGTGTCTTCTACCCACATCGCCCTCCTCTCCCATCATCCTCTGTCTTCTCCCCTTTCCTGCCTCCCGTCTTTCACTCTCACCGTTTCTGCCTTGTCTGTCTCTCTCTCCCTGTGCATTTTGTGTAGATGCGACTATCCTGTCGTACGATGGCAGTAAGTTTATGAAGGTGCAGTTGCCTGTGGCGATGCACACCGAGGCGGAGGACGTCTCGCTACGGTTTCGCTCCCAGCGGGCCTATGGCGTTCTCATGGCAACCACATCCCGTAACTCCGCAGACACCCTTCGTCTGGAGCTGGATGGGGGCCGCGTCCGACTCACTGTCAACTTAGGTACACACACTCAAGCTCACATGTATATCTTTAAACATGAATTTAATTATCCATCAGGGGAATGCAGCTGATACTGGCCTCTTGGCTATTTCAAGTACAGGAATGTGATTAAGTCCTGATTAATAATATATTGTCTTGGAAAATTAACTTATACTCTTCCACAGATAATGAATATAGATTGAAAAGGTAATTCTGCTCGACTTTGATAATCGAGACATGCTTCACAGTCTTTAAAATATACCCCCAAGCATCTGGAATGAATTAATAGCGTATGTTTAGCTAATTGCCAACGCACTCACGCACGCTCGCAATTTACGGTTAGTGCAGGTGTTTTTGTGTCGAACAGAGGGTCAAGCCTCAAGCTGCATTCTCTGCTCACTGCCAGTGGACCTGTGCATCCCTAACATCTTCACCACTCAACACGAACACTCACGAACTCAGACACGGACACACAGAACTGCAGCAAAACTGCACACGCTTCTCTTGTTATTAGTCATACGGTTCTCATTTCCACAGGCACATTCTCACACGAACACACACCTAGACTCAAACTGGGGTGCATGTGTCGGTCTCTGGTTGTCTGCAGCCACGTCTTTTCTGCGGTTGACGCCACACGACACACCGAGGCATCATGGGTAGAGACACAATAATTGAAAGGACCGAATCTTCCAATCATTTGTGGAGATTTGTGCTCTGGATGAGTGACACCATTATGGGATGTGTTAGATGTCAAGAGACAGGCTGACACAGTTGACCCATCTCAGTCTCCTGATGCTTTTGATTGGTGGCTGAAAAATGTCGCTCAAGCCAGAGCAGCCAATGAGCACGCACACACTCACACTGGGACGCGCAAGCTCTCCTGTACGTCTGTGTTGTTAGCGGGTAAAAACTGCACTTTCTGAAGCTGTATTTTTCCACAGAGTTATTAAAGAAATACAGGAAGAAAAGAAAAAGATACAGAAAGAAATCCAAAAATTGAGGCGTTTTAAGGAAGGAGAGGTTGTGTTTTCTCAGCAGTGTGTTTGTGTGTGTGCATGTTTTTCAAAGCGTGCAGGGTGTGTCGATGTGTGCATCCCCAGGACGTGGAGAGTCTATGTATGTGTGCAGCATTAACCCTCTGCTCTGCTCTCCCTCCAGACTGTATCAGGATAAACTGTACAGCCAGTAAGTGATCCTCCATCTCACCTAACCCCTCCCCTTCCTCCTCCTCCTCCTCCTCCTCACTTGTGTGTGCGTGTGCGTGTCTGACTATTTTTCACTGTCTCTGTCTTGTCGGTCTCTCTGATCTTAAACCCTGATTCGACATATCTTTGTTCCATGTGTCTTGTGTCCATATATGTGTGTGTTTTAGCATGTGCCGCAGGGGCCGTGTGCACATATGTGTGTTTGTGTCGACATGCTCAGCTACACCACGGGAGTGGTGAGATTTTTGCTGAGGGCCAGGGTTTTCCAGGTCGGCCATTTTAGTGAAGAGGGATAGATTGAAGAGAGGATGGTGGGGGTTGGAGAAAGCTGAGGGAGACAAAAAAAAACAAAAAAAAAACAAAGATGTAAAGACAGAGAAGAAGGTATATAAGAGAGATGGAGGCAGATAGCTGCTCTAAAATACTAAAAAGTAGATTATCTAGGCAGCATAAGCCTCCAGAAACAGTGAAATACATAAACTAAAACACATACTGAGAGAGTCCGACCCGGTCTGTCAGAAACCTGGAAACCCACAGAAAACACATGAAGGGATCCGTTTTGTCAGCAATGAGCAACAGAAAACCAATGCTATAACCCTTATAAACATGTAAAGTGCCAAGGATTTGACCTATTCTCACCAAACGAATCCACCGTTTATCAGGGAAAACTGCCAAGGAAGAAAAATGACTCATCTAAATATATTTATGGTATAGCTTCCTGTTAATTGCCTCCCAAAGACTCGCTGCTGCATTTTTTCTAAACGTTCCTATTCACAGCTACTCTTTAAAGTGCACGTAGATCTGATTTCATTATATACTACTCAAAATCTTAATTATTTTCAGATGTTTAGCCCTCTGTTGGGTGGATAATTACATCCCAGGTTTCCCTGTTTGCGTATATGGGTGCTTTTATACATCGTTCCCACAAGGATTACACATGTCTGTCTTAATACGTTTGTGGTTTTGACTAAAGTCATGATTTGCATCAGCTCTGCACTCACATGTGTGGTGCGTGTAGTTATGCTTCGTTAATGTAGTAAACAAAAGACGTAGCAGTACATTAATGCATCAAAATATGTCCAGCTGCAAAACACATAAAAGTCATTATTTTTTTTACTTGTATGCGATCTCACCGCACACTTAGCCTTGAATTTAATGATCTTTTGCTTCCGTTTTCTTCCATTTCATTCCTTTTGTAGTGTAGCAATAATGTGCCAAAAATATCCTAATTGTTACCCCTCGCCTGAAACGCGACATGATTTGGCAAAGCCATATTTAATTATGCCCATGCCACTAGAGCAAATTTGAATACAGATTTTACAGAGCTTGAGGGTAAGAGCTGAGAATGAGGTGTTCAGGTGAAGTGAAGGGTGTTGGAAATTATGAGCTAATAGACAAAGTGCAGAGCTAGCTGGTGGATAAATGCTACTCCGAGCTGCAGGCTAATTACTTCTCCTTCATGCCACAGACAAAAGGCGTGTTATCCCTCTGGTTCTCCGTTGCACCTTCATCCCAGCGTCTGTCGAGTGGATTTCTTTGTTTGCTTGTTGTTTCTTCCTAAACTGTACATGAGGGATTTTTGGTTAGTGTTTCATTCAGTGTGATTAGCCTGTGTGTAAGTAAGAGGATGCCTGTGCGTTCTGCATTCTTTTCATTACCCATCTGTGCGTGTGTGTGTGTGTTTGCAGGGTGTGTTTTCCTGTGTGAGAGTATGTGTTTTTTTTTTTTGTTCACGCCGTTGTGAGTGGAGCTGAATCCCTGATGAAGTTTAATTCCCTCACGTGGAGTTTCTCTCTGTCACGACCACAGAGAAAGAGAGGGAGACGAATGCTCTGTGACGGCAAAGAGGTGGTGAAATGGACGACTGCAGTTGCCATAGAAACCCTACTAGCCACACAGCACTGTTGCTATCCCGCATGTCTGTCGGCCAATTTTAGACCGGTTGTCTCAATGAACATTTCAGTAGGCAGCCACTTTTCTGGCACACTGTGTGCATACAATAAATTATACATCTGATATTTAAGAGGGAAGGAAAAAAATGTATTTAACAGCCAGGCGCCACTGAAATAGCCCACTCAGCAGTCAAATAAAAGCCACTGCATGGGAGATATTTGAGGCTTAAACAGCAGAAAAGCCATTTGTTATGTGAGGCTAATGAAATATGAAAAGCTTTTTGTCATTTTCTTTTCATTATCTCGCGCTTATAATCTCTAGCAGCTTTTTGTCATTTGATTTGAAGCGTACTTTCCATCGCAGCGAGCGTTCCCTCTTGACTTTGTGTTTGTGTTTGCCTCACCTTGCTGTCTTTAGGTTTAACAGCACAGAAACAGCCGCAGTGATCAGTAGTAGCTCTACCATGCTGCTTAACGCACTGACCCAAAATATGTGCATATGTGTGGGTTTTTTTCTTTTTTTTTGTTATGTTTTTTTGGTGTGCGTTTGCGCTTCTCTGTGCTCCCAGGTTGACACAGATCACTGCCTCGCGCTTGCATCAGTCTGCTCGTCGAGTTACATATGCAAAAACACACACACACACACATATAAAGTCACACATACATGGACATACTCTCTCCTTTACTCGGCGCTAGGCAGTGATCCATGGTAACAGGATGAGATGCTCATGCCCAGAGCACAGCTGAGTCTCCTCAGGGGACCCCTGTGTCCTCTCTGAACGCACTCTTTTGGCTTTGCAAACACACACATAGACATCCAGATATTTTAAGTCTGTATGTCTGTTTTGATCGACCCCTCATATTCGGTTAATTATGTTTGCGTGTCAGCCCGCCTGTTTGTCTCTCACGCTCTCTACCTGTGTGCTTATGTTTGCGTGTCCGTCTGCCTCCCTGCCTCCGTGAGTGATGTAGGCATGCTTGACATTTTCTACAGCAGAATCCGTTCGGGTCAGTTTACTTCTCACCTCCCCCTCCCGTCATTACCTCCTTATAGGTCACCGTTAGCAGTCGCACTCCTCAAACCAACAGAGCTGAGAGAAGGAAAGGAAAGGTAGCATGTGTGTGTGTGGAAAGATGTGTGTGTTTGTGGAAAGAGTGCTGGTAGGGTGTCATGTTCAAGGTTGGTGGGATGCTTGTAGCGAGCAGGAGGAAGGGGACACCAAGGTTTTTTGGGCGCAGTCAGTCTGTCAAATGTGTGCAGTCAACTATAAGAAGATATGAGCTGGTAGATGGGCAGAGACAGAGAGAGACATCACGAGAGGACAGCTCCTCTCGTTCTGCTGCACATCAGCACCTCGGAGAGCTCCCTCACGTTGCACTGTGTGTCTAGTGCCACCATGAGGCTCAGTGCGGTACTGCGCCTGTAAGAGGGGGAGAAAAAAAAAACCCTGCATCATAAAAGATGATGTATGTTAAACGTGCGGGGGCGAGAGGCATGTCGGGTGGTGTGTAGGAGTTAAGGGGTTGCGACTGCGCTGGCTTTGCATGTGTGGGTAGTAGGTGGTCATCATGGCGGTGTAATCTGTCCACAGATGGATTGTCTCAGCGTGGGCCTGTTGTGACTCACACAGTCTCCATCTTAGGCACCCATGGCATCCATTTATGTTAATCTTTCTGTCTTTGTCACTTCATCTGTCTTGCTGGCGCATCTGCAGAGAGACCTGTCTGTCTATCTGTGGAGAGAGTGTGTAGACATGGAGGTGTTTGTCTCCCGAGGATATGTATGGTCCCTCCTTCCCTCTGCTATTTCCCACCATTGCCCTTGCTTTCTGTCCTTAAATTTTAATTATACCTGCCTGGCTTTCTGCTTCTTCTTCCTATGCTTCTCTCTCTGTCTGTCTCTGTCTCTTTGTCTCTCTCTTTGTCTCTCTCCACGTCTCTGTGCATATGTTAATGGTGCTCTGGGCTATGTGTAGGTAAAGGCCCAGAGACAATCTTTGCGGGGTCGGGCCTCAATGATAATGAGTGGCACACGGTGAGGGTAGTCCGACGTGGAAAGAGCCTTAAACTCACCGTGGACGACCTGCAGCCTGTCGAAGGTAACCAAAGCATCCTGCGTTAACTCACCTTCACCTTTTCAACACAAACGACAGCGTTTGAGTCTGTGCATTTAGTTCTGGGGCCGGTTTCACAAAGACAGACTTTGACTGAGACGAGAATCAGGGAAACTCAACTTGCTCACTTTTTCAAAAAGTCAGGGCCAGTTATTAAACAGGCAGTATTTATCAGATAAAGTGAATAAACATTAAAAGGCTCTTAACTCATCTTTCTTTGAAATATATATATATATATGTTTACATTAACATGGTACAAGGGCTGAAACTTGGCTTATGTGACAGATAAATCAGATATTTTACTGCACTTAGCTGTAAATGCTCTCGTTGCATTTGAAAGAGTAAAAATCTCAGTGCGAATCAAATTATTACCTTTGTGATTTAGGCTAAATAAGGCTGTAAGTTGAGCATCCCTGGCTTAGCTCCAAATGAGATAAATACATTTAGAGCTAAAGCGGTTAAATTCCTGACTATGTTAAGTTGGACTAATGTTTGTTGAATTCTTGGTAAAATAAGGCTTTTTTCAAATTGAAGATATGGCTCATCGCGGCACCACTTCAAACCGAACAAAGCTCAGTTCACTCAACTTTTACTTTCAGGCAGAATTTCAAGTTAGAGGATATTTTATTGGCAAAATTCAAGTACAGGATAAAAAAAACGTCATCAATAGCACTTGAGAGTCTCCTCATATCTCCTTTACTGTGTTACTGCGCTTTCTGAAGACCTTCCCATTTCTCACTCCACTATATCATTAAACCACAAAAGGAACCTGGAAATTGTGACTCATGTTTTGTCAGTTGGTGCCCCCGGTTACTTTAACTGACCGTTACCATGGTGACAAAGGTCTTAATTCTCATTCCTTATTTCTGTGAAACCGTCTAACTTGCATCAGACGGATCTAAGAGAAAAATTGAGACAGACTGGTCTAAAGCACCTTTATGAAACCGACCCCTGCTGATATTCTGTTCAAATATGTCTCGAAAGCGCAGTCAATAATTCATTTAAACTTTGTACGAGTCTTAGAAATACCGTTTCGTTTTTTTTAGACAACATCTGTACCCGTGTAAGTGAATATACTCTCCAAACTCTGAGTTGTGCTTGTGGTTAAAACTGTAGCCGTAGATGCCATTGTGTCTCTAAGTTTCCAGATTTGCATTACTTTCAAACACAACTTTCCGTAGTCCTCACCTCTGAAGTTTACCCCCGCCACCAGGTCAGATGGCGGGCGACCACACCCAGCTGGAGTTTCACAATGTGGAGACGGGCATTGTGACGGAGAAGCGCTTCATGCCTGCGGTGCCGTCCAATTTCATCGGCCACCTTCAGGGCCTGGCGCTGAACGGCATGCCCTACATCGACCTGTGCAAGAACGGGGACATCGACTACTGCGAGCTCAACGCCGTCATCGGCTACAAGAGCATCGTGGCCGACCCCGTCACCTTCCGCTCGCGCTCCAGTTTTGTGACGCTGCCCACGCTGCAGGCGTACTACTCCATGCATCTCTTCATGCAGTTCAAGACGACCTCCCCCGACGGCCTTATTCTCTTCAACAGGGGAGACGGCAACGACTTCATCGTAGTAGAGCTGGTGAAAGGGTGAGCGATGCGATCAAACAGTGTGTTTAGTCACTTGTAACCCTTAACTACTGCTCCTGCCTTCAGCGTATGGTCCAGTTCATTTTGACTCAGCCCAAGAGTCCCCTGAAAACAAGGATCTACTCCAGATGTTTCAGAGAGCAGAAAAAACATCTACTGTCACACAATATCACGTCCTATTTTTACCTGAGACATAAAAACTCAACGGCCGTGATGATTTAAATATATTTTCACTAACAAAGACCACGCCATAATGTTATATGAGAAATGGTTTACTGAATGACAGGTTCTAAGGGATGGGGAACGGATGGATGAAGGGTCGAGGGGAAGGGATGAATGAAACATGGATGACGTAGAGGTGGACTTCAGGAACCTGGAGAGAGAGACTCGGGATGGGGGTACGTCTCTAAAGCTTCAGGCTCCTTCAGAGGAAATAAGAAGAAGAAGGGGTGGGATTATGAGAACTGAGACAAATGGAAGAGAAAGCGGTTGGACACGCCTGTCTAGATTATGTGATGCGTGGTCTTTGTTCCTGAATTAATAACTTCATTTACTGAAACTGAAACTTAAAGTCCATTACAGATTCTGTCAAATTCGACCCGGAAAAGCCTCAACGTACAAATATTTGTAGATCCTCCACAAAAGCATACGTACTTCTTGAGTCACTTTAGGAAAAGTCGTTACATTTCAAAAAACATTTGACATTTCAGATGTTTTTGCTGCAAAATGGTTCACATTTGACTGCAGCCGTATGTAAAGGGTTAACACAAAATACACTGAAAATAAACAAGATGAGAATAAATCATGAACTCATACTGTATGTGTCTCTGCAGGAAAGTCCAATGTCGTGTCGTTTTTGCTGCAAGTTGCAATTATTAATCATGAAAAAAAATGTTTCGTGAAAACCCTTGACTGGCTGAAATATCAAATATGAAATGAAAAACGTGCAGGTCAAGCAGCTCTGTTTCCATTCGTATAATTACATTTTTACAAGACAGATTAAATTCCGCAGGACAGATTACCGTACTCTCAAGAGAACAGGCCGTATTTGCCTTTTCTCTTCTGATTAAATCCGTCTTCCTCTCTTCCTCCTCTTCGCTCCACAGTTACCTACACTACATCTCTGACCTGGGCAACGGAGCGCACTTGATCAAGGGCAACTCCAACAGTCCGCTAAATGACAACCACTGGCACAACGTGCACATTTCCCGCGACACTAACAATCTCCACACAGTCAAGATTGACACGAAAGTCACCACACAGACGACCATGGGAGCCAAGAACCTCGACCTAAAGGGTAAGCATTAGACTAAGCGGTAATTGCATTTATGCTGTCATGCATAATATGTCACATAACCAGCTCTGAAAAGAGCTTTGATTATGTGATCAGGTTTATGATTAGTAGAGCGTGTTCCACGGGTCCGTAAAACGTCAAACATGCAATATGTTTCTGACAGAGGTTAAAGGTGGTTATTAAGGTATTTTTTTATGAAGGTGCAATAATGTCAATCATCCTTTAAATGTGCTTCTGGGAAAATGAGTTTTTATTGTACTGTATAGTATACTATACAGGGGAAGGTCAAAACTGTTCACACATATTCTTACATCAGTCATTATCGATAGTTATCACAATAAATGTCCCCACGAATCATTATTTCTTTCAGTTTAAAATCAGATTTTTGATCCTGAGTGAAAGTTGAAGAAACTGGACGGTTATTTGTGGTTTTAAATCATTCATAAAAGATGGAACAAGATGAAAACGAGTTGAAAATGATGTAAAAGATGAAACGAGACGGAGATTGTGTGAAAAATGAAACGGGACAAAAGAACAAGAGGAAACCATCGTGAAAGACGAAGCGCGACGTGTCGTGACAAAAAACACACCTGTAGTCTCTGATTTCCTGAAGGAAACAACGTAAGCAACTGTAATTTGTGGTTTTAAACACTTCTTCGTTATGGTCAGAACGTGACAAACGCTTAACAAACAGCAGAACGTTCCAGAAATGTAGAAGTAAAACAAAACTGTAAAATAAGTGAGATAGAAAGTAGTCAAATTAAGAAGAAGAATGTGAACAAAATAAACCCTGAGGAACGAAAGAAAAATGTATATCATGATAAATATAACAACAGCATTTTATCCAAAATAAAACCAAAAACTACTAATGTAACCTGTGCATCTGGAGGAGACTGGACGAATGTCTCCTCATTAAAGAATCTCAACTTCTAGAAGTAAGAAGTTAAGATCGTTTGCGTTAACGCGACGAGTGCAAGTTCCATGAGATCTGAGCTCAAACGGGACTTGAACTGCATTTCTAACGGTCGTAAAAGTCTGAATTTGAACTTGTTGACACCCTGTGAAGGAATCAGCGGGAAGCCGGCGGACCAGATGACTCTGAGAGCCGGTGTTTCATTCTCATTTGAGAATTGGTCTGGCGGTGTCAGGATAATAACCGGCTTCAGGCAGATTTCACGGGGTCGGTGAAAGGTCTGGAAATCAGTGTCATTCCTCCACGTGTTAGTGTGACGTGCAGCTGTTCCAAACTTTGCTTCATTTATTAAAGAGAGCGAGATTGTTAAACCTCAACGTGTTATTTACCTCAATATATTCAGGTCAGATAATAATAATAATAATAATAATAATAATAATAATAATAATAATACTATATGATCACTAGAGGTGCAGCTATAAGACAATTCATCTGCTGCATTTTGTCTCCAGCCTCTTTAATGTGTGTCATGTTTTATTTATGTGTCATTC
>JAPQRN010000012.1:20241679-20254538 GCA_037367275.1 Coranthus polyacanthus
AGCTATAAGACAATTCATCTGCTGCATTTTGTCTCCAGCCTCTTTAATGTGTGTCATGTTTTATTTATGTGTCATTCTTCATGGGGTTTTGATTCTCGTTGGTAAAAGAAGCAAATTGTCTTTTTTTTTTTCCCTGACATTTTAGAGCGATGATTAATCCATTAACTGAGAAAATAATCATTAGGACAATCGTTAACGACAGTAATCATTAGTTGCTGCCAACGTGGTATTAGAAGATATTGACAACGAGCGTAAAAGCAGCAGTGAATCACCCAGCGTCTTGACATTTCATTAATCTTTACACTTTTATGGAAAGAATCGGATTCTTTTTTTCAGTTTTAATCATTTCATCAAAAACGTGAGTGGAGCTTTTATCACAGGTGGGAAGTCGTTACTGTACTTAAGTAGATTTTTCAGGTATTGAATATTTATTTTATCCGATTACTTTTTTATTTCAACACAAATATCTGTACTTTCTGCTCCTTACATCTTCAAAGCTCCTTATTTGTCCCCTGTTTTGAAAACGTAAGGAGAAAGCACAGATAACTGCGTTAAAAAGCAGGGAGTAAAAGTAAAAAGAAACCTGAAAACTAGTACTGCTGAAGTGCGGAGTATTTGTACTTCCTCTGGATTTCAGAAGCTGTCATTCGCCGTGTTTCTTCTCTCCAGGTGACTTGTACATTGGGGGCGTCTCTAAAGAGATGTACCGAGACCTGCCTAAGCTGGTCCACTCCCGCGAGGGTTTCCAGGGTTGCCTGGCAACAGTTGATCTGAATGGCCGCCTCCCTGACCTTTTGGCTGATGCCTTGGCAACCATGGGACAAGTAGAGAGAGGCTGTGAAGGTGAGGCGCACACATTAAAAACACTCAAATATGTGTCCTGGTCCCGTGTCCCCTACTGCTTTTCTTTTCAGTTCTCATTTAACTCATGCTCTTTGTTCTTAAGATAACCCACTAACCCAGCTTTTGGTCTTTTAGATGTAAATTTGATCCTTTTTTCTTCTCATCTCTGTCTTTCTGCGCACTGTGTTTTCTCTCTGTTCCACTCTCTCAGCAGTTCACAGGCATCCGTGTGCATTGACTAACCATCTAACTTAATTTGCTTGTTTGCTTTTTTGTTTGGCTGACAAAAGTTACATTGATGAAAGCTGACTTGCAAGGTATATCGCTTTGTGTGAGCATGTGAGACACGTGTGTGAGAGTGGCAACGCGTGTGCGTGTGCGTGCGCGTGCGTGTGTTCGTATGCGTGTGTTAAAACTACCCAGTGCTGTCCAGTGTTGTGTGGATCCCAGTGATCCAGAGTCAAAGGTCACAGGTGACCTGTCCTCTCCTAGCCACCTTAGTGAACTCATCACCGTAGTAACATCACCATCACCTCAGCTCTGACACCCGGGTTGCCTAGCAGCATGCTCTCTAACCCCTCCTTCTGACTCCTCAACTTCAATACTCAGTTTGGAATCATTCCGTACCCTTTCCTTCATGCCTCGCGTTAGAAAACGCAACGACAGCAGAGTTATTATAGCTTTGGGCTTTTCTCTTTTTCATTTTTGTTCAAATCTGACTCATTTGCTCTTGATTATTCCAATATTTGCTGGGTTTTTTTTGTTTGTTTTGCTCTGACATGGATATGTATGGAGAACCACAGCTGCCACGATAGGAAAAAAAGAAAAACTGGGTGATTTTAATGAAGCAAACTTAAGCCTAAGTCTGAAGATTTTTGGGACAAACGTAAAATAATCAACCTTTGTTTGAAGGTACAGTATCAGTCTCAAATCGTGTACTTACACTTACTGTTCTGAGTGTGTGCGTGCGTTCAGTCAGTCAGTTACAGCTAAATGCAGTGCAAGGACCCGGATGTGAACCCGAAACAGTCAAAATGTTGAGTGTGGAACGCCGGACACTTCAACCTTCGACGTCCGCCGTCTTAGTAAATAATGCAGCAGATAACGAACGAGAAGTTAAGTTTAAAAGCAGGCATTCTGACGGGCGGAACAGATGAAGATCAGATATAATGCTTTCTGACAATGTATAAACAATATTTGACGAAATAATGTAACGCTTTAAGACAAAATCAGCGTGAGAATTGATGTGAAAACCTGTGAACACGCTGCGGTGATGAGACGCTTGTTCACATTAACGTATTTGTATATTTTAATACATAATGGAAGGGTAAAGGTAGAGGTAGATAAACGTACGAAATCACTTTTGTTTCATGTTTCTAATTAAGAATATATGTGTTTACATCCACACCGTGTCTCTGAAAATACCTCAAAATACATGTAATGATCTTGTATTTTTAATTTTTTTCTGTCTCTGCGTCTAAAGTTCTTGGACTTTTAATAGTCCCGTCTTTCATTTAACCTTTCTGTCCTCGTGAGACACACAAAAAAAATCAAGTTAAAAAACAAAAAATTATCTTGAAAGTGTCTTGAAAATCATTAAACTGAAGTGTCTGATACCTGTGGACACCCTGCATGAACCATTAACACTGATTTTTATGTACTTTCATTTCAACAGAATCATTTCCCCACCGCTCGTCTCACTTTTAGTCTTCGTGAACTACGATAACCCTGCAACGAAGGGGAACGTTCAGAGTTTCTCGTCGTCCTGTGTGGTTTTAACGCGAGGCAGGGAGCGAACGGTCGGAGACTGTTGAAGAAAAGAGTATTGAGATGAAAGCCTTTAAACATAACTCTGCCCTCTTATGTTTAACTCCTCCTCCTGTCCTTGTCCCATTCATCCAGCATCACCTGCCTGCATGCTCTTAACATACGGCTCTTTCACTTGTTGAGAACTTCAAAACAAATCCAGGTTAGTTTCAGTCCAGCAGCTTCTGTGAGCTAAAAAAAAAACCAATGGGAGCCTGTTTTCTACTCATGTAACTAATCGCTACACAACCATTCTAACAACATGCAGCCTAAATATAACCACACCTTACTCGCATACTGTTGTGAACACACTGGGCTCCAAGCAGAATGAACGAAGCGAGTGTGTTTACCGCTTCCTAACGTTTGCACCCTCCAACCCCGACACCTCTGTCACTGCAGGTCCCAGCACAACGTGTCAAGAAGACTCCTGCTCCAATCAGGGCGTCTGTCTGCAGCAGTGGGAGGGATTCACCTGCGACTGCAGCATGACGTCGTACGCAGGGCCGCTATGCAACGACGGTGAGTGTTTGCATTAGAGCTGCCGCAACGAGTTGATGGGATCGATTCGTGAACTCGCGTTGTAGCGGTCGAAACCGGTCATGTCTCGGTCTCACACAATCGGGATTTTATTTCAAGACCACAGCTGTGGGGATGTCACCAAAACTTCTGGTGTGTTTCCTTTTAACATCTTCACTGTGGTTTGTAAAAGAATCGTTCACACATTTCTTTCAGGTGTAAAACTTTCTTCAGATTCTTGTTTCCACATCATCTCATCATCAGTCTGTAATATTTGAAACACTTGATTCCCATAATGCCCTCGTCTTATATCTAGTCTGGTCTCGGCCTTGACTTGATCTCAATGCGCTCTGGTCTCGGTTATTCATCAGTGGTGGAATAAGGGCAGTACCTAAATATTTCTATTTTATTCAACTAAATCCTTCTACTTTTTACTCCACTGCATTTGTCTGATTACAGTTTTCATCCAGTGAAACCTCAGTGAAATCACCTCTTCTTCCTCTGTCTTTCCACACGGTGTCTTTTCTCTCTGTCACACTATTCCACTGTTAAACCTTGTAAAAACCCTCTTGGATTATCTGGAAAATCCATCGTCACAAAGCTGAAAACAGGCCTGAGCTCATGAAAAGCAGATTTATTTGGAGATACATGATGATGATCTCATAGAATATGATGCACTGATGTAGAGTAACAACAATTCGAGGGCCTAAAATGGTCTAAAAATGCAATTTTCATGATTTGAATTGATTTTTCTGCATGAACTCAAGACAAAACATGTTTCAAAACACTACATGCCACGTGTTTAACATCTATAAACAACAACAAAAACCCCTGTGAGGGTATCAATGTGTGATATGTGTTCAAAATAACTCCAAATAAAATAAATAATGCCACTGACGGGCAATGACAACATGTTTTTGTTCTAACATATTTGTTTAGAATTTTGCTTGAGCCATTTTAGGCATTTTTCATGATTCTCAGAAAGAAAAATCTCAGTTAACTTAATTTGATATATTTCCCATCCCTACCAACAGTATATAAAGCAGTTCAATCGAGCCTTTAACACGTACGACAGTAAAATGAATCAAAAACATCATATATATATATATGTATATAATAGTAAAACACTGACAGGGACCACTTTACTGCACCATGAACACTTACTTTTCATACATTTAGTACATTATGCTGATAACACTTACATACTTTTACTTAAATAATGTTTTGAATGTAGAAATTATACTTATACTTATATGCAATGAATTATTAATTATTTCATTACATCCAATATATCATTTTAGTGGAAAAACATTTTATTAGTGTCTTAATCCTCACTAAAACCTCCTGCGAACCTTAAAACCCCCTTAATTCTCTTTAAATAAAAGCCTAAGGTGCAGAAGTGCAGATGTAAAACTGTGCTATTGTTGAAATCGCTCCATCAAGGCCGTGCTGTGTGCATTTTATCAGAGCCGCCACGTGAGGGCACTGGCATCTGTTGATTCGGATCTGGCACAAACACACCACCTGCTCAGTGTTCACGTTTATTATTAGAGTCATTTGGTTTCTAAGGCTTCAAATTTCAACCATCAAAATGTTGTTCACATGTAGTATTTTTCCGTGAGTCTGATAATTGTAGGGTCCGTGTGCGTCAGTTGTTCTTTTTGTTCCTCTGCCCAAAATGTTCTGTTACTCAGCAAGAAAATCAAGCCGGGTGTTTTTATTTCTATTTCCCTTCATGGTGTTTTGAATTCAGCAGGTACCATCTGCAGCTCTAGATCAGGGCTAAAGGGGGAACCTCTGATGATAGATCACGACGCGTTCAGGTGCTTCCGGTTAAAGTTTTTATCTGTTTCAACCAGCTGGGACCACCTATATCTTCGGCCGGGACGGAGGCGTCGTGGTCTACACGTGGCCCCCTAATGAACGTCCCAGCACCAGGGCGGACCGGCTGGCCCTCGGCTTCAGCACGCAGCAGAAACACGCCATCCTGCTCAGAGTGGACAGCGCGTCCGGGCTGGGAGACTACCTTCAGCTGCAGATAGTAAGTACACAAACGAGACGGAAAACTGTGTGTGTTCAACTTGCAGTGTGAGGTTATTTATGCAAATGCCTTCAGGGATTCATCACTGCCGTGCATTTACTGACTTATTGTGCCTTGTTTGTTTATTTTAGTTCACTCTAACTCTACTTTTTTTCCCCTGAAGCGAGATGTGAAGATCAATATCCATGTCCATGAAGTACAGAGCTGTAACTGGGAGGCGTTTAGCGTAGTTTAACACAGACCGGACGCGATTTGAAATGATGCTGCCCGTGCAGATCTGTTTTACTGTTTGTTTATTTGTACATATATATATAAACGGACGGTAACAATTTAGAAAAAGTTTGAACACTGTGCTGGAGACGTTAGACACAAAAAACAGGCTTCGAGACAATGAACTTTCTGGAGGTCACAGACGATAGAGCAGTCTATAAATAAATGATCCTTCTGTTTGGCTACAGAAGATAGCTGAATACACTTATAATCAGAAAATAAAAACAGATAGTTTCAACCCTAAGCAGTGAAGCAAAATCGATAGAAATGTACAATTTACATAGAGGTTTATGTTTGCACGTTGATGTATTACAGGTGTTATGATCTTTGTTAATTAAAGACTCATTTTCTTTGAATAAATCGTACTTATTTATGGTTTTATGTGGAGCATTTCCCGAACACCCGTCAAGGGCAGCGACTTATATAAGCCGCATTTACAGTCAGGCTGCGACACGACCGGTGTTAGAAATAAGATGAACTGCAGAAGAAGTGCCTGCTGGAAGGACAGAAGTGTTATTTGTCAAAGAAAAAAACTGTAACATGACATAACCTCAGCCCAGAAATTGCTGCGTGTGCAGATTGTACACCTCAGATACACTGTGTTTGTCAGTGATCTTCAAAGGGTGTTCGTAGGTGTACTTCTGAACTGTGACAGGCCTTGATACGCGCTTTCCTTTTCTCTCGTCTTCATGCAAAGCGAGGTTAATTAGCTCCCAGCTCCTGTACTTAAAGCACAGACATGGGAGTGGTATTGATCTTGTCGTAAAGAAGGGGATCAAGCTCTTTCATCAGCGCAAAACAGACGCTTACCTGTAATCACATGCAGTCAAACCAAGAACACAAAGCACGACGACCTGAGGGACAGTCTGTCTCCGTGATGGAATGTGCATCATCATCACCTACTAAGTTTGAACCAGAGTTAATATCTCTTTAACTAAACGGACAAAACGAACATCAGCTGTAGCGAGGGCCTTCGAGGGTGGGTGTTACAACCTGTAACTTCACCACTAGATGTCACTAAATCTCACACACTGAACCCTTGAGTTTGAGGTACTTGTACTTTGCTTGTGTGTTTCCATGATCTGCTATTTTATACTTATCTTCCACTAGATCTCAGAGGCAGATATTGTCATTTTTGCTCCACTGCATTTAGCAACTTAAGTAGTTACTTTGCAGATCCATATTATTAATTTAAAACAAAAAGTAGCAGCAATTAAAACGAGCCCCATCATCATCAGCAGCAGCAGCATCATGTGAGGGATAATGTACAGTCGAGCCATTACTGAAACAAGCCCCGAGCGGGTGACACAGGACCCCGACATGAAGCGGAGGCATCTCCAGTCACTCTGAAGGGGATTCGTTTTCAATGATGACCGTCTCGCTGCGCCGTGTCCTGCTTATTACGCAGCTACTTACTAAAGAAATCAATAATCTGACCAAAAAGAGATAAAAGAGAAAGGATCTCCAGACCTCACTGCACGGCAGCAGTCTGCCGCGCAGAAATAACAGGTCACACGATACCACGATTGACCAATCAGAATCGAGCATTCAGCAGCACTGTCTGATAATAATAATAATAAAGATGAACACATTAAAGCATCAAGAATTATTATGAAGTAGCCCATTCCGCACTGTGCAAATACTTTTGTACTTTTACTTACACGCTATGTAGCATTTAAGCATTAAAATATATATATTTAACATGACTATTAAGCAGCTACTTCACTAGAATGAAATGACTAAATGTGATGTAATTAAAACTGTGAGCTGTTCTGTTGAGTTACCTCCTTGTGAAATGCTCTTCCAGTCGTGCAGTGTTTAGGGCTTTTATTGTGAAAGGTAGTAACAGAAGTGGGTTATTGACGTCTTTTGCTTTTGCTTTAATTGAGAGACGTCCAGCTCTGAATGCAGCACTTTTACTTGCAACAGTAGAGTTAAGTAGAGTTTTTACTTTTTACTTACTTTAACACAAATATCTGCACTTCACATTTTCAAAACAGGCTCTGTTTTTAAAGCGTCCGACTTCCCAACGTCAGGACCGAGTTCAACCCACACGGATGAAACAATGACACATAAAAGACAGAGCAGTGAATATCACACGTGACGGACGTAGCGACGTAAAAGACATGACAAGACAAAACACACAATAGATGGAGAAAAGGTGTCGTCTGTTACATGAGAGTCTGACACCGGGAGAATTAACTCAGAAACGGCTTTTTACTTCTACTTTCAGTACACGTCAGAGCTCGTACTTCTGTGTTTTTACTTGAGTGAAGAGGCTGAATGAGTACATTTTTACACGAGTATCTGTACTTGTGCTTGAGTAACGTATGCGTGTACTTGTGCCACCTCTGCTTTGCTTCCTCCTCCCCTGGCCTCGGTTCCGTTCCTCATGAAGTAATGTCGAGTCTCTGCTTCTCTTCAGGACAAGGGCAACATTAGAGTAGTGTTTAACGTTGGCACCGACGACATCAACATCGAGGAGAGCTCCAAGTTTGTCAACGACGGGAAGTACCACATAATTCGGTTCACCCGCAGCGGTGGCAATGCGACCCTCCAGCTGGACGACCTGCCGGTCATAGAGCGCTACCCCTCAGGTAGGCCCTGCCCCGCCCACATAAGCCCAAACCCACCAACCCACCACGGCACTGTCCAGCTGGGGCAGAGCGAACCACACCCTAGTTTAAACCAGCCCGCCTCCTGATTGACGAACCACATCAGTGTTCCTATCAATGTTTATATTTAAACAGTGAAGATGAGAGATTTAATTGCAGCTTTTGTTTTATGTTATTGTGTTTGAAATGAAATATGTGTGATCTGATATGAAACATGACTTTTTAAACCATAAAATGAGACAGTTATTACAATAGCTTGTACAGTAGCCAGCCATGTTATGATAGGCCTGTTAAATAGTGTTAAAGGTAATTTAAGAAAATATTCAATTCAGGTTGTTTTTCTCATCATAAAAGAAAATAATAACAGTTGGTGCATTTTTGGTCAAACAATAATTTAAAAACATGTTTATATATTTTGAGTTAAATGTTTAACTAGAGAGAAAAAATAAGAAAAAGAAAAAAGTGTATTTGTTGAGCATAGTTTTGTTTTTACATTTGTTGGTTTTTATATTTAAAGTGGTAATCTTAGGTAGTCTTTAACACAATGAGGTTCAGGCTTAAGGTAGATCATAGCTAAAATGCTAAATGTTAGTTGTTGTGAGGTGTGTGTGAGGTTATCTTGTATGTAACACTAAACTCAGTCAGTTATACAGACAGTATGTGGCAGCTGTAACGTTATTTCCCTGTTGCTCTTGCAGATGTTAACCCCTGAAATGTCTCTTTAAATTAAACCCAATGAACAGAGAGTAAGAGTCCGCTCACTGGAAACATAGTGAATTCATCTCGTCTTCTCTCAGCAGAACAAGCTTATCTTAACACAGTGACATGCCAACAATGAGCAGACCATTACTTTCTTTTCATTGCTGTTCTTTTTGTATCCAGCTCCTGTACCACGTTTGGATGTGCGTAATTACTACTGTGTTTTCATCTCTAAATTAAAGGCAACATTGATAACGAGCGCCTGGCCATCGCCAGACAGCGAATCCCCTATCGGCTCGGTCGAGTAGTTGACGATTGGCTACTCGACAAAGGTAAAAACCCTGATTAAAATTCCTTAAAACTTTCAGCTTAAAAAATACAATTTGAAGCCAGTTGAATATACTATATTGTGCACCATCAACTAACATCTAAAACTCTAAATCATAACTAAGTATTTAAAAGTTGGGCAGCTGTAGTGTGTAATACTGTGTAAACTGTAGTGCCTGTGAACGTATCTTGTTAGTGTGTATCTGATAATATCAGGTTAAAGGGACGATGGAGAGATTAAATGTGAATAAATCAGAAAGCAGAAAAGAAGTACTGATAAAAGATGCTTTATTAAGACTTGTAAATAAATTTGTTTATTATCAAATTGTAAACAATAAAGCATTTACTAAAGATTATTATATGCCCATGTTGAAAAACATTTTTGTAATCAAATTAAAGTACATGCAAAGTATTGTGATATGTAAGAATTATGTAAATTTGAAGTGACTAATAGAGCAATGCTTTTTGAAAAAATGTAAAAGTTTAACTCCTAAACTTAAGCAGAGCTCCTTAAATTAGCCTCTAGTCCCTTTAACAGTGAGCAGTGCTAGAGCTTATAACCTGTGCATGCTTCATAGGGCTGTACGACAGTTCTCTAGATCTCTGTCTCTCTGTCTGCCTGTCTGTCGCTCCTTCAAATACAATGTCGTGCCGCACAGCCATCACCATAGCAACCATCTGTCAGCCCCGTCTTCTCGGGGCCCTCTGACTCCTCTCATCTGCTGCCTCTTCCTCCTCCTTCTGTTCTTCGCCTCCTCATCCTCCTCCTTGACTCTCGATTTTTCCACCGCCCCTTCCCCAGCCTCACCACCCCTCTTCTTCCCCTCCTTCTTCTTCCCCTCCTTCTTCTTCTTCTTCTTCTTCTTCTTCTTCTTCTGTGCTGTCTGTTCCCTCTTCCTCACTCTTATCTCTCTCAGTCTCAGCCCCCTCCACGGTTCTCCACGGCTTCGATTTGCTCTGCCATGCTTAATCTATCCCATCCTCTCACCATGGCTTGGGGGTGGTGGATTGTGTAACACTCAAACACTCTTGTGTGTGTATGTATGTATGTATGTATGCACGTATGTGACCACTGGTACGTATGTGTGTGTGGCTGTATTTGCGTGTGTCTGTCCACTTTCTCCCGGCTGGTGTGGATTTTTGTGTACGTGTGTGTGTGTGTGTGTGTGTGTGTGTGTTTGTGTGTGTGTGTCTGCGTAGGTCGTCAGCTGACCATCTTTAACAGCCAGACGACGGTGCGAGTGGGTGGAGGCGAGCGAGGTACCGGCATGTTCCAGGGCCAGCTTTCAGGCCTCTACTACAACGGTCTTCGCATCCTCAACATGGCCGCCGAGGGCCACCCGCACATTAGAGTCGAGGGGAGCGCACGACTCGTGGGCGACATGCCGTCCTCGTCTATCACCCCACAATCCAGCGCCGCGGCGGGAGGCAACCGCTCTGACTCTGCCCCGTCCATCAGTGACATCACCACTACCACGGCGACCAACAGGAAACAGGGCGCCACGCAGCAGGTCAGCTCGCAGCAGTCGAACTCATTAAATCCATGCGATGAATAGATTTGTATGTAAGTCCTCAGATAAAGTCTCTGTGTCTGATCAGAACACTGCCATCCTGCTTTTTAGGACAATAGGTAATTAAAAAGTGTTAATTTGCTTTTTTTTTTACTTAATTCACTAAGAGGATTAGTACGCACACCGCCCACTAATGAAGGAACAGAGGGTAGCAAAATATTTGAGGAGGGTTTTTTTTTTTTTTTTGTAGCTCCTTTCAAGAAATGTAAATTTATGTCTGTAGTTCACATCGGTTTTGGGCCGTTTTGGGTTGTTTGGTCATTAATGAAGTAATTTATAAAAGGTCAGGAGTTTCCTACCGTCAGTGAAAGTTAATAGTTAAAGTAAATAGTTTAATAAGTCAGTGATAAGTTGTTATCTGTGGTCCAAAAGTCCTTCAGCACTTTTCCAGAAGGTCAGAAGTGAATTGTAATACATGCTTTATACTCAAGTGAAGGCAGGAGAGACAGAAATAGATTCAGTGTCAGGGCAAAATTTGGACACCACTCCAAATTTCTACACCTGAATCCCCTTGAAAAGCTCTGGAATATGATCAAGAGGAAGATGGAAGGTCATAATCGTGTATTTTTTTGCTTGAGGAGTGGCATAAAGCACCAATAACAATGTGAAGGAGTGGAGGAGAGCATGGCAAGACGCATGAAAGCTGTGATTGAAAATCAGGGTTGAATAGTGATTTGTGAACTCTTCATAAGTGAAAAGATTAGTATCTTTCTATCTATCTATCTTTCTTTCTTTGCATTATTTAAAGTCTGAAAACTGCATTTTTTAAAATATATTTCCATTTGCAAATCATCACTAATTTCCTGAATAAACAAAAATGTTCTTTTACTCAAACACATAGCTATAAATAGTAAAACCAGTGGTCTATTATTTTTTCCCAGAGATTTATTTTTGTGCTTGTTCTAGCTCTGTGGAGCAGAACTGAAATGCTCCTTCCCCAGCGTTTCATTCAGGGAGCTGCAATCAAACACAAAACAGATGCGCGGCATAATTTTTACGAATCCTACAAATGTGGTGGGTGGTCTTGGAGTGGCTGAGGGCACCGACCGTGAACCATAAAGTCCCACGTCGCTCCTCTCTCGCTCTCCGAACTCATTTCCTGTCTCTTCTCTACTGTCCACGTCTACATCTAGAGACTAAACTTCACCCTTTTTCTAATCTCTCAGGTACATCTTTCAGATTTGCATTTGTTTAACAGCTGCTGGTGTATTAAAAATTCACAGCGGGCGACCAAATATCCTTTTAAGATAAAACAAAAGCCATAATAGCAGGCTCGAACACACACACACACATATCATTGTTCAGCCACATTCAGTTGAATGCATTCTCCTCCTGTAGACAAAGTGGTCCCTACACTCAGAATTACAGGAGGAGAAATGTTGTTAATGGAAGCTTTAATAGCCTTTCCATAATATGCGTCTAGTAAACTGATGCAAATGGGATTCTACAATAGAAACACATAACTGCTATTGAGGCGTATTTATAGTGCAGTCGATGATAGTGTCAGAGGATACATTATGAGCAGGTACCACAGACATTTTGCTCCATTGTTTAGATCACTACTGAGATGCTGTCAGGCTCTTAGTGGGCGTCTGTGTGCGCCGCAGTTCTTCTTCTGTGTTATAAAACTGCCTGCCGCACTGAAAAAGATTTTTTTTTCTTTCTCCCAAGTGATACACGTTTCCATGGAGATAGTGAACCCCGCTACCCACTGCTTCTTCTTTTTTTTTTTTTTTTTTTTTTTTTTTCCTCTCCCTCTCTCCCATCCAGACTCTCTCAGAGAATAGCTCCTCTGTGTATAAACCGCCAGCTGTTTCAGACATAAATAATAGAACGCAGAGAGCTGTGAGCTAAGCCTCAGGCATCAATAATGGATATGAGCGCTGGATGGATAGAGCGCAGGAGTGACAGACTTTGTCACAGGGGCTTATTTTCACACTTCACCTCTTTGTCTCCCACAAATGTGTGTGTATGCGTTAAATAAACTCATCCTGCTCCAGTGATATGCTGATGCTAAATCTGGGAGTGGAGTGCGGGAGTCAATATCACTGTATGGGAACTAGGTCAGACCAACTATATGCTCAACATACTGCAGTGTGTGTGTGTGTGTGTGTGTGTGTGTGTGTGTGTGTGTGTGTGTGTGTGTGTGTGTTTGCGCCTCGCCAGTCGGG
>JAPQRN010000012.1:20263345-20275268 GCA_037367275.1 Coranthus polyacanthus
TAATAACTGGCTGTCCCTTTGTGGTGTGAAACAAGATCCCATGCCTCCTTCCTCCTCCTCCTCCTCCTCCTCCTCCTACTTTCTTCTTCTTCTCTTCTTCTTACTCTCGATTTGGCCGCTTGCCACTGCTAACAGGCAAAAGTGTTTGTGGCAAACTGGAAAACGGGTGGGCGTTGGACTGGTGCTGTGTGCTCACACATGTAGAAAATAAACAGAAATCACAGCCATGTGTTAATTATTGGTCTGCGCGCCGAGGGATGTTTTCAGGAGATAATGCGTTTTTTTGTTTTTTTTTCTTTGTACATACAAGTGTTTAATTTCCACCTTTTCTCCCCATCCGCTGTCTGCAGTCGACAGACGACCTGCTGGTGGCGTCGGCTGAGTGTCCCAGTGACGATGAGGACATTGACCCCTGCGACCCCAGTTCAGGTGAGACCACATTCCCCACAAATGCTCACAAACACACAGGCTGTCTTCTTTTTTGTTCTTCTTACATGCTTTCCATTTGCTGTGTCTCAATTTGCTTACTTCCATACCTGGAGTGTGTCCACAATGACAAATACAGGGAAAGGCAGTGCACTATGAAAACCG
Source organism: Coranthus polyacanthus (assembly GCA_037367275.1). NCBI lineage: Eukaryota > Metazoa > Chordata > Actinopteri > Kurtiformes > Apogonidae > Coranthus > Coranthus polyacanthus. The sequence goes on from JAPQRN010000012.1 coordinate 20,263,937, forward strand.
AGATATTGTACTCACAACAGTCAAAAAGTTAAGCGTGGATCGCTGGACCCTTGTCACCATCAGTGCCATCTGTAGTGGAAGGAAGGCTTGTGAAAACGGTGTCTGAGGAAGCTGCAGGATAGCTAACGGTAGCTTTGATGTAATGTCCACCTCGCATGAAACAGGACAGGCAATACATTTAAAAGCATGTTCTTTCAAAAAAGATGAATTTAGGTAAAACGAGTTAGTAGATATTTTGACAGGTAATAATGCTCCGCCTGGTTGCATTCAAAACAAGAAGAGGCATGTCATGTTCATCATCTGTTCGTCAACAACATCACGCCCGAAATTCATACACCGCGAAAGTAAGTATGTAGCGAACACAGTGTACTTTATGGAAGTATCTGAAATGAGACAGTGCTCGTGTCATGCATCCTCTCTGTCATCACTTTGTCGCCCGCCACAATGAATTTTTCATTTCCACTTATGTTTCTGGTCCCAGGCGTTTTCTACCATTCTCCTTCCACTTCCCTGTTTACTTCTGGCTCTTTGCTTTCACCCTTTCTCCTCACATGGTTATATATCCCTCCTTATTTAGTATCTTTTGTTTTTCGTACCTCAGCTCTAAGCAGCCTGAGAATCCCAATGCTAATTCTCTCACCAACAATCATTTAACACGATGTCATATATCACTGTACCGCAGCCCTCGCTCACTGTGTATGTCATATAGTGTCAAATGGATGTAATAAAAATTGATAAATGTGCACCTGTGCTCTGGCTCTCTTCTCAGCACTGCGTAATAAAATCTTTTTACGCATTATGTGATAATGTGAAAACAGCTTTGGCCTCAAGCTGCAGCCTACTCGTGCCAGCTTGTAGCAGTATGCAAAATGCGTGTCGAATAATTCATCATGATGCATTGTATCTCGGTGCTCCAGCTCTCCACCCACCATCTTAACATGTCATTTAAATTAATAATGAATGTTTGATACTGTAGTGGAACTCACGTAGCCTCCCTCTACCTTGCAGCTCGCCCTCCTCTACCCGAGGTGAAGGTGTTCACGGGTTCAATAGATCCGGAGGTGCGGGAAAGCAGCAGCACCACGGGCATGGTGGTGGGCATCGTGGCGGCCGCGGCGCTCTGCATCCTCATCCTCCTTTACGCCATGTACAAGTACCGGAACCGCGACGAGGGCTCGTACCACGTGGACGAGAGCCGCAACTACATCAGCAACTCAGCCACACAGCCCAACGGCAGCGCCAAGGACAAGCCGCTGGGCATCGCCAAAATCTCCAAGAACAAGAAGAACAAGGACAAGGAGTACTACGTCTGAGGCGGAAGATGTCCAACACACCGACATATACACCTTTATATATAACGGTATATGTACATAAATAGATATATTCTCAAAAGATTACACACATGCACACTGACATAGACATGATGTTAATGTTTACTCTCCAATAATCACACTTGCACACATGCTGGCAAGCACAAACGCATACAGTACATATTCAAGCACACAAGGACATGAACATACATTTAAGCACAAACACACACATACACAGACAGACTGGCCTGAGGGCATGGACCCTAACTGTACAGTATTTACCAATGAGAAGAGTCTCTGTGAGAGGCTTGTTTTATGAATATAAACACCATTCCAAATGATTTTGAAAGCACCAGTCCAACTCCCAGTTAAGAACCAGTCAGATTAAAAGACCAGTCACTCCCCTGCCACAGTAGGACCTCTCCTGTCGGACTCAAAGAGGTTGCAGAGGACGTTGAGCGAAGCACATGGCAGACTGAGTGTGTTGAGAGATGAGGCAGAAGAATAAAACAAAGATGATGTGATTGCATCAAGATAAAGCACTAAGTGTCTCTTCCAAGCTTCTTGGCCTTCCTCCCTGTTAGCAGACGGGACTCAATGAAGCATTGAGGATGCTGAAGACAGAAGCACACTACGGTCCAAAATCAGGGTGTAGCCACAGAGACAGTGAATAGGCAGAGGCAGGGCTGGTGCTGTTAATATAACGGATGGGCTGTGGTTGTTGCTGCAGAGCTGATGTTTTACGACGTCCTGTAAATCACAAAGGCGGAACAAGCAGAAAACTGAAAGATATTTTCCTGGACAGGATACTTGAGACTTCAGATGCTACCTACAGACACCAGTCACGAATGACTGCAGTGTCGAACACAGACAGAACACAGACACACAGCACATATCCACACACACTGAAACAAAAGATACACATGCAGACATACACATACCTGCAATGCTAAAGATATCTTCATAACTGACACTGAAGATTATACAAGAAGACAATGGTGAAAATGACAAAGACCATTATGATAATTGTTATGGCAATGATAATGATGAATATGAAGAACATTTGGGCAGTATAGACTCTTTGGGGAAGGGAGGGAGGGGTCTTATTGCACGTGAATTATCTTACTCCGTGTGATTTATACCGCGTTGAAACTCAAGAGGTTACACCTTGAAGCATCACCATCATAAACGTACCACTTTGGCTTAAGTATTCCTAAATACACACTTCAAATGGTTTTCAGTCTGTGGGATTCAAAAATGATTTAATCTCTAAACTCGACTCTCAGTTCAAACCGTCATTGACAAAGTGTGACCATCTCGAGTGTGCTGCATGCCTGAGTCTCTGAGCTGTGCTGTGGAGTGGAGTAAAGTGGAGTGGAATCGAGTGGAGTGGAGTGGAGTGGTGGTAGCGCGTGCCACCGAGTCCACGGGCGGTAGATTTGTTTGTGGGCGGAGCAGGAGGAAGAGGAGGGTGTTGCAACCCACCACAGGCCACGTCCTGTTTTCTAGCCTGATGTCTTATAGACCACGCCCACTAAACCTGCTCTAACAGACCACCTTTTATAGCAAAAACCAGCCGAAGGAAAAGAAAAACAGAACAAATTAAATGTTACCATGTGTTGCTAATAGATAGAAAAGTCCAGTTCATGATGCCATTGGCTATATGATAACTTGAGTTGCTTTGATTTCACCGGCCCTCCCTTTTCTCTCTTTCTCTTCGTCTATCGGTTGATTGATTTATCTACACTCATGACACAACCAATACCAGACGGATGGGTTTTCCGATGGGCTTTGTTTATGTGTTTATGGACTTTTGTAGTGTCAAGCCAACTCTACTAATTGTAGCCCCATGATATATCAACATAAACTGTGCCATGACATGAACAAGCCCCTTTGGTTCTTCCAAGCAACGTTACAAAACCAGTCAGATGCATGCAAATCGGACCAGGGTAAGAAAGGACATGAAAGGACTGTGCGTGAGATTTCAAAGTATATTGTCAAGATTAACTTAACATATTCCCTTTTTCTTTCCGTCCTTAACTGGCCTTTTCGACCTCCTTCTCCTCCCCTCTCTTCGTTTCTTCCTCTCTGCCCTATCTCCTCGTCTGTCGCTTTCTTTTCCCTGTATCTCTGTTGTGTTGCCATCTGAAACGAAGGAGGTGTCTCAACCAATGGAATTCTACATCTAGGTGTTCATTAACCATGTTTATTTTCTATATGTACAATTTTTCTACAGTATTTACTTTTATTTTTATTGTTACGGTTCTTTGATGAACATAAAGTGGAAATTTATTATGAAAAATAGTTTTGAAGATTAATGAGTAAATAAAATATTACCCAAGTGAGCCTGGGGTGTGTTTTTCTCTTCTTCTTCTTTTTTTTTTTTTTTTGCGTTGGTTTCTGCCACCTGCCTGCAGACACTAGTACTGTGAATGTCTCACATCGCCCACAGCTAAGAGAACAAATCAGTGTCTAATTAAGACAAACTATTTGCAAGCTGTTAGAAAGCAGCTCTTAATTATGTTCTTTGAAAACTACCGTCTCCCTCTCACCTCCACCATAACCAGAGTAAGGAAAGAAGCACCTTTTCCTCTCAGTCCAATTGTGTCTTAACAGGGAGACTCAGAAAGTCCTTTTTTGCCTAAGACACACACACCGAGCAGGGCTTTGAAGTGTGACTCAGCGCAGCGAACAGTACAAGTCTCTGCAGAGTTGGTGTTTGCGGGATGAAAGATCCCAGACACTGCAGAGTTAGGCTCGCATCCTCAGGTGAGAGGAGCTACAAGGACCTGCAATTTCAACAAACACCTCCCAAGTCTCGCTTGTTCTCTCACTGTTTCCCTTTGCATCTCGCACTCTCTCCCCTCCGGCGCTTTTACTTTCTTTTTGTGATTTGCTGAACAGTCTGTGCTGAACAGAGGGATTGTGTTAGGCTGCAGCCATCTGCCGCGGTGCTGTCCTTGACCACAGCCAGCTCGCTCAAATAAAACTATATTTACTGGGTAAAGAAAGAACTCCACTGCTCAACAGTGAACAAACACACAACCTTACAGAAACACAAATTAGACATTTCCTGCAAAAACAAACCTGCAGTGTCAGTCTAGCTGAGAGAGGCTGTAATGCTCAATAAATGCCTGGAAACAAATCTGCCACACAAATAAAATACACTTTTGCTCGACCGTGCTGTAATTTCAGAACAGTCCATCCTCTCTACAGACCTAGAGTCAGCTCAGCGTTATCAGACTACACAAAATCAGTTTATTTCATGGAAGTTGAACCAGAGGCTTGCTCCACTAACAGGTTCAAAATAACATTTTTGCCATTGCTCCCAAGGTTTGCAATGGGAACACTATGCAACCTCATCACACAGTAACAAACTAAATGCCAAGGTCAACGTAGGCTATGATGGGCCCCGAGTCACTGCTGAAACATTCACTCAACACTTACACGTCTTCAGAAATGGAAAGTTTAAAGACCCACAGCCTTGCTTCTAATTTCTCCCAGTGGCCAACTGTGGTACTGCAACGAAAGCATCCACTGCGACCCAAAACTATTTCCCTTATAGACTCTGGAGTCAGATTTGTGTCCGTATAATCAAACTAAATGTCTTTAATATCAAAGAAAAGTAAGCATTTAAGAGAGAATACAACTCACTGAAGTAAACTCCACAAACTGCAAAGTTAGGGCAAAAAGAAGCAGAAGGAACAATAAACAGAAGGACATGATTTCACGAATCATTTGTTGGCAAGTTTTGTTTTTTTTTTGTTTTACCTTTGAGATCATATTTTTTGAATTTCTGTCATTTTTATTCTCTCTTATTTTTTTGAGTTTTGTGTCATTGCCATTTACATCTATGGAAACAATTATTAAACAACCTGTGAATTTCTAGAGAAACTCAACAGTCCTTCACGTGACCTTTTGAAGTTCTGTTTTTTGGAATATTAATTATTATTAATCTGTTTTCCAACATCAGATGCTCTTAATTTCTATGTTACTTTCTATTGAGAACATTGGGTTTTTGTTGTCGTTAATTAAAATACAGCTTATTTCTTTATTACATTGTGTTGTTTATGTAAAGCAAACATGTCGTGTGCGTTTTGCCAGATGTTCGCCTCACATTTGCAAGAAAACCCTGATGGTTTTACAAGTCACATTTATGACAAACGATGACTTTTCACTACTTCATCGCTACAATTGTTTCCATATGTACATATGTTGAATTTCCATCAAATATATGTACAAACTATATACGAAACCTATTCGAAACAATGTCGTATATTCTTAATATATGTACATATAAAAATTGTGCTGTGGTTGTATGTTACAAACTTATTTCTTCATATATCCAGATGATGGATATAGGTTATAATAATATGTTGCCTTATATTAAACATTTGGCGACATCACTCTTGATATAAAGACATACATGTCTTATTACCTTATGGATTATGTCGACACAAATCTGATTCCACCACCGTATTAAAAGAGTTGTCTGTTAAGAGCACACTAACGTCCAGATCCTTCACCACAGATTCAGAGCCAGTTGAAGTCCATCGGCCTAAAACCAGAGTGAAGCCCAAGTCCAAACGAAGCAGCAGTTGTCCTTTCCCCATGTGTTATAATCAAAGTTAAGATCCATGCTTCTTTTTGCTCGTTGAACGAGTTGATTGACTAGCATTGTTAACACTGTAAAACATTTTTCCCTCACGACTCCCCTGCGCAGGTGCAGAATGTGTAGCAACAGATTAATCTACAACCTCATATCATGTATAGACACACACTCGCAGATGCCATAAATCTGTCTTCATCTCCACTCCTTTGTGCACCTGCGCTTATCAGAATCTGTCTTTCTCTGTCCTTCTGTTGCTCCTCTTGTCTCGTGTGGATGAAAAACTGTGGGAGAGTGTGTGTGCGTGTGCGTTTGCGCGGTTGTGTGTGGTCATGTCAGGAGCTCAAGGCTGCGGTTTTGTTCCAGCTGCAGAATAAATCAAAGAACTCTGCTCCTTCACATTAAGTTCCCACAGTACCACACACATTCACACTTTCAACCACGTGCATATACCAGAAGCAACAATATATGTGGAGAAGACACACTGAAGGTGCATAAGAGAGAAAAAAGCCCCCAAAAAAATGTTTGTGTGAGACCGTGTGCGCATGTGAATGGAGCGTCCTTGCAAGTTTGTTTCTTGTTGACGTGTGTGCTTGTCTCAGGGAGCTGAGTAGAAAGAATATTATGTCCGTCTCTATCGAACTGCACTCATCATTCAACACAAACACGAGGCAGGAGACTAAACAGGTTCGCCAAAATTAGTTTTAATGTTAGCACAATTACATTAACCACTATCGCTAAAACGCAAGCCGCATATTCCCATCCAAAACTGTGAATAATCTTTTCAGTAGCACAAAAGATAGAAAGTAATCTGGTATCCAGCGCAAACTTAGAAAACACCCCACGTGCGCTGGGTGTTTTTGTAGCCTCTGTCGCGTAGTTGTTGATAAAACTGTCAGCTTTTGCCTGTTATCAGTGAGTAACGTGGTTTTGTGACTTGTATCAAGCAACATCCAATGGACAAAGGACAAGAAATTATTATTAGGAGAGAATTTTCTGAGGGATGCAGTATAGTATTTGTAACGTCAGATAAATGTCCTTATCTCAACATCCTGTCTAAGATGTGCTGAATGCTCTGCTGTAGGGATTTCTGAAGTTCTACACAAACACGCACCACCCAGCAGAGACCTCCTACATCCTCATCCACCCTTAAAGCTTTCCACACACCCCCACGTTCACCACTGCATGGCAGAAAGCATCACTCTCCGACCCAGCTTTGAACTCTGACTGGATGTTTGAAGGAACGGGCAAACCACTTACCATCAAAAAATAAGAAGAGGAGTGTGGGCTCCGGTCTAAGGCCTGCTCGCATGTGAACATCGTGTGGGAGACAAAAGGAGACACGAGACGTCGAGGAAAACAACAAGGGCGGATTACAGAAATCAGGAGAGATCAAGCACACGGTGATGATGGTGACCGTGTTACTGATGATGTTACTGACTGTGGTGATAAAGTCTGCAGCAGCCTCAGCTCCTGGCTGTAAGGTGGACGTTAAAACTGGGGTTCAGTGCAGCTTCCTGGGCCCCGGGGTCACCGAGATCCCCACCAACATCTCCACCAACACCACATTCCTGTGAGTACACACAAGTAAAAGTCCTTCATTCAGTACCTTACTAGAAATGTACTGCATGAAAATGTACACAATGTCCCATTTCAGAATAATATATATTACTTGATTATAATTACTGATGCATTAAAGCGTTCATCTTTAATATTACAGCTGGTAATGATGGAGCTCATTGTAATTATTGAATACACTGTTGCGCACAGCTTTATCTATAATAATGCAACATAATATATTAGTTGAGATGGTTTTATTTTAATAATATCAATCTGCAAAGTAACTTAAGTGACTTGTAATAAACGTAGTGGGGTTAAAGGTACAATATTTGCCTCTGCAGCAGAAAGTGAAAATACTCATGAAAAGTACCTCAAGTTGAAATATAGTACTAGTGTGAAAATAGTTATATAACACTGCCGGGGACACAAATGTTAAGTTGTTGCACGGCATCAAAAACAAAATTGTCTCATGGCATTAAGAAAAAATGTTTGAAACCTAACAATGCAGCAACGATTGCTTTTTTCCCCTGTATCACTTGATTAAATGTAATTTTATTTGTCCTAATACTATTACTAATACTAAGAATAATAGACTGCGTGTGAACCAAATTGGGTCATTAAAGCTGTAATCTCCTCAACTAGAGAAAGTGACATAGCTCAGTATTACAGAGAATGTGTCCCACAGAAGTCTTTCCCATTACTATCCTACACCAGCACAGGTTCACGCAGAGTTTACATGTTAAAATCCTATTTCACAAGGCTGCATCATCATTTACACTTTCATCTGTAATCCTTGCTCATCTCTTCTTGGCTGAGTTTCACATCGAACGTGCCAGTGCTGTTACTTTGGGAATGTATGCAAAGCACATTTGCTCATTCTAACTGACTTCTACTGCAATCGTCCTTTTCTAAAATACCTGTTTGACTTTGAGCTGGTGTTTGCCGACTAGTGACCTCTCCCTGTGTAGGTTTTGAAGGGACTGTTCAGTTTGATTTTTTTTATTTACTAGGCTTTTCCAGAGGTTTTCCAGGTTATTACTATATGACCTTTAACTTTGAGCAAACTTAGCATAAAGCTTGTAAGTTGGGCTGTTGAGTTAAAGCTTCGCAATCCTTTTTTTTTTATTGATAATGGAAAAAAAATAAGCACGTGTAGCCTGAAACGTCCCTTACTCTTTATTACCTCCAGTCATCTCTAGCATATCAGCATAACTCAGCTCACTGTTTTGTTTTTATGGCTGTAATTACATTCTTTCAGTATAGTTACTCACATTAAACTGCAGGAAAAAACAATAAACAAACCCACTGTCAAAACGGTGGCTTTATGTGAGCGTCCTGCACTAAACACGACAGAGTACAAAGTTAGCAACTAAGCTAAACTAGCCACTGGAACATTTAGCCACAAAATGTTTTACTTTATTAGTAAAGACCAAATTTGTGGTGAGAAACATGACTCAAAATAGATCACGACGTTGCTCCACATCCATCAAATAGTGTAAATAGTTAATGAACACATTTAACTCTAACTTAACTCTAGCTAACTCGTTTAACTTTATCGCTAACCCAATCTAACAACTCTATAACTCCTATAACGTATTTAATGCTACTGTTAGCTAACACCATTGCTAACTCTGTAGCTAACGTAAATGCTAAGCTAACTCTTTAAATAACACATTTAATGCTACCATTAGCTAATAAAACCATTTCTAACCCTAACTTTATTACATAGCTAACATATTTACATACAGTTTCTTGATCTCACTCATTTTAATGTTAGCATAGCCGAGGTCAAAAACTGTTACTAAAGCTAGCCTCTGTAACAGCTGCTTAATAAAATAGTGGTAAAAAATAGTGCGATAGTAACACAAAAATTTGAAAGTGAAAGCAACGAGTACTTCTGTACAATATGTTTAAACCCGTTTCAATCATTTCCGAACACATTTGTTGACAAAGCGGCGGTCCTCGGCCCATCTTTGTTCCTAAAGGACGAGGCCTTCTGGACCAAATCACCCGTTCACGTCACCTGTTCCAAATCACAATGTCACCGATTTATTTTAGCTCATCATTAGCCCTAATTAAAGCCCCAGCTTTTGTTTGAACGTGTTGCAGAATGTGAGCAAAGGATGTAATGAAATACAGATGACCAGACAAACCATGAAATATGTCATCAAAGTAAACTTTAATGTCACTGCTTTCGTTTACAGTTTGCATTTTCCATGCCGTCCCGCCTTTTCCTCCTTCTCCTTATCTGGGTTTGTATTAAATTAAAAGTGTGTTCCTTCTCTCGTGTGATACAGTTGTAGCCCTCGAGTGTTTTAACAGGACTGTGGCGTTGTACGTGTTGCTGACAGAACTGTGATCTCCTCTCGTAGTAAACATTAAACTGTTGTTTTTGCAGCTGAAACGTTTTTTGGAGGAATCTCAAGGCTGCGACGAAGACAGGGAAACCTCGCTGTTAGCGATGTTAGGATCTTCTGAAACCTTTGCACAAACTTTCAATAAGAACAGACTGCTCATTCATGCTCATAAATACTGCCTAAAATCATACTTTGTTGCAGAATCAGGGACTACTCCCGAGATCTACTTTGAATCACAAGCAGCGATGTGTGTGTTCTCGTCTGTTGTGCTGCAAAGGTCAAGGCTCAGGAACGGTGGTTGATATTTCCAAGTACAGTACGTAGCCAGGAACGGATGGCCGTTTCACGTGTGATTTACAACAGCCACATGCAAAACAAGCTTGGAGTCTTGTAAAGGAATTCTGTGTAAAAAAAAACAACAACATTTCTTGCATCTAGTAACTGGTTGTGGCCTCAGCTGCCTCTCGAATGCACTCGAGATGTCTGAAAATCATCCTACAACCCTGACACATAATGACTGCAGCTCAGTAATTATACATCTGTCATCGCTGAGAGCTGACGTGAGTGACTGCCTCTACGTCTACAGGCAAGTCAAGCTGACGCAGATCCGAGTGATTCCCCAGGGGGCCTTCGCCAGCCTGCAGCGTCTCAGCAAACTGTGAGTGTGTGTTTATTCTTTGATGAAGAACATAATGAACTGAACAGGTCAAAACACCAAAGAGATGTATCAAACAATAACAGGGAAAGTGAGAAGAAGGGGGAGCATCTGCGTATGTGCCATAGGGACATATTTATCTGTACTTTTTTGGCTGAATTCTTTTTTTTTTTTTGCTAAATGTGCCTGTGTAGTCCAATAAACCGGATCAAACATGAGCGCTGAGTATCTCTGGAGTACTTTCTCACATTATTAATTTCTGCTCATTTGTTCGGACTGTTTGTGGCTTATTTTATTTATTTTTCTCATGCAACAGTAATTTTCACACCTAGGAGTAACAGGAAATATAAGATAGAAGATCTGTTTCCTGTTAATATTTTCAGTACTGATAACATGCCATGCCATATAAATACTACATTTACTGTTTTTCTCCCAAATAAACAAGAAAATCTGTGCATTTTAGCTGAAGTCTGGAGTCTTGAAATGTGAAAATAAAATATCTAAAACACTAGACAGGAATACTCTTCTTGCACTAATATTGCCTGTATTGCTATCGTAGACTGTATATACTGCTAGCTAGTTTAACATTATTGCTATGCTAATTCTTCAGCTAACTCATTTAACTTTATTGCTAAGCTAACACTTTAGCCAATTCATTTAACTTTATTGCTAAGCTAACGCTTTAGCTAATTCATTTAACTTTATTGCTAAGCTAATGCTTTAGCTAATTCATTTAACTTTATTGCTAAGCTAACACTTTAGCTAATTCATTTAACTTTATTGCTAAGCTAACACTTTAGCTAATTCATTTAACTTTATTGCTAAGCTAACACTTTAGCTA
>JAPQRN010000012.1:20288365-20305668 GCA_037367275.1 Coranthus polyacanthus
TATCCAGCGTATGTACAGTCTGACAGAACCACCAGCAGTTTCATCCTGACTCGGATTCGTCCCAGGAGCAAAGACACGCGGTCCACATGTAAAATCACACCGAATGTTTCCCCACATCTTGCAACATGTCCACCCAGCGCGTTCGGATGTTGTATCAGGACACAACGAGGGTAGGTTTTACACTTGAGGCACAAAGGCGAAAGCTGGGGATTCATTTGACATCTTTTGTTGGGGGAAAATTTGCAAACGGTGCAGAATTTTAAATTGCGTGACTGCACGCTGAAGTCTTCTATGTATGGTCGCAAAAATATTACGAACAGCAAATGAATACTGGGAATATAGGAGCAGCTCGTGTTCAGAAACAGCCTCTTTTTGTTGAATGACTGTCTTTACGGTCTCTGGACTGTCTCTCTACAGAATAATTGGACAAATCAGGGTCCACATCGTGTACCCTGTAATGTACTCATATTCATGAAGATGCCCTCTATTCACTGTGCTCAAACAGAATCTAAAGCACGAAGCTACAACGTCCAACAAGCACAGAGTCAACACTATCGATTATTTGGTAACAACCCTGGAAAAACATGGTCTTGACATTAATAATGAAAATGGCAAAGATCACACTGTCCATCAGTTACTAAGCTACAGCAAGGCACACTCATAAGCTATCTTCATCACAACAGTACACGAGTATTTATTGGTAAAGTGCACTCTTTTACCCCTGCTTACATTATTCAAACCACTGAGAACATTTCAACCACCTTCACACTGTCCTTAAACCTGTTTTCTGCTAAAAAATAACATATTACTTGATTTTCGAGTGTAGAAATTGTTCCTACACAGACAAAGACGCAAAAAAAAATAAATCAGATGAGACACTGTAAACCAAGCACCAAAAGCACATCAGCCTCCTTTAAATTGTCCTTCACACTGTTTTCTACTCAAATCACATATTTTGCCAAATGCTCAGCGTAGAAACCGTTCGCACACAGAGAAAGAAGACAATAAGATGCACACACAAAAAAAAAATCAGACAGGAAACTGCAAACCTATTTCGATTGCTCTGCAGTGTCCATCAAAACTTTGAGATGGCAATCTAAATGAAACAAAACAGCACCATCTAGTGCACTAATTGAGCACAAGTGAAATGATCCTTGAATACGAAAGACTCAGCCTCTTTAGATTCACAACTTATTTTTTAAACGCAGGCTATTAACAACAGCTCGGTATTCTTGTTTTATTTGCATCGTGCTGTAATGGATTTATCATCAATAGAAATGTCTTTAAGTAAACATGTCCTGCAGTGTAAATGCCTCATAACGTCCTGATTCAATAAATGTTAGAGACAAATGCATACGTACAAGGTGCAAAAAACAAATGAAAGATGAACAGATAAAATACAGAACATAGGTCAGCCTTGTGTTCCTTGTGATTTCAGTTAAAGATGTTTAATTTTTTGCTCTCTTCAAAATGACCTGGACTTGTGACACATTTTACATTTATACCAACATATAGCTCTTGTCCATTACACACGTCCAGTCCTAAAATGGGGACTCTATCTGCAATATAGCCTATACATTATTTTATGTAGCAGCAGCAGCTTCAGTTGTGTCCATTGGTCACAGCCATTGACCGATTGAGAACCCCAACAGAAAGGTTCGTCATGTCGTCTGATACGAGGCCGCTGATTGGTCACGGCAGGAGAAGATTATAAGAAGGCACACGTGATTGGTCGAACAGCCACTTCGCTCTTTTTTTTTCTCGCGATTGTTTCCCGTGTGGGTTAATGGCTCCTCCTGCTACAGACTGAGACGGAGCTGGCACCGAGAGGCGATACGGGGGGGAGCTGAAACACCACCGCCGCGTAGAAAAAAAGCGATTACACCCCAAATACCAGCGGGTTCTTGGTCGCAATTGTTTGGGTGTGTTTGGAAAAAGGGCCGTCCGGGTTGTAGTGTGGGTCGTGGGCTAAAATTAGAAGCGGGCGGTCGAGGATAGCAGTGAATTTTTTCAACAACCAACTCCCCAGATGAACTCCGTCAGAGCCACCAACAGGAGACCCAGGCGAGTGTCGAGGCCGCGCCCGGTGCAGCCCGAACGGAACAACGGGGATAGAGGTAAGCTAGGCCCCGGCCAGCTAACGATTTAAGGCGAAGCCGTGTCAGGCGATAGGGGTGTTCACATAACCCACAGCTGTCCCTGCTGGGCTATTCTCCACAGTTATGGACGTCGGAGCAGTAGGAAAAACCGAGGCTTCTTGCTCTGTGGCTTAGGCCAGGCCGCGCTTTGTTTGGCTTGAGTGATTGGGGCTAGCTAACACCGCTAACTTAGCTACCAGGTTAGGTGGAGGTTGGGGGTTGTCTTCGCCTAACGTAATGCGTATGTAGCTAGACGGTCAACATTAATGGCTCATATTCAGGTAACCTCAGTTGGAGGCATAGGGATCGACTTCAGCTGGTCAATCCGGGATCTTCATGTCTGCCCGGCCGTAACATTCCCAGCTGTCACTACCGATTCTGAGGGTGTAAATCTGCGGCGTCTTTGGACTGCCATTTTTGGGGTGTAACGTTAACAAAAACATTAGCAGCGAATGGGGCAATGCTAACTAGCAGCCCAGCTTCAAGAGGCCACACGGATCAGCTGTGATAGATGATATGGTGTGATTTAGATGGATTCACATTGTTCGTTTGACGTGCTTTGAAGCAGTTTACTTAGCCAGCAGACTGAGCTCTCAGCCCCTTCCTTGTTCTCGGCGCAAATTAGCCCCTAGCTCGATTTGTTTACACCGCGGATTTGCCAGCTACGCAGTTCAGTTTTTAGCCATTAGCAGCACGTCTAATCGACTTAATCTGCGGCCCTTAATTTGACAGCACAGCGGAAGATGAGTGTGATTCTGCTCATATGAGCCTTAAAGACAGATGCAGCCTTCCCGATTAGAAATGACTGAACTCAAAAGGCTGGTAATGTGGCTGCAGGGGGTGCATCTGCCATTATCAATCACCAACCTTTGTCTGTCTTACCAGCTACTACCCTGTCTGTTAGCCTGCGCAGTGTGCATACAGTATGTGAGATGAATACACAGCATTGTATCAATAATGTTAGCGAGACTATGAATGTCAGTGGTTAAGTGTTTTTACACTGAAATGCATTTGCTTTTACCAGAACAGAAGTATGTCTGCAGCTATGAACAAGGTAGTGAATAGATTGTGATTCAGAGAAACATTGTTTTTTTGTGGCATGGCCTTGCCTTTCTCTGCAGCTTTGTGCATTGAAATCCATGTCCATAATGTGGTGTATGTATAGAAAATCTCTCTGTCTTCCTGCTCAGATGAGGAGGCTCCTGCAGCAGCTGCAGCAGAAATGGCTATTGAGGAGTCCGGCCCAGGAGCTCAGAACAGTCCCTACCAGCTTCGTCGCAAGACCTTACTTCCCAAGAGAACCGCTGCTGCCTCTGCCTCTGCCACCGCCTCTGCCTGCCTGAGCAAGGGCCCAATGGAGGTTAGACTGCATTTTATAATGAATAAATTAAGTGTGTGAGAATGAGAGAGAAGGAACAATGATTTCATGACAGATTAATGCATTTCGTGACTGATTACTTTGTGTTGTTGACATAAAACTAATATGTTGCTTGCCCCTCTTCACAGGGAGCTTCCACCTCATCAACAGAGGCCTTTGGTCATCGAGCCAAGCGGGCACGGGTGTCCGGTAAGAGCCACGACCTGCCAGGTGTGTGTTATATGTTTGCAGCTGAGTAAGCAGGGCATATTTTTTCCCTAAATGGAGGCTGCATTGATTTTTCTGTGTGTACTGTGATATTTTGTTTTATGCATTTGTGCTCCCTTAGAGTGAAGAGCTTTTAACTGAATGCTTACATTTTGTGTGTGTTGTGTTTTTCTTTTCTTTCTTTAGCAGCCCCAGCAGAGCAATATCTGCAGCAGAAGCTTCCAGATGAGGTTGTGTTGAAAATCTTCTCCTACTTACTGGAACAGGACCTCTGTCAGGCAGCCTGTGTCTGCAAGAGATTCAGCCAGCTAGCAAACGACCCCATTCTGTGGTCAGTGCAACCAAAGACATAGAAACATCTTCCTGTTTGACTCTAACAGTTTGTAGGAAGTCAACGACTTATATTTGTTGTTTCTGATGTTTAATTATCTAGGAAGCGCTTATACATGGAGGTATTTGAGTACACACGTCCCATGATGCACCCTGAGCCAGGCCGGTTCTACCAGGTCAGCCCTGAGGAGCATGAACATCCAAACCCCTGGAAGGAGAGCTTCCAACAGCTGGTAAAGAGGCACTTTTGTTTTCTACTTAGTGTGTATTAGGATTGAAAGTGCTCACTGAAGTGTCTCTGTATCTGCACTTAGACTAACACACTCTCTCTGCATATAAAAACGAAACATATTTATAAAGACGTGACCGGTTGTGGCTGTGGAGTCAAATCCACATCGCACACTGTGCTTTAAAGTAACGTCTGACACTGAAATAAAAATACCTGCACACTCTAAATACTTGGCGCAAGCACACAAGAAAGCAAATCAATATCTCTGATTTAGTTTGGAAACATCATAATGTGTACACAAATTAATGGCGGTATAGCTATTAGTTGGCTCTATACCGTGCAACAAACATTCAGCCAACTGTGCTTGATTTAGCAGCAGCTGAATGACATGTCGTATGTTTAGATATAAATCAACCTCAATTAATTGTATCCTTTTTTTGAGGAGTGCTTTTACTTGGATACTAATCTCTCATCCCATCTTCGTACTTTCTGGAAATGCAGCCGGGCTATTCCATCAAAACTTCCTAAAAGCATGTTTTGATTTGAAAATGATCCGACTTAATGACCAGTATCTGTCAAAGCCTTTCTGCTTTTATTGCTGCATTTCTCAGAGCATCAGTCTCGCAATAAATGCTTAAAGTTTAACCGCAGACAGATGCATTTTAAATCTGCATATGTGATAAGGTTGTTGTTCTAAAGTGGTGTAAAATTAGACTGTGGTTAGGAGTTTGTGTATTTTCTAACCCCTTCAGGCTGCTTCCTGCTCTGGGACTTCAGCAATAAAATGTGCAGCATGATCTGAATGAAAGCAATTTACATAGTAGAAAGAAATACAAACATTTGTTTAAAATGTTAAAGGGATATCTGACATTAAAAGCTAGTAGTGATTCATTATCATAGACTTCCAGATGACTGTTGCTGTTTGTCTGTATCTATGTTCAGAGAATCAATTGTCTTGCTGCTGCATCTATTGTTAGTCATCCAGAAATCTTCTTGAAAGCTAACCTAAAGCATTTCTGCATCCTTATTGTTCTGTGGTAATTAATTAAGACCTGCACTTACAGCTAATTTAATAATGGACTATCCTTATAATTATTTCTCTAATCACACGGCTGGTTGTTTAGTCAATAAAATGTCAGAAAATGGTTTGATAGAGACCAAGGTAATGTAGTCAAATGTCTTTTTTTTTTTTTGGCCTAGTTGTCGGTGTAAAACTTAAATATATGTAATCTACAGAGAGCAGAGGGAGGCGACAAATGTCAAAGCAGCACAGCTGAAACCACATCGTTTCAGTTATGTGTTTGTATGCATTGGTTCTGTCGCTTCGTCATTAAAAGTTCTAACATCATGCGGTGAAATTCATACGATAGGAGCTGCTCGTCAGTGTTACATTGATGTCCAGGTTGTATCGTGATCGTATCTAAATGTGTGACGCGGTGATAAGTAATGTCTGTTTACCTGTTAATTTCACAGTACAAAGGTGCCCATGTAAAACCAGGCTTTGCTGAGCATTTCTACAGTAACCCCGGCAGATACAAAGGCAGAGAGAACATGCTGGTGAGTCGAGTAAAGATCCTTCAGGATTTATTTCATTGACCTCAGTGCTGACATTTATGCCGTCAACAGATAATGTGAGCATCTGCTGTCTTTCCCCAAACGTGACTGTTTTTGCATCTGACAGTCGTTCTTTTGTTCTTCTTCTCTTTTTTTTCCCTCAGTACTACGACACCATTGAGGATGCTCTGGGTGGGGTACAAGAAGCCCACTTTGACGGCCTCATCTTCGTCCACTCTGGGATCTACACAGACGAGTGGATTTACATAGAGTCCCCCATAACCATGATCGGTGCAGGTGAGCACATTACGCTCA
This sequence comes from Coranthus polyacanthus, assembly GCA_037367275.1. Lineage (NCBI taxonomy): Eukaryota > Metazoa > Chordata > Actinopteri > Kurtiformes > Apogonidae > Coranthus > Coranthus polyacanthus. The sequence continues at coordinate 20,294,517 of JAPQRN010000012.1, forward strand.
TTAATGTGTTCACAAGACTTCAGATGTTTGATCTGTTTACTGCATGCAGAGTTGGAGGTGTTTATGTTCTTTGGTTGTCAGTAAAAGCTCTCCACTTCCTCCTCAGCTCCAGGTAAAGTAGCCGACAAGGTGGTGATAGAGAATACAAGAGATTCAACATTTGTCTTCATGGAGGGTTCAGAGGACGCCTATGTGGGATACATGACCATTAGGGTAAGTAACCCACTCTTCCCCTCTAATTTACAAACCAACTTGAATAAAAAAAGACTGTAAATCAGTGGCTCTTTCTTTAAGGCTTGTTTTTATCCATGTATTCGCTTTTGGGACTGTAATGCAAAGCACAAGAGCCCACTGTAGTCTGTAATTTATAATTTATACCTAACTGTGGGTAAAGTTTGTATTCCCCTCTTGGTAAGATTGTAGATTATTCAGCTCTGCTGCAAAAACAGCTGGAGAGCACATAACAGACCTAATTGTCTGGTAATTATTAGATTTATCGCTGCAGTTTTTTGGGCTTGATCATGATCATCTTTTGCTTTGTTCGTTTTTTTTTTTAACTGCAGCATGAAAGTGGGAGCTCCTTAATTGTCGTCATTATTGTTAATTGCCGTATGTCTTAAAATACAAAGGTTAATGTACAGTAGCTGCAAAATATTTTAAAGTGTGGTTTTGCCTTTATTAGATGATGACATGCAACCACAGTCTTATTGCTGTTTAATGGTCAGGATACACACTTTGGTTTTATGTTTTATCTGCAAGGTGCAATTTGGTTTGATTTCTGTTGCACAAGGCAGGAGATGCTGACTTAGAGTAGGTGTTGTTGGATAGTTTTCTATGTAAAGTTAAATGTCTGTGACTAATAAGGAGTAATAGTCTTGTTTAAGAATGTACAGTGTTTTTGTTTCTTGTGGCAGGGTGTTCACTACCATTATAAGTAGAGCTGCGACAACTACTCTATGAATCGATCTGTTTAGGATTTTTTTAAAAAAGCTTCTTGAATTTGAATTATTTTCTTGTTTTCTTTCCTCTTAAGACTGTACATTGAATATCGTTGGGTTGTGGACCAAAACAAGACATTTAAGGATGCCTATGCCTATCTATGGTTTTGGGAAACACCTTTTCAGCTCTAATTATAAGACTTCAGTGTAACAGACACTTAAGCATTTTTGCAGCACTTAAGTTGAAGAAACAGGAAAAACTGTGCTGAAATTTCTCTACTTGCCTGGAGAGAATAGAGACCATTTTAGCCCAAATGGACTGTTTTTCTTGGTAGAAATAAGCCTTTTAAAAGTGGAATGCTTGTTGACTTCATCAACGAGGGGGAAAAATGAGCCTTGTTTTGTGTTTCTTTGAGCTATTTTCTAAATATTGTAATAATATAGGTCCAAAATGATGCAAAATACATAATTTTATATAAAATAACAACATAAACAGCTGCCACAGCACCTAAACTGTTGGGAAATCCCTGCCCGTGGTGTCATATCTCTTCATTCTCTTGCAGTAAGTGATATTGCTGCCGGTTGATTATGTCCTGTTATCAGCTTTAAGTATTAGTGGTGCTAATGACTTGGGAGGTGGGTGGACAGAAGCTTGATGTGTTGTCTGTAAGCGCAGCCTCTGTCTGACCTCTGCTGCGCTTCCCTCCTCAGTTTAATCCCGATGACAAGTCAGCACAGCACCATAACGCCCACCACTGTCTGGAGATCACTGTCAACTGCAGCCCCAACATCGACCACTGCATCATCCGCTCCACGTGCACAGGTAACGCACACATCCACGCGCAGACCTCTCGTTAATGGGGGATCAAATCAAGTCCTCAAAACCTCTAATGCAGATGAATCACCACTTTGTTGACACGGATCCTACCAATACAAGCTGAGCTTAAGTAGCATCTCCTACGCGGCTGGATTTTATCGTTGCGGCGTTTGTCTCGTATGTGTGTACCTTGTGTAATGGTAATAAATATTTTCTGGGGTACACCGTGGCCGCTCAGTGTGCTCATGATGAGTCTGTGTCCCAGGATGGGACTAAATGTGTCATTTAGGTCTTGGACTTTTTTTAGTGTCTGCTTTTATTGTGACAGTTTGTCTCTCTGATGAAAATGTGGGTTGTTATATTGCAGCCTGCGTCATGTGACCTAGTGTTTTATTATAGTTGTCTGTTTTAGAAGGTGTAGCAGTAAAGCACATTATATTCACCATGAGGAATAAGAAGCAAGTGTTTAGGAACCTGCTTTTCTCACTCATGGAAGCTGTTGGTTTTAATGCTGGTGGTTCTCATTTTATTGTTTTAGTAAACCACTAGAATTGCCAGTCCAATGCTGCCAACAAATGCTAGTTGTGTAGAATAGGTAAATATGTTAAGTGGCGTAAAGAGATTAGACTTCTCTTCTTTTTTTTCTAGACATATAGAACAAATACAGGGCAGATGTTTTAAACAGTATGTGTCGTTGAGCCCTTTTACTCAGAAATGGGTCATGAAATGTCTAAGCTATATATATATTTTTAAATTAAGCCACTGGTATACGGAAAAAGACTCTGAGCTCATTGGCAGCTACTTTGATTTTTAGAGTTTCTGTTACTATTTACTGCTTCCTGACAACCTGGAGAGACGAACTGAAATATCAGACTACGACAGAGAAAGGATACGCTAATTACAGAAAGAAAAGATGAACTTGACTCTGATGGATCTTTTTCTTAGTAACTTTATCTCTGTAGTCTGTGTATGTTAATGTTAGAAACGTAACGTAGCGCTGTTCTGTATCGAGACACAAAACAAAAGTGAACCTCTGTGTTTTACCTGCGACTCGCGCAACGTTATACCGAACATGTAGCTGTAAAAATGCATATTGCACGTCCACTCGGCAAACGATCGGTCGTGTAACTAAGCACGTGTACAGTGATGTATTAAGAGATTATATTATAGCCTCTGTATTTTATTACATGTAATAGAGCATCATGATCGCGTGTAATCACCTGACGAAATGCCAACGTAGTGATAAGCTTAATGTGCTTATGTAAAATCAAACTTTTGTAGGTTTAAAAAGCAGATGGGTGATTATATTCGAGTTGTCTTGGTGACAAAGTTAAGGTCGCACAATATTAGGCTATTAATGAGCTTTTAATTAATATTTATCTGGCATATTTCCCAGTGGACATTTTGGCCGTTGATATTTTCATCTGACGTAATGTAAACCCTGGTGGTTTATGAAAAGTGCTTTTAAAATGGCATGAAAGCATTAGCGTTGTAGTTTTACTATGAATTCCTGGCTGCTCCTCATCGTCTGTGTGTAGTGCAGTTGTTCACCTGCCTGGTGTGTGAATATATGTTTTGTGGCAGTGCTTCAATTTGGCATTTACTACACAAAGATGTATGAGAGCAACCCTGGAGAGACGTGCAGATGTAATTAATTTATTAGCCAGTCAGATGAAAGTTAGAGGCGTGTGTTGGCAAGAATATAGCGATATGATAAATTGTGGTACTGTAAGCAAGGTGATTTTGGGATGGAATAAATAACACGCCACCAAATGCATAAAATGTGAGTAAAAAGTTCATCAGCTGCAAACACTTTTTCTACTCGTTCACACTTAATTGTTATTAAAGGAGATTTGAAGTAACTGATTGTGTGTCGTCCTGTGTGTGCTTTGTGTTCAGTGGGTTCAGCTGTGTGCGTGAGCGGCCAGGGAGCGTGTCCAACCATCAAACACTGCAACATCAGCGACTGTGAGAACGTAGGACTCTACATCACGGATCACGCGCAGGTAAACGCAGCGTTGTTTACCCTCCACAGAGACGTCCTCTGTTTTTTTTTGTTTGTTTGTTTTTTTTAACACTGCTCTGTCGTCTGTCTCAGGGCATCTACGAAGACAATGAAATCAGCAACAACGCTCTAGCAGGAATTTGGGTGAAAAACCACGGTAATCCCATCATTAGACGGAACCACATTCACCACGGGAGAGATGTCGGAGTTTTCACCTTCGATCACGGCATGGTAAAGCATTTCCCGTCATACGTCGTTAATGTCAGAAGCAGCTCCACTTAACGTTTATTCATCACGATCTCCTTGATCTTCCTGCCCGTCTTTCAGGGCTACTTTGAGAACTGTAACATCCATCGAAACCGCATAGCAGGCTTTGAGGTGAAAGCCTACGCCAACCCCACGGTGGTGCGTTGTGAGATCCATCACGGCCAGACCGGAGGCATCTACGTCCACGAGAAGGGAAGGGGCCAGTTTATAGAAAATAAAATCTATGCCAATAACTTTGCTGGTGTGTGGATCACGTCCAACAGTGACCCGACGATACGGTGAGACCTCACGCTTCACAGAGTGACTGATTTCAGAAATTTATCGTCAAAAAGATGCTTAAATTTGCCTTTCTTTATATCCAGGGGAAACGCTATTTTCAACGGTAACCAAGGAGGAGTGTACATATTTGGAGACGGGCGGGGGTTGATAGAGAGTAACGATATCTACGGCAACGCCTTGGCGGGAATCCAGATCCGAACCAACAGCTGCCCCATCGTACGGCACAACAAGATCCACGACGGGCAACACGGTGGCATCTACGTGGTAAATACTGCCTTTACTCCACATACATGGCAATATAACACTAAGAAGAGACCGTGGTGATTTCCAGCAAGTACAGATTCCCCGGTTGCGTTATTGAAGCGCCCTCTTACGGGTTCTAAGGGCTGATTCATGTGTCTGTGTTTTAGCACGAGAAAGGCCAAGGGGTGATCGAGGAGAACGAGGTTTACAGCAACACACTGGCTGGAGTCTGGGTGACAACAGGCAGCACTCCTGTTCTCCGCAAGAACCGCATCCACAGCGGCAAGCAGGTAAAACATACACAAACACTGTCTTTACACAGTGTCCACGATGATCCTTAAAAAAAGGCTTAAATATAGCTGTTGGTTTTCACTGCCTTAAAATGTTGTAAAACTGTCTAGGATTGTAGGAGGGGAAGCGGAATGAATGAGCACGACTAGCTGTGTTTTGGTGTTTTATTTTACCAGTATTTCATATCCGCGATGACCATGAAAATCCAATTTACCGGACAGTACCAGTACTGGACGTGATTTGTCTGCTGCCACTATATCTGCTCTGACAAAGCCTTCATCAGACAACGTTCAGCACTTTCCTCCGACGGCCGCGTTAAAGGCAGAAGGGCTGGTTGACAAACGCAGTCTTAATCAATCAAACAAACTTTTATTACAGACTCGGGTTAATGTTCCTGTAAACTTGTGGATTTCTTTTGCCGCAGTAATGGTATTATTTTACTTCCTTCTAGAGGTATTAAAAAGGTCTTAAAAGTCATTAAATTTGTTCTTGTGTGTGGATGCCCCGAGTATCTGCCTATAAGAGCTTTAACTTTACTTGAGTATTTCCATTTTTCTGCAACTTTATACTTGTACTGCACTGTATTTCACAGGCAAACGTCTCCACTACATTTGTCTGACAGCTTTATTTAGTTTTCCAGTGAAAATCACCTATCTCTGTGTGTATGGATTTTGAATGTTTGGGTTGAGGAAATTCTCCTCCTCCTTAAGCTAAATAAACTCTTTAAATGGAAAATGCATCGGCACAAAGCTGGAAACGGGCCTGGTCTTCATGATACGTGGTTGATCTCATAGAATCCGATGCGTTGATGTAGATTAAACTACAGACGGTTAATAAAGTAAAATGAATCAAAAACATCATATATAACAGTAAAACACTGACTGGGACCATTGTACTGCACAGAGAGGTATTAGTACTGTTTGTATTGAATATCGTCAGAGCCTTACATCTGTATTGGATTCAGTTTCATATAGAATCAAGTAAAACTTCCAGGGCATCCGTCGACATCTGAACAGTCACTCAAAGAATTATGTATCACAGGAGGCATCTTTGTGTTGTTTATACAGAATTGTTTGGCTGTGAATTGAAACCTGCTGTTAATTTGATCACTTTTAGCAGCAGGGAGATGAAATTGCAATTATAAACCACATCAATGAGCTTTTAAACAGACTATTCCAAGTACCAAGTCTGTTGTTGTCATTTCCAAATCGTTCTTTAACTTGTAACTTGTAAATCATGTTAAATGTTGGGATAAAAATTCTAAGTTGAATCTCCGTACTTGTCTCGTTTTAGGTCGGTGTATATTTCTATGACAATGGGCACGGTGTGTTGGAAGACAATGACATCTACAATCACATGTACTCTGGTGTCCAAATAAGGTAAAACGTGTTACCTGCTTTTCTAATTGTATTCACGTAGCCCATAAGCAGAAGCTTTTTTAATCAGCTCTTTATGTGACATCGCACTGAGTTTGTTCCCCCCTCGTTCCTCTTTTATTCGTCTCTGTGTGTATTTACCTCTCAACTCTCTGAAAATGGGTGTAAACGTCTTTTTTTCCGTCATGACAGGACGGGAAGCAACCCAAAGATCCGACGCAACAAGATATGGGGAGGCCAGAATGGAGGGATTTTAGTCTACAACTCAGGTTATTCTGCAGCTCTTTGTCTTTCTGTTTGTGTTGATGTACAGTTATATACGGGTACTTGTTTGTCTAATCGTGCGTGTGAAACGTCGCAGGTCTGGGCTTCATCGAGGACAATGAGATCTTCGACAACGCCATGGCCGGGGTGTGGATCAAGACCGACAGCAACCCCACACTGAGGCGGAATAAGATTCATGACGGCAGAGACGGAGGCATCTGCATCTTCAACGGAGGCAGAGGTACTCGAATAGTCTGTTACACCTTCGGCCTAACAAACACCAGAAGACTTTGAAGAGACGTGTAAAAGACTGAAGTGTGACCCTCCCCCCCTCACATTTAAAGACAGTGTGTCAGAAGTCAGAGGTTTTAGTCACAGACACGGTCACTAATTACAAGACTGCAACTAGATTCCTTATGAGTTATGTTTGTTTTTCCAGTCTCCGATTTTGGAGTGAGTTTAAACTTCATCTCCACATGATTTACTGACTAAAATACAGAGTTTGTGCCATATTCATTTAATGTTTGGGCTCTTGAGTCCAAAGAAGAGAAGTAAAAAATATTGACAGCAGTCCTGCCTGTAGGGGGTGCTAGAGCTACTGTAATGATTTAACTGCAGAGGAAGAACAGAGTGGAGTAAACTCATACATCCATGAATAAATGAGTCTGTTCGTCATTATCATCGGCTCCGCTACAGAACACACACCAACCTGGATTCTGTTTAAATGGAACACCTGTAATCAAGACTTTACTTTACTTTTAAGAGTTTACAGATCTAATTCCACACAGGTTTACTGTCGTTTTCATTGTAATCTCCTGTTTGATTGGTGCTCGTCTGCGCCGTAGTTTCATGTTGTAAAACCTTGCCCCGTGCAGGTCTTCTGGAGGAGAACGACATCTTCAGGAACGCTCAAGCCGGTGTGCTCATCAGCACCAACAGCCATCCGATCCTCCGAAAGAACCGCATTTTTGACGGCTTCGCTGCAGGTTCGCCTCTCGTCATACGCGCCGGTATTGTTTATCTCACTTTGCGTCAGATTTTGGCGCTGATGGCAGACCTTTCCTCGTCTCCTTCCAGGTATTGAAATCACTAACCACGCCACAGCCACGCTGGAGGGCAACCAGATCTTCAACAACAGGTTCGGAGGTCTTTTTCTGGCCTCAGGAGTCAACGTGACCATGAAAGGTAACTACCGCCGCTTAGCTGCTCTTTATGATCATGTTTTTAGACGCTCTCTAACGAGTCTCCTGTTTGTTTTCATCGCTTTGTGTCAGATAATAAGATTCTGAATAACCAGGATGCCATTGAGAAGGCTGTGAGCAGAGGACAGTGTCTCTACAAGATCTCCAGCTACACCAGTTACCCCATGCACGACTTCTATAGGTAAACACGCATTAAAGCTAAACGTGCTGTACATACGATTCTTAATAGGGCTGCACGATTTGGTGAAAGTCATATTGTGGTTATTGTGGCCAGTATTGTGATTTTTACCTGGTTGTTTATCGAGGATTACTCATTTAGAAATGTCTAAACTAGCGTAAAATGTACAAAAACATGCAGTGACTTCCATGTTTTACACAGAACCTCCCTCTGTTCAGTGTCACTAAATTATCACTGTATAACAGAGGTTGTGTTTTACTTAAATTGCAGTCTTTTGTGATCAGATTAATTACGCAGCCCTAATTCTTAAAAAATGGATTATAAAATTCGCTTTTAAATATGTTTTTTGGGGAAAAAATGTGTATTTGTGACGCTGTAACAGAACTACAAAATGAAACCAACTCGGAACCAAAAACCACCTTCTAGAAGTAACGATTAAAATGATTTCTGTTGACGTCACTTTCGTCTTGTTGGGTTAAATGTAACCGGGCTCAGATCCACGTTCAAACAACCCCTCGACTCTGTTTGTGTAAAGATGAACAAAACGCCGGTTTGTCTTTTTACGTTTACAACTCACCCGCATTTTAGATTAGTGCACATAAGAGAGGAAGAAAAACATGCAGTACGTAACGGATCTGTAAATAAAACCCAGAATAAATGCAGTACATAGTGATCGAAGTAAAACGGGTACCGTGAACATTTCAGCACTTACAGACTACAGTAACACACTCTTAACTGACACAGTATTACGGCTTCCAGTGACATTTCCCCACAGGAGAGGGCGCCATTGAGCCAATACGTCGACCAAAATACCACACAGTACAGTTATGACACTAACCATAAACCCTGTTACAGAAGCTCAAACGAGATCTGGTCGAGAACAGAACGTCTCGTGCTTGTGTGAAGCCCTTGTGCCAGAAAAATAAATGTGTTCATTAATTTACTTTGCAAGTAATCGTGGAACTGTGATTATCCCTCATATCCTTTGTATATTTTTTGCCACTGTGCATGTGAAAAAGATGTTAAATTGTATTCATAACGGTCTTAAAAAGGTCTTGAAGTCCCTACACTTGATAAAGGCTCAGAACGTCCAGAAACACATTTGAAAAAGTCTGACGTTTAACTTCTTGAAACCTTGTTTATTAGCAAGTGGGGGAAAAAAACTCATGTTTCATTCAGATATTTGTCATGTGTCCTGGAATGTTTGATGTGAGTTAAATGGTTTTATCTTTTGTCTTTTCAGGTGTCACACTTGTAATACGACAGATAGGAACGCCATCTGTGTTAACTGCATCAAAAAATGCCACCAAGGGCACGACGTAGAGTTTATACGGCACGATCGGTGAGACTCTTACCTTCTAAACGTTTCATTTCGATGACTTTCCTCTGTCGGTGCAGCGTCTTTGTCAGAGGTCGACCGAGTGTGAAGCAGAAGAAAAAAAAAAGAAGCTAAAAACAAGTCAATCTGCCAATATCATCCCCAGTGATAGAAAATATGTTTGACAAGTAAAAACTGAATAACTTGTGAACAGGACGGATCAGGATCAGGATCAGGATGAGGATCAGGATCAGGATCAGGATGAGGTTTACAGCCAGGGAGGTTTTCACATACTAGGAATTTGCTTGAGTTTGAACAATAAACAGACACAGTGTGAGGACAGTGATACAAACCTCATTAAACTGTACGATTTCTAGGTGTTTTTTGTTTTCCCTGAAAGTCAGTAAATCCAGCTGAGTGGACAAACGTTACCCACTAGTTCTGCTGATACCGATGGTTTGTGAGATGTATCGATCTGCAGTTATTTTATTTAACCGCCAAGTGTTTCCGCCAACCTCGGGTGTAAATGAACCACTCTGTGTTTGGCTTTTTGAAAGGGCCACTTGTTTATATCCACGACCTCTGTCCCCTGCAGGTTTTTCTGTGACTGCGGCGCGGGGACGTTGTCCAACCCGTGCACGCTGGCCGGAGAGCCCACACACGACACAGACACTCTGTATGACTCAGCGCCGCCTATCGAGTCCAACACGCTGCAACACAACTGAAGGCACCTCTCGGAGTTCCACTCTATCACATAGACACGTTTTACATCGCACACATCCCCACACTCACACACACACACACACACACACACACACACAAACACACACACGTATATACACACATATACACTCACACACACACACACACACACACTTGCAGTTACATACACACATCCACTTGCAGCCATAAGGACCCAGAGAGACTCTGTGATTACGGCGCTCTCGCATGGGATCGAGGTGACAGAGGCTGCAGAGGAAGCAGCTTCCAGCCCGCTGCGGTCGGACGCTGCAGCGGAGGCCGCCTCCACTAGAGGGAGCAGTGGAGCAGAGTGTAGACTGACAGAACAGCCACAAGAGATTCCTCACTCGAGTATTTCTTATTGCAGTCTGTAGAAAAGAGAAGACGGGAAGGGAAGGGCGATAAAGAAGGGCTGTCGGTGGCAGCACGTGAAGACCCCCCCCATCCCCGCCCCCACCCCGGTGTTAATCCTTGGCTCCCGGCCCACTTCTTCTTCTTCTTCTTCTTCTTCACAAGACCTGCCGTCAAAGAGACTTCCTGCTTCCTCGCAGCTGCCATCCCCATTGGCTGCCCAGGCAGTTGTAACTAGGCAACGGAAGGGGGGAGGGGGGGTGTTGCTCTGTTGTGTGTGGATAAAGAGCAAGATTGTGTGTGTGATGGAGCACTTGGGCTTTTTTAAAAAAATACGTTCTGATCAATGGATTTTATTTCAATGCTTTCTCATGTAGTTTTGTATTTTCAAGCAAAAAGCTGACTGTATTTGAATGTCTTTTATTTTATTATATTATTATATTATTATTATTATTATAATTATTTTTTCTTCGGTTAGCGTCCCTCGTCCCACCCCCGACACCCACTGCAGAAACTCCGTCGTCCCAGTGTTGAAGTTCTTTCTGTGAAAGAGAATCTCATTTAACACTAAAAACCCTCTCCGGTATATTTGCTTAACGGCAGGTGGAGGGGCTCCACAGTTGTATAAAGGTGTGTGTGAGTGTGTACATGTGTGTTGTGTAACAGTGCAGGTTGTGTGTGTGTGCGTGTGTGTGTGTGTATATGTTTATAAGTTGATGCAGTCAGTGTTTTGTGGAGAGGGTTTCAATAGGAGGCGTCGGAGCTCCTTTCGACTGGAACTGACGAGTCCATCTGCAGTCCCCGCCTTTAACCTCTTTAAAGTCACGTTTTTGTGCTTTCGTTTCGACGCGGTCGTCGTCCTCACAGCTCGCTGACTTTCTC
>JAPQRN010000012.1:20305768-20335939 GCA_037367275.1 Coranthus polyacanthus
GTATCGTGGTGACTGTGGCTCCTCATGCAGCCTGAATCGTATGCATGTACCATAACATCTAGACTTAATATATTGTGAAGTATTCAATAACCATTATGTAGATGCTAGTTGGAATTCAAAAAGGGGTATACTTTCTTAGAAAGACAAAAAAGAAAACAGGAAACTGGCCATTTCTAAGAAAATAAAACTTTATTAGATCAGAGGTGTGTCGTCTCGAGATTTATGCACTGCGACAGAATCGACCGTGAAAGGTGTTGGTCTGAGAAAACGCTGCTGGAGAAACCCAGGAGGTCACGGTCAGCAGCCTCCATACCGGTTCCTGAACAATACATTTTATGATACCGGTCGAATAAAATCCTTTTAAAACCTGGAGAAGTCATGAAACCAAGTAAAATCCTCTGGAAAAACTTACAGAATTTACATTTTAAGGATGTAAACTCCTCGCCTGTTGGCAACGTGAGCTGTTTTTACGATCAATTTCACGCAGATGTGACGTGAAACTTTGGATCTCAAGGGGTGTTTGATCATCAAAAGTCAACACTATAATCACATAAGCAGAAAACATGAACAAAAAAAATCACTTCCAAATGTTAAAATGAAGGGAGAAGCTCAGAATAAGTCTGAATTTACAGCCTAAGCTACAGAAACACTGAAATGGTTCTTTGGATCTATATCATAATCCTTAGAAAACAGCTTCTTCGAGTAATCTTTTCTCAGTTTATTATATGAACATTAAACGGTCTTGGAAATGACGTCATGGAGAGGATTTGAAATTTTGTGCAGGAACTCGAGGAAATTAAGCTCAAACAGTTTCATAATAAAGTACCATTTACCTCAACTTGATCATATCAGTGAATGAAAACTGCAAAGTGACGGTGCAAGTTTGACGATGGACATTTCTACAGTGTTTCTACACTGTACACAATTTACAGGTTTGGAAAAATGTGGAAAAACGTTTCCCGACTGTCGTCCTGTTTCCTGTGTTTCATGTCATTTGGCAACAAACTCACCCATAGAACACGTGGACGGTTGGATCTTGAAATAGTTTCTTTACATAATAAAAATGTAGCCCTTTGTCCTCAACAATCTACCAAGAAGTCTGAGATTTGAGTTGGATTTTGAGATTTAAATGTGCGGGAACCCTGTTTTCAGAAGATTAAAAGATGTCAAATGCGTCCTGAGGTTAAAAATGACTCTGAATCTTTACGAGTTGTGACAGAACAATCACTCGTATCTTCAGCTCAACAGAAGTGAGTCGCAAACCGTGTCCAGTGATAAGTCTTTATTGAAAAACTGTACAAAATAAGAGCTCTGCGACCGCATGCGTGAACTTAGTCTAGTTTTACAGGAACACAACGTTTGAGGATCTCTGTGATGTAAGAGTTGTTTTTAGCGACCAGCTCCTCCTTCATCCTCCTGAGCTCCGCCTTCACCTCCTCATCCGTCATGGCGGCAACAGGAAGCGACTTGGCCTTCTCCAGAAAGTCCTGGATCAGGTTTTCGCCCGCCTGAAACACGAGCAAGAGCCAAGAGTCAGTTACAGGTAAAATAACGTAAAAACGATTCAATCTGCAAAAGATAAAAAAAACGTCTGGTTTTTCCAGCTTTTCCAGATCAGAAGATCCACGTTCTGAGAGATTTTGTGTGTTTCAGTGTGAACGACTCGGCTACAAGAAAGAAAACTCAAATCAAAAGTTAAGATCCTGAGAAGAAAGTGTCTGTTCTTGTGTCATTTACAGTTACTGACACGTTCGTTTACATCTTAATGTAAATCACTACAAATATTTTAACAGAACTCTTTCCAGGACATTAAACTGAACTAAACCAACACAGACAGGTTTATTATGTGACAAACTTGAAAATCTGACTTCAGAGAAAAAGACTCAAATACATGACAACGTACAGACAAGAGGACGACTCATGGTAATGTGTGAAGTTGTCTGCAGACGGGATACGACGATGTGTGACGTGTTGGTATTTTAAGCGTAGGGTGATGGATGAACGGACTCTTACGTGTTTGTCCGTTCGCCGTCTCTTGGCCTCGGGTTCCTCGTCCTGCTCCGACCTCCCCTCCGCCGGTTCCTGAAACTCCTCCAGCTCCTCGGCCTTCTCCTTCGCCGCGGCAACCACCGCCGCCGGGAACGAGGCCAGCTCGGCCACGTGGATCCCGAAGCTCTGGTCACACACACCTGGTAGTCGAGATCAGAGTAGTTTACTTTAACAGCAAAAAGAACTTTCACAGAAATGTGTAAAAATGTAAAAAAAATTTAATTTTTTCATGTTTTACGTCATTTCCATCTTGTTACATCTTTAACTCGTTTTTGTCTTGTTGCATCTTTTTACGTTTTTAATCTTCTCAGGATATATATATATATTTTTAAAAATGTCCTACAATTAGCATTAGTGTTTGAAAAAGTTCTGGCGTTACGAATTATGATTTATTCACAGTGACAGAACGATGCGTCACTGTGAACGTATGTGACCACTAGAGGGCACCACTGCAGCTCTGAGTCTGACAAAACAACCGTCAAAGAAACTGACAAAGTGATAAAAGAAGAGAATGAACTTTGATGCTGAAATGCCAGCGTTTCTTCTCCACTGGCGAGTTTGATCCTGAAACTTATGAAGGTATAAAGTCTGACCTGGTTTGGACGATTCAAAACGGAGGCGATGAGTGGTTTTACTGTGGCTGTTTTCAGTCTAAAAACAGAGCTAAGCTAACAGAGCTACGATGTAAACTATGGGCCGACGTGGACATCATAAGACAGTGTTATTTAGACTGAAGGAGAAAACCTGATGATCCACAACAGACTTTGTTCAGTGACTGATACAGTCTGTGGAGATGGAGCGTTAATTCGTTGGTGGTTTTTTTTGGTAGATGTTTGTTCTGGTTCACGACTCCCCCCGGTGTTGATAGTTGGAGTCATATCAGTACTACGTATAAACCTTTAAACCTTCGGCTTTTAAAAGTGCTCAAAATAAATAATGAGTCTATAACCGTCGGGATCAATCACTACATGATTATTTGCTGCTTTTTTCTTTTTCATTTTAAAGTAGATGCAGAGTAAGTTTTCCCTCAAGGCTCTTCTTTATTATCATTCTTCGTTGAATAGATTAATTCGACATACGCAGAAAAGAAATGATCATCTCCATCTTCGTTAAAACTCGTCTTTGCAAAACTAAACGACCAGATAAAAGCCTTCTTTATTCGGGTTGAACGGCGCCACAGACAGAGTAAGATGAGAGTGTCGACTGCGGACTCGCCTGCTCGGACTCGGTACAACATGGTGAGCGTGTTGTGGGAGGTGAGCGCCGTGACGTGCAGGTTGCGGACGGTCGACTGTTGGGCTGCGAGCGCCGTCAGCTCGTGGAAGTGAGTCGCGAACAGGCAGAAGCAGCCGATCTTGGAGGCGACGTGTTCGCTGATGGACCACGCCAGGCCGAAGCCGTCGTAGGTGGAGGTTCCTCGGCCCAGCTCGTCGATGATGATCAGCGACTTCTCTGTGGCCGAGCTGCAGCGACGGTGACACGGAGGAAAAGGAGATGTTCATCATCTACATTAGAATTTACAAAAGACAACTAGGGCTGAATGTATCATCACTGGGGTTTTTTCTCCCCATTTTGATATATATTGACATTAATGCTGCCAGTCAGTTTCAGGAATGATGCTGTGGAAGGTTGTGGAGTTTGCTGATAACAATTTGAAGTTTCTTATGCAATTTTTAAATGTCATGTGTTTCAATGTGTTTTAAAACCCTAAACAAAAGGAATTAAAATAAAGAAAACAGAAAACAAAAGGCGACTTCGCATCACAAAGTAAACGGCGTCCTACCGCAGAATGGCAGCCGTCTCCAGCATCTCGGACATGAAGGTGGACACTCCTTTGATCTGGCTGTCTCCGGCTCCCACTCGGGCCAGGACGCTGTCAATCACGCTGAGCTCCGCCTTCTCGCACGGCACGAAGCAGCCGATCTGAGCCATGAGCGCGATCACGCCCACCTGGCGGATGAACGTGGACTTACCGCCCATGTTCGGTCCTGGAGACACAGGGGATGGACGCGCGGAGTAAATGTGCCAGTCGTGCAACGGCCACGAAAACAAATAAACAACAGGCGTCAAGTAGGTCGTCATAGTAACCTGAGCGTCCCGGTTCACAGTTTGAGAGCGTGAGAGACAGTGTCTTCACCTGTTATGATGTAGAAGCTCTTCTCTCCCTGGACGAAGTGGATGTCGTTGGGTATGAAGGCGGTGTCTGCGTCCGTCTCCATGCAGGGATGCCTCGCCTGCAGCAGCTCCATCCGTCTGCGGCCGTCGTCCAGCAGGCGCGGCCGAACGTACGGCACCGGAGCGGAGACGGACGCCACGGCGAAGCTCGCCACGGCGTCCAGCTGCGCCGTCACGTCGCTCAGCGTCTGGAGGGGATCCACATAACCTGGAACACGACAACGCGGTAAAAGAAAGCCGTCTGATCAGACCCTTTCAATTTGAGCTTCTATTTTTAAAACTGAAAGCATTTTAGTTTTCACTGTAGAAAATGATGATAAAATCAATCACTAAAGGTCACAAAAGAAGAATCCCACGTCACAAGAAACCACCATTTGCATGTAATTCAGACATTATCATTTCCATGCTGACAGGACGGTGATCGGCATGTGACGACATTCCCAACCTGAGGCGATGCTGATGATCTCCTTGACGATGGCGTTCTGGGCCTCCTCGTACTCCTCCCTGCTCTTGATGTACTCGTCGTTCAGAGAGCTCAGCTTGCTGCGGACATGTCAAAGTGCACACGCAGACCGTCAGCAGGCGGGAAAACAACACGTCTGAGGTCCACGACAACAAAGCCCCTTCACATCTGCCATTTCAAACTCCTCGGTAGATTTTTCACACCATGTTTTACATCCGAGCACAAATAGTTAAAGTGTGTCTAAAGATACCGCCTGCCACAATTATTACATACTTACTTTATCCCAGTTACTTGAGCTAAATGTAATCATTTCCATAATCATCACAAGTTCATCTGGTCACTGTCAGTGATTTCTTCATGTATTTCAGAAAAAGTTTTTATAGATATATTTTGTAAGAGACGGACGGATTAGTCGTTTTGGCCGATAGGATGCGTAATAAAAATAACGGGTATCGGCAGAATTTGGCTCCAAGAGTTAAGTGTTGAAACTGGACACGCTGACTTCGAGGGAAAGCAATAGCTCAAGAAAAATAAAAATCTCATCCAGAAGCTCCTAGATGTCAGTCAGTTTGATGCTCGGTGTCACATTTACTGATCAATTACACTGAGTTCGATCCAGATTCATGTATTTATTGATTTTGGTTTCTACTACAGCTGTCAGGAGGGTCGTGCAGCCGGAGAAAATCCCGAGAGCAGCAGTAGTTCTCAACCTGCCACTAACTCCAAGGTCATATCAGCCGAACGTTAAAAAAAAAAAAAAAAGCAGAGAGCATCAATATCAGCAGAAAATGTCCAGACTTGAAAACATGTCTCCATACGCCTTCCTCAGAGTCTGCTGATACATTTTCAACTGATTTTTTCATTCTGCAGTAAGTGTCAGAGAAGATTTCCACAACTTTTTTTGAGGCTCTTCAGCCGCCTGTCCACTGTCGGCTTTTGACCGTCAAGGAAAGCCTTTGAATCCTACCTTAGGAGGAGGCCCTGAATGCAACGCGCTCTCTGCGCCTCCACAGTTCTTTTAGTTTTAGTTGAACCGAGGTCGGCGTCATGTGACCATTTAAGTCAATTTACTTTTACAAATTCTGAAGAGGATCAATAGTCTGGAAACATTTTTCCCCACACACTCTACTTTTTTTCTAAAAAGGACTAAAGTCAATCCAAGCTCTTTCGACCGACCTGTTTGTGAAGCGCACTCCGTTCTTCTGAACATCCAGCGTGGTGAACTTCTTGTTGTTCCTCAGACTCTTCTCTTCTTTACAGGTGACTCTCAGGTAAAAGCCCAGCATGGCGTTGGACTCCAGCTTCACCGTCTTACCGGCATCCAGACCTGCACGAGGAGTCAGTAATGTCTGACTTTTCATTTTATTCATTCATAAAAATGTCAAATTACCGACAGCTTTGTTAACACGCTCATCATTTCCCGCTGGTTTCAGTTGATGGATTTCTCTGCAGCTACTTAAAAACATCACTCTGACTTATTGGAAACTGTGTGAAGGGTTTTTTCTTCATTTTTCTGACCGTCCTAACATACTGGAGATTGAGTGAAGCTACTGCACACAATGAAATGTTTACATTTTGATCCAGATCCTGATCCAGAAACTACCTGCAGCCACTGGAGGTCTGGAGGTCATTCCATTCACACAGAATTCACTTCATGACCTAAATCCTAAATCTCTACTCCAGCAACTATTATTACAACCATTTTTTAAGAAGAATCGCCTGATTTCAGCTTCTTAAATGTGAATATTTTCAGGTTTCTTTTGTCCTCGGTGACAATAAACTGAATGTTTTCGGATTATGACCAAACAAAACTGGCATTTTATCGGGCAGACAACTAATCAATTAATCGAGAAAATAACTGAGATTAATCGACAAAGGAAATAATTGTCAGTAGCTGCACTACCGATCATCTTTGTGTATTTTTTCCAGCTCAAACGTACAACTACCGACCTTCACTTTGCATGAATCCAAAACATCACCTTCTTTCAGCCTTTTGTCGTGATATAACTGCAGAGGATGATATTGTGATTTTAAAATATAATCTAAACTAGGAGTAGATTCATCAACCAGACTTTAAAAAACAGACAAACAGAGGGTTACAGTCGCAAAAGATAAGAATATTAAACAAATGATAAAAAACAGACATTTATCTCATAGTTTAATGTTTGTTTTAGTGTTGAAAACTGTTGACAGATCATCAGTAAAATCCTCTAACTCGACGTGACCTTTGATTGATATAACTGTTTTTTTTTCTACCAAACTGTTTCTGAGAAAACTGAAGCCACATGACGGCTGTGTGCGATCAGCAGATACACTCACATTGTTACGATTAAACACGCGTGTCCGTTAGATAAGGTGTGTGTGTTTGAGCGTGTAATCACCCAGCTCTCGGGCTGCGCTGTTCAGCACCGCCTGCATGCTCTGCTCCAGGTCGTCCATCTTCTCTCGCAGCTCGCTCAACGCCGGGTCGAAGGACGCCTTCACCAGGAACTCGTGGTGGTCGACCTGCAAGAGA
This sequence comes from Coranthus polyacanthus, assembly GCA_037367275.1. Taxonomy (NCBI): domain Eukaryota; kingdom Metazoa; phylum Chordata; class Actinopteri; order Kurtiformes; family Apogonidae; genus Coranthus; species Coranthus polyacanthus. The sequence continues at coordinate 20,312,971 of JAPQRN010000012.1, forward strand.
ACGGGGCGGACATGAAGGAAGCACGAACGCGAAAGGCAGACGTCTTCAAATGTAGGAAGTACCGAAGAAAAGACCTGGTTCATGTCCAGAGTGGTTTCAATCATCTCCTGGAACTTGATGAAGTCGTTCTGCAGGTCTCTGAGCGGAGCCAGGAACACAGCCTCCAACAGGACCTGATAGCTGCCTACAACACACGTCAGAAATCACCACTTATTATTCAGCACAGAAGAGAGGGTCAAAGTCTAGAGACAGATTGACTGACTTTACATTAAAGGCAAAGTATGAACCATTTCTCGCTCGTGTTTGTAAAGAGATCTGTTCAAACTTCACCTCCTCCACTCAGCGAACGAGGGAGAGAGCAATAAACTGAATGGAGAGAGCGAGCGCCGACAGCGAGGAAAAAAATTTAGCAATTTAGCTCTGATAAAGGAGCTTCTGTTCCACCACTGTAATAAAGGTGTAATCTTCTACTTTAATTTAAAGAACAGTACAAACTCAGTCTTCTGCGTACCCGAGTATCTCTCCAGGGCCGTGACGAGGGCCGGGATCTGGCTCACAGCCTGGTAGACTCTGTAGCAGTCCTGCAGGGTCGCGGTGTGACGGTGGAACTTTTTAGCCAGACGGTGGAGATCCGGAAACCGGCGCAGCAAGTCCTCCTGACAGGTCTGCCTGAGCTCCGAGTCGCACACAAAACTCTCCACCAGGTCCAGCCTGAAGAACCACACAAAACGTCAGAGTGTCAGGTGAGGCATCCTGCAGGACGGAGAGGTTTTAAGAGGTCTCTGAAGTCTGCAGGAAACGCACACAGTTCTTCTTATTCAAGCATCGCAGCAGATATGATGAACTGAACATCTTTGTGCGTTTGACTGTGGTACAAACAAGTCATTTTGAAATAAGTTGAAAGAAACCATCCCCACATTATCTGTGTTGTCCATCAGTACTGGCCCCCACCACGTTCTCAAAGATGGTCAGATTATTTATCTCATCCACAGTTTGTCTCCGTCTCGGTTACCTCTCCTCGATTCTGGTTTTGTCCATGAGCGGCTGCTTGATCCACTGGTTCACGAGCCGTTGGCCTTGTGGGGTGCGACACTTGTTCAACAGACCAGCCAATGAATGAGCTCCGCTGGTGTCGTCGGGTGAACCCTGCAAGGACGCAGTCCAAATCCATAAAATGAGGACAGACATCTCCCTTCATGTAACTCACACTTCCCGCAGAAATTAAAAAAAACACCTGGGACATATCTGATCTTTATGTTACGACTCCTTAGGGAACGAAACACAAAGGCGATGGACACCTGAATAAAAGGAGGGAGACGTTGAAGCCTCACATCAATACATCAGACATGATGCTGCAAACAAACTGCCGTACAACGTGACGCACATTTAGACAACAACACTGTCATACTGCATGATTTACTGCAGTACTTTTACAGACACAATTTAAAACCTTTTCCATGACCTTTCAAGGATCAATGCCTGTTATTTTCATACTCACTTCAAATACTCAGAAAAACTATTAAGCTAATGAGCTTATTTTCTAAGCATTTCAATCGACAGAAGCTGTCCTCCTTTGACACTGACCTGGAAGAGGTTTAAGGCCCTCACGGCTGCGTTGTCCAGCCTCATGTACTGACCGAGGCCCAGCGTGGTCAGACTGAAGGAGTTGAAGTTGGACTCATCAGAGAGCAGTTCAAGGTAACGCACCACAGCAGCCAAGCATGACATGGCCACCTGGAACAGAAAAAACATTAAATCCTGCTCTGTCGTTTCTGGGCATTTTCACACCTCAAAGTTCAAACCAAGGCTCGTGGTGTTTTTTTTTTCCGGTTCGTCCTGTCTTCATCATCTACTTGACATTGACTGGTTTATAGAAGAGCCTGCGTCCGATGTTGTCCAACATGTTGTTAATTGGGCTCATTTTAAACTTCCATCTTCCACTTGTTTTTCTTTATCTTTTGGGGTTTTTTTTGATCCAATAAGGTGTTTTCACACTGTAAACGAACAGAACCTTGGTTCAGTTTGGTCCGGACCGAGGCCACCTCTTTTGGTCGGACCAGAAATCAGCTGTTTGGTCCACACCTCGTGCAGGGGGGGGTTTCACAACTGCAAATTGGGTTTGGATCAAACTGAAAAGTCCCCAGACCAAACGAGTTAGGTGTGAAAGAGGCCTCTGTCAGGCAGATATGTGCATCAACCAGCCTTTAAATCAGAAGTTTTTTCTTACATCTTGGGATTAAAACCTTTCACCTGTTTGTCCAGCTCAGGCAGCGCGTTGCTGGCCACGGTCTGTCCTCTCTTGGCCCTGAGCAGCCTGTTGAGATCCTGGACCATGTCTTTACTGCTGAACTCTGCTCTCTTCCTGTCGGAGACCAGCATGCCACCTCGCTGCACCACCTACACACAAAGCACAACACATTTTAGGACTTTTCCCTAGGAAATGCAGACACCACAACACTGACATTAGCTGTGACTGGAACACACTTACCTCTCTTAGTTTGCTGCTGTCAGTGCTGCATTCTCCCTGAGCGAGGAGACACTCTTTAGGGCTGATTTGGACGAGCAGGGACTCCAGGTTGGAGAAGATCTCGTTGTCAGGAAACTCACACACTCCCATGGTCCTCTGGGCTGCGTCCACGTAGCCGACGCCCACCAGGCGCTGTCCGTCAGACCCTGTAGAAAACCGCACGGCTACAACTCCTGCACAGCCTTCTGCTCCGGTTCCTCCGCCAAACAAAATCTCCTCAAACTGAGTCAGGTTTCCTGGAGATGCCTGAGCGTTAACGGCAAGAGAAGAGACACAATGACGGTTTAAAACAACCCTTTGTGATACATGTCTTGTTTATCAAGGACTGTGCACATTAACATTACCTTCACACGCATCCTTTTTTAAGGTAGATCAGGTTTTGACAAAATTTTGTCAAGAACAAGCCGAAACCATACTGTCTATGTTCAATAGATACATGGATATTTTCATGATTTTACAAAAGTGTTACAGCATCAAAATCAACAGCAGATTAAGAACAACAATTGAATTCTAGGCAGGGTTGTAGATCTGCAGAACAGGGCACTGAATTTGTAATAAATATACAATATATACATCAATGAGTGGACAAATAAGAACAGCTATGGTAGCGAATAATAAAATACAATATTATGAAAAAAATATAACAGTGTAGATGGCGGTGCAATGCAGGGTTTTTCCTACATCAGGACATAAGGAACTTTATTTGTCATTGTGTGTCTACGAGGAAATTCATTTTGCCACAACAAAACATCACAAGACAAGATAAAAACAGCAATAACAGCAACCATTATAACAGATACAACAGTGTTTTTTCACAAGCCAAATGATAAGGGGAAAAACTAATGACGAACGCTGTCTATCGTGTTTTGCTGTGATTCACGGTCGCACTAAAACATAGTTCAGGTCCCTTTGCTATTGTTGAACCAATGTTATTCTGTGACTACTAAAAAAAAAGAGGATGTTCAGGATGTTGCACTTGCCTCATAAGACTTATTTATGCAGTGTGAAAATCTACAAATAGTCAAACAGTATGTGAAGCTGCTCAAATAACACCAGCCGCCCCAAACCCCAGAACGCAACCGCAGCACCTGAACCATAAGAGACCTAGAGAAAACCCTGCATGGTGAGTCCACCTGGTGAGATGTGAACGGTAAGAGTGATTCCTCTGAAGTTCTTTATTGTAGTACCTTGTACTCGAGCTTCCAGTCATGCTCCTTGCTGCTCTTGCTCTGGTTCCTGTACACCTCCACTCTGTACTGTCTCACCAGCAGCAAGTCTCTCACGAAGGCTTCAAAGTTCATCTTGCTCAGGACCACGCTCTCCAGCTTGCGGCTGCCTGTAAATCGACACGTTGAATATACATACATGAATATTGTTAGTATCGCTTGAGCCTATATGCTCCGTGTGATTTATGCTAACACGCAGGATTGCAGCGTTTGTGTGCATTTGTATTCCGTTCGCATGAAATTAAATGTATCCTAGATTTCTCGCGTCTCGGGTTTACACTTGCCCCTAAAACGCACCACGCATTTGTGGATCTGTGACCGTGGAAAGAATCTCTAAAACCCCACGTACAAATGAAACCTGATCAGTACGTACGAAGCGACCCTTGCACACGCATTTAACTCACGATAAACACTCTGTACCGGTCTGTTTTTCCGTGTGGGTTCTTCGTAAATGCTACAGATTACGCTACACACGCTCGTACATTGTTTGTACTTCATGTAATAAATACACGTTACCGTTCTGAGACTATTTTCTCTGCGTAGCTTGGCTACACATGAGCCCCAACTACATGTCAGTGCGCCGGTTCACCTGACTTTCACCGCTTGAAGACAGAAGTAGATGGAAGTTAAAACCTAGCTTCGCGGTTAGCTAAGCTTTATTCGGTTAGCTACCTGAGCCCAGATATTTGATGACCCCATTCGTCTTAAAAACCTCCTTCGCCGCAAACGTGGCGTCTTTTCCGTGGACAGTGTAGTAGTCATTACGGTCGAATATTCTGAAAGTAGTGTCCGGCTTCTCCGGCAGAGAGAAAAAGAAGTTCAGAAAGCCGTGCTCGGCCGCGCTGTCCAGAGTCAGGTTCTGTTTCGGCTGCACCGCCATGTTGGAATCTCCCGCCACGGCCGCGGCCAAACAGGAAATGACGCCGCCGCCGTGTTTCCATGGAAACAGAACCGGAGCTTTAGCGTTAGCTTAAAACCGAAAGAACTTTTGTTATAATTTTAATTTAATCCACGTGATTATAATTATTAATCAGTTGATTCTTAACATCAAATTTAAAATTAAAAAACAGTACTTTTACAGACACAATTTAAAACCTTTTCCACGACCTTTTAATGATCACTGTCCGTTATTTTCATGCTCACTTCAAATACTCTAATAAGATATTTTATATGCATTTCAATAATATAGATTATTATGCAAAAACGCCTTGTTTTTCATCACATGTTGACGACAAAAAGCCATGGCAGCGCCTAAACCCTCCACAAACCCTCAGCTTTAAAGTGTGGATTTGCAAAAAGGAAAAAGGAAAAAACCCACCTTAGAATGAATGAGTTTTACTAGAGATGCACAGATTTATCAGTGATTACGAATGAAATCCCTGATGTCAGGTGTGTGTTCTGTCTGCAGACTAGGTTTTCCTTAAAACAACCTAAAACCATATGTTCAATAGAGATATGGATATTTTATTGATTTTACAAAGGAAATTATGTTACAGCAGCAAAACCAGCAGCAGACTAAGAATAACAATAACATTTTATGGTTTGTTCCCATAAATTTGTGGGTAATTATGTATTTTATTAGTATAAAGTGGCTTGTTGGGGAATTAGCACCACATACTGGGCTGAGAGGAGAAGCACAGCAGTCTGGCAGTAATAATAATTCTTTCTTTCTTTCTGTTTCCGTACAAAGCAAACTGAACCTCATCACATAAAATAAAACACAATATACTGAAAATAATGAGCATCCCATTTGCTCCGTGTGCAAATCAGTTTTCAGTGTCTGTGTTATTTTCTCATCCATTTAGGTTGAGGTTAACGTTGGGAATGTGCAAAATAAAAATAATGAATCCCCTGAAGTGCACTGAAACGGAAGAAGCCTGTTTTGGAAATGTCCTAACTGGAGCGTGTGTTCAAATGTACTGAAAGCAGTTTTCAGGAAGGTTTAATATGTGACATAATATGGGACATAAGTTAAACACAAACCTGAAAAACACTTGTCTCATGTAACATTAGCGTATGGGCTTCTTTACTCTGTATTTGGGAAGTTAATAAAGAAAAGTGTGCAGACTAACAAAACTCACGCACGTTTTCTGTGGATAAAGAAAGTCAGGGTAAATTACAAGGCAACAGTTCTGTTTTCATTTTCTCCAACATCCGTGAAAACACATGAACGCACCAGATTCCCAAGAAAGTCATGAGTAAAGTCACGATACGCTCCATTTAAAATGTTCTGTTTACGGGCATAGTACCTTGTCAGTGTGTTTCCTAAATAAAAGAATGGAGATTCTCAAGTGTTTTGAATTCTCTGATTCCATCTTCTTAAATGTTCTTAAAACCCCTTCTGGTTTCTTTCCTCGCCTGTGACAGTAACCTGAATATCTTTGGCTCGTGAACCACATAAGACACTTGAAGACATGGTTTTGGGCTTTGGAACTAAGAATACAATCCACAGATTAACTGAGAATGAAAATCATTCGCTGCAGCCGTTCACGCTTTAAACAAGTCCTGCTGCTGTTTGTTCCCCAAACCTGGACAAAGCAGGATTTTATACATTTCATATTTCATTCATGTTCGACACAAATGCTACTGCTATTCAAATCCTTGTTTAAAAAAATACACAACAAAATATCAAAATATATGTTTTTTCATTTGAAAACAGTTGAAAAATAGACAGAAATCTGGGGAAATGTGTCTTTTAGTTGGTTTCAATTCTATTTGTCCAATACTGCCGACACAATAAAGTATAAATCACATTATTTCAGGAAACACTGCGCCTCTTTCAATGATCTCTTCTCTTAACTTTTTGGACAGTCGTCTTGTGTAAAACACGTTCAAATGTCGGCGTCAACAATCCCCGAGTCGGTCCAGGTGTTTGACGTGTTGTGTCTCAAGCTCAGGTGGGCATTTTGTGTCGAATTTGGAGAAACTTGTATCTTCATTTGTAACGTGAATCTTGTTTTTGTTTATTGCAAACAGCTGAGAGTTTGCAAAGTTTGCCAATAAACCTAATTTCCAATGGGGGTTGAGTAATGAATCTACGAATACTACTATAGTACAAAACATCACACGTCCATGACATTGTTCTCATCGTTCAGATGTAGCCGAGTCCTGTTCTGATCCTGTAACTCAAACCCAGCGGTGGCTGAAGAGGTTTTGTCGTGTTCGGGTAATAAAGGACTAAATCGTTTTAAGCAGGAGACATGATTAGGGATGCAAATTAACGGTCGCGCACACGAGATGACTTTTAGCTCCAGCGAAGACATTTTTGTGTAAATGTCATAAACAAATGACCTCCAGGCTGCTGATGTAGCCTGTATTCAGAAATCCAACCTCTGCATTTAACCCGTCCAGGTCCAGACGAGGAGCAGGAGCTGCCCCTGAAGACGCCTGGGGACCAAACTCCAGATCTAAACCAGGAGAATTAACCTGGCACACATGTTTTTGAGGGAGAACATGCAAACTCCACACGGAAAGGCCCTGGTCCAACTCAGAACCTTCTTCAGAACCCAAGTGTTCCGAATATGACACAGAACCAGCGGTGGACGCGTGGAAATGTACAGCCCCAAATAAGAAACAGTGGGGACGGTGTGGGAAATGCAAATTGAAAAAGAAAGCAGTGGTGTCGAAAAAAAGCCCGTCGTTTCATGTTTTCTGTGGTCGGCTTCATTTCGTTTGTAAAATATACATTCATTCCTCACATTCAGGCTGAAAAAAGCTGGAACGGGAGCGATTTAGGACTAATAATAAGTTCAAATAATGAAATAACAACGTGACTAAAAACAGGTGATTGTAATGATTTGATTTGGTCCAAAAGCAGCATCCAGGAAAGGTCTAAGTCTACGACGCAGTCGGCAGAGTATGGGAAAAAGAACAGAGAGGATACACTGTTGACATGAACAGATTTGGTAACTGTGAGATATAAGCTGGATCAAACCAGCTAATAAGGAGTGGACTTCCAATGATTAGGTCAGGGTCACTCAAAGACGGAGAACATTCTGTGAGGCAAGAGAAACACTTTAACTGCATGTAGCAATTTGTCAAATTTCCATTAAAGTGGCACCGATGTCAATCCTGCGTTTCGTACGTAAACGGCCTAAAAGACACATGCGTGAGTGACGCAAACTGTCTGATGTTTTTTAGGGTGAGTTCATGGTCACGTGGCAAAGAGGAATATAGGATTGCATCTGAGGTTGCATAAAGATAATCATTTTAATGATGTGAGTTAGATTTCCATATAGAACGTGCACACGCTGTCCCGGGACGAACAGATTGTCCAGGAGAGTCTGCTGTATTTATCGACACTATTATGATGCTGCTGTAAATGATTTGGGAGAATCAACATATGGTCACGGGGTTCGGCGAGGAGAATACGAAATATTTACACCGTGAAAAAGCATGCAAACTATTTCATATTTAGCAGATTTAAGAGTTAGTAAATATTAATAACTCGTGGGAAAGTTAGTCAAATGGATAGATTTTTAACCCAATTCATTATTTCTTGCCACATATTTGTCACTTTCACAGAAATGATTTCATATTTTAGATCTAACACATAACTGATGAAAAGTGAATAAAATGTTGTTTTCAAGGCCTGTTTTTAAAGACGTTGAATCAGTTCCTCTGCTTCTACCTCTTCTTGAGCAGATAAAGTGTGAAGCTGCTTTTTCCACCTCCGAGCCTATTCATCTTGTATGTATGTGGCCTGCATGACCGTGCTCCTTCCATTTACACAGAACAACCCACACACCGACTCAATGGAGAGAGAAGGTTTATTACATGGAAAACAGAACTGCCAGACTACAACTGAAAACTGAACAAATGGTCTCCAGTTATTTCTTCTTTCTTCTCTCCTTCAAATTAGAGTGGCATGGTGAAACGTGCAACTTCCTTTGACATATGTTTGGTGGATTTCATTTGTGTGTGTGCGCATATGTATATTTTTATTTTTATATATATGTGCAGAACAAACATACATCTGTACTACACTTACTTCATCTTTCCTGGCTGTATACTGACTCTGAGGACTATATTTTGAGACAGCACCGCTTGTCTTTAAACATTGGATTGAACTCTATACTGGATTTGCACTCGAGAAATCTGAATAAAAGATTTCCCAGAACGACAGTCCACGTCCCGAGTCCCACGTGGAGTCACAAGCTTTGTAACAGAGAGTCGGATACTCGGAACTCATGAATGGAGAGGGGTGATGGGAGTGGGGAGGACGCGTGGACGCCTGGTGCCTGTGGAGGAGGCGCTGTTGGTTTGGTGACATTTAAACCACGACGACGACGACGACGCGAAACGTTCTGACGTCAGCGGCACCTTGACGAATGGGCGACTGATCCGCACGAGGCACCCGGTGCGGCCTTTATAAACGCAGCGTGGACCCGCACCAGAGCAGACCCGCAAAGTTCACTGACAGCACGGCGGCTCCGTTCCTCTCATCGCTCTTTCGGAAACCCCAAAAAAAAAAAAAAACATGAACGGCCACTGCAACGGGAAGGTCAACGACGCGGTGGAGGAGTTCCACTGCAACAACGGCTTCAACGACCTCATCATCGACACCAAGAAGTCCCGCAAGCACGAGACGTCCCGCAAAGAGGCCGAGGACAAGTCCCGTTTACCCGCCATCGAGGCCGCCTACACCAGCATCCTGCGGGAGCTCGGGGAGGACGCGGACCGCCAGGGGCTGCTGCGCACCCCGCTGCGCGCCGCCAAGGCCATGCAGTTCCTCACCAAGGGCTACCACGAAACCGTCCACGGTGAGTTCAGCAGGTTCGGGACCGTGTGAGCAGAGATACCATTAGGAAAGTAAGACAGAAAGTAAGAAGTGGGAACCTGGAGAGGTGGAATGTCAAGTCCACCTCTCCAGGTCCAAACTTTATACTAGTGCTGCACTCCAACTCAGAGGCAAATACCGTGCTTTTGACTCGATTAATCGGCCGATATGACCCAATTCATGGCAACAACAAAAAAAAATCAATACTGCCACCAGAGATATGAAAACAGCTGATCTGAACATTTAAATAACAGATACTTATAATAAATAAATAAATACATCTGGATCTGAAAATAACACTCAAAAAATCTGTAAATGAGCATCATTTGCACAGTGTGTAGTGGTGGTATATTTACTACCTTTACTAAAGTATTTACATGTTTGCAGCAGATGCAAATACTGTACATATTCAATACGGAAATGAACATCTGTCACTTTATTGGAAACTGGGAAGAAGTTGAGCTGAACATTTAAGTCAAAGTAATAGATACCAAAATAAACACATAAATACGATGCAATTTTCTTTTTCTTTTTGGAACCATTATTTTCCATCGGCTTCTATCAGTGCCAAGTTCTTCCAGCACTGATAGTTTCTAAACTGTCCCGTCTCTACTTCATGCTGTTATCTACGTCTAGCGCTGGAATCTAACTTTGTACTTTTACTCACGTGCAAATTTGAGGTACTTGCATTTCACTTTAATATCTCCGTTTTATGCTCCTTTTTTCCACGACATCTCAGAGGCAAATACTGTGCTTTTTACATTTGTGTGAGAGCTTTAGTTACTTTTCAGATTACAGTTTTTCATCACCTTCCTGTCCGGTGACAGGAGACTGAGTTCCTTTTATGGGTTGAGAAAACACACAAAATACACATTTTAAACTAAATAAACCTCTTGGATTAGCTGGAAAATGCATCGTCACAAGGCTGAGAACAGGTCTGTCGACTTCTTCTCACAGAACGACGACGCTACAAACATATGATGATCCTGTAGAATATGATGCATTGATGCAGATTAAACTACTGTGTGGTGGCGTTGCTCAGACCGGAAACCAAATATGCAGTATTTCAAAAGAAATGTGTATATTTCTGTCATCTTTGTCACCTTAAGATTCAACTTTAAGTGCTTCAAATGTCTTCGTTTCACGCATGAGCTGTAGCCACAAGGTTCCTTCGTACTGTGGATACTACTCAGAAAACACAGGAAAATTGAATCTGAGAAAAATAAAATTGTGCATTCTGCAACTTTTACCCAAGATGTCCTTCATTTAAGACAGTTTACGTGATGTTAAAGTACGCATGTGTCCCTTTCTGCTTCCCAGACATCTTAAACGACGCCATCTTTGACGAGGACCACGATGACATGGTGATTGTTAAGGACATAGACATGTTTTCGCTGTGCGAGCATCACCTCGTGCCCTTTTTTGGCAGAGTAAGTCTACTTGCGGTTTCTGTTTGCTTGCATGAAAAAAGAGGGTGTTTTTTAGAGCTAATATGAAGCTGGCCTTAAAGGCTTTCAGTGTGTGTTATTTAGTGACATCTAGTGGTGGAGTCGTAGACTGAAACTCCTCCTAAATCTCACGCGCTGGGGCTTTAAAGTCAGTAAATGCCAGATCTTGAATGTCACTGCCCTGCGTTGTTGTTTTCTGAATGTGTGTGTTTTTGTTACATCAGCATTGAATTTCTAATATTTACCTGCCTTTGCTCTCCTTTTTCTGCCCCATGCTCTCATCTTACAGGTTCACATCGGGTATATTCCCAACAAAAAAGTGGTGGGACTCAGCAAACTGGCAAGGTAACGCACTCAGACTCACGCACAGGGCTGGCGATGAAACTTGAACGAAAACTATTATCATATCACATCACAATATAATGCTTGTGTTACATAATTGATCATTGTCCGTGGAGATCAGTAGCTGTTGTATAATCAACGTTATTGTCATATAAAAGGTTTTGACGTTAGAATTTTGAAGTAACTTTTTTTCATCGTTTTGATTGTGGTTAAATCTGATTAAGTCAGAGACTACAGTGTTTTTATCGTGTCTCACGTCGTTGTCGAAAAAGAAACCACATTGCTGTCATTTTCTTTATTCAATCAAAGCATGGAAAAGACTACATTGCGTTGCGTCTTTTTTACGTCGTTTTTCATCTTGCTGCATCTTTCGCGAATAATTTGAAACCGCAAATAACCGTCTGGTTTCTTCAACTTTCACTCGGGACCAAAAATCAGCCTTTAAACTGCAAAGAAGTAAGGATTAGACGTTTGTCTCGCTCATTATCAGTGTCGACTGATATGGAACTTTTTATTGCGATAACGTTTTTGGTCCATGTGGCCGAGCCCTACACTCACACCATCCTCCCTGCTGTCAGTGTGGCTGTATGTTTCTGGTGTTAGTGCCGGGTGGCTGCGTTCTTCTGTTATCTCAGTGCATTGACCTGGAGGCTTAGAGTCTAAACCCAGTGGCCATCATCTAGTCGCCTCATCAAGCACACTCACAGACACAAGTCCAAACTCTTTCTGCTCTCGAGCCATGAGAAAATCCCTTCAGACCTGTGGGAATAACCAGTTATTATCACAGTCTTTCCGCCTTCTCTTTCGTTCCTATAATATCATCCAACCTCTGAACATACAAACCCAGAATAACAGTGGGAGTCACTGAGTTGAAACTTTTATGTTGTTGAATCTTGCGCGACAGATTCAGAGAATTCGAGGGGTCAATCATTCACAGATGAAGGGTCCGCCTGCACTGTATAGTGGTTTGAAGGGTCAGGGACTGATGCTAGTCTGTGTTTAACAAAGATTAATCATTATTATACTTGTTCTATAATCAGCCCTCTTTTTGTTTGCTTTTGTTCTGTTTTCTGCAGGATCGTGGAGATCTTCAGTCGAAGACTTCAAGGTGGGCAAAAAAATAAATTGTGCACCATATGGATAATGTTTGAACAGAACGGATCCATTCAGACATTATGCTGATGGAAATACATGTCAGTTCATACAGTACCAGATCAGTATCATCCTTTGAGGTCACAAACTCAATCCATTTTCCTCGGTATTGTAAGAATTTTCACACATTAGTCATGATATCTATCCAGTCAGTCTTTCCTGAACGTTCAGTCTGTAACTGTTTTTGTGTTACGGCTTTCTTGCCAGTTGCTAATAATATTTTTAATAGATATTTCTCGTGCACAAACGAATGAGCTGCTGTATTTTCCAAAGAGCAGTGAATTCAGTCGCCAAAAATGTTAGATGTTCCTCAGATTTCACTGAATGGATAAGCAGCTCCGAAGTATGTGTGAACTGTTCTTCACATTTTCCTCCGATATCCAACTCCCATCTCACCCGTCTCGTACTCGTTTTAACGTGGATTTCTGCCTGAATCGGTTCTAATTGGATTAACACGTTTTCTTGCTAAACACGATAAAGATCAGATGAAAGAATTTGCCAACAAACGCAGAGTTCATTTTTGGACTGGAAGTAATTTTAAGTTGACCTTTTTGATATTATTTTTAGGACCTTTCATGAGCGTAACTTTTAACCAGAAGAAAATGCCTCGTTTCTTTCAGTTCAAGAGCGTCTTACCAAGCAAATTGCGAATGGAATATCGGAGGCTCTGCAGCCAAAAGGCGTAGCTGTGGTCATCGAGGCAGCGTAAGTATAACCACGTTAGTACCGTCACAAAAAGGATAAACCCTCGTGAAGGATGTATACCGGGTTTATACTTAGCTCATCAGTTAGGTTCTAACCACGTCATATGTCAGAAATAAACAGTTTTCATACATTCAGGTTCACTATTTGGCAAAGGTTGGTGCTGTTTAGTCAAATTTTCCTAGTTTCTTATCTTACTTTAATCAGTGAGCATCAACCGTTTACGAGTCATTTAACTGCTTTAAACGGCAACGGGAACCTTACCGTTAAGTGTAAAATATATCACTTATTAATAAGTTACTAACGTTTAAGATTCACGTTACATGAAACTCTCTTAGCTCTTAACACAGAGTGCAGTCTCATATAACACAAACGATAATAGCAATTTAACGGCTTTCACGTGGCTAGAAAACGTCCATTTAACGTCCATCGCCAACAGTTTTCTCACAGTTTACTGTCTTTTAATCTGCCAAATAAAACTTTATTAAGATACACTGGTGGTGGTTAAATGGTAAAACTGTATTAATAAATATCATCTGGCAGATATAAACGCTGCTGGTGGAGACGAAGGAAGCTAAGTAACAAATGAGACCTGTATTTGGCATGTGTTTTAACAGCTTTTTATTGATTAATAAAGTGTTTACAACCTAATTATAAGCCATTTATAAATCCTACCTACAGAAAATATTACCCACACATCTTCACCTCAAAGTGTTTTTTAACTTGAAGTCACATTTTTTGAAACACGTTTCGCGATTCAAATAGTTTCCTCAAAGCACGTGTGCAGGGTTACAAACGGGGCGCGTCGAATGTTACGGGTGCAAATCTGAACCAAATGTCTGTGTGTGTGTTGGTTTTTTTTTCCAGGCACATGTGTATGGTGATGCGCGGCGTCCAGAAGATGAACAGTCGCACAGTGACGAGCACCATGCTGGGAATCTACCTGGAAGACCCCAAGGCCCGAGAGGAGTTCCTGACTCTCTCGCAGCGTTTCTAATCGGCGTTGTGCAACATTCACTCCTGAGCATCTGTGTAGTCGCACACAAACAGCTCCGACCAGCGGATCCGCATCTGACTTTGGTTTCAGCCCAGAGAAAAAAAAAGAAAAAAGAAAAGCTCACAAACCAGTGGCTGGAAACATGCGATGCGGGATCCAAGCCAACGCTGGAGCTCACCTCAGTACACAGAAGCCTTGCAGCCATGTTTTCTTGTTTTTCATTTTCTAGAACTGGTGGATTTCAGCCACTGGAATCAGTAACTTAAAATCACTGTAATCAAAATATACATACATGTTTGTGCCTTTAATGAGCTGTTTAGTAATATTTTACAGCCTTGAACGGCTTTTATTTAGCATGAAATTGAGTGCAATGTTGTGACGTCACATTTTTCCTTTGTTTCTGATGGAAAATTTCACTGGTGCTTTTGCAAGAAGGTGCTCTTACACCTTTCTTGCTTTACTATTGTATTCAATTAATGAATGAGAGTATTCGCCTGTTTAAATGATTTAACAAACTTGGCCTTTATGAATGCATTTATATATATTACTTGTAATATACGACATTTTTAAAATAAACGAAACTGTAAAGATTATTTCTGCAGTCGGTATAGTAGTAGGAATAGATGTTCTCTGGGAGACTACGACCATTGTAGCTTGTATTTAAAAGGTTCAATTGCTTCAATAAAATTGCGTAAAACATTGTAGAAGTTGTCAACTTGTTTTTGTGTACGTCTACAAGAGAGAACAGCTTGTAGGTAAAGTTAGTGGACAAATTCGCCTCAGGCTTTAGTTGTATTAAAATCCATAGTACAGTGCAAAAGTCAAAGCACAGAATGAGGATAACGACAGCGGACGGTCACGTTGTACAGAACGGAGTCAGAACGCATTAAACAGAGGAACTACAAGGACTGTGTGCTTTACTGGAGTATTTCCATTTTGCACATATCTCCAAATCTGTTGATTATGTTTGTGATAAACTGAAGGGTGAAATGTTCCTTCTGTTAACTAACAGAAAATTCTCCTTCCTAAACTAAATAAACTCCTTAAAAACCCTCCTGGATTCACTGGAAAATGCATCGTCACGAAGCTGAAAACAGGCCTGGTTTTACGTGTTTCTCACACGACAAACGATGATCTGATAGAATACGATGCACTGACGTAGATTAAACCACCGACAGTTTATAAAGTTGTTCAAATGAACTCAACCGTAAACATGTGCAGCAGTAAAATGAAGGTGTATAAGAGTAAAACACTGACTGGGACCATTTTACTGCACAATGAACTCTTTGACTTTTCATAGTTTTACTCGTCATGGAGTATTTTCACAGAGTGGTATTAGTACTTTTACTGAAGTAAAGGCTCTGAAAACTTCTGGTGGTTTTATATCATCAGACTGCGTTCATTCATAACTGCTCGTGTGTCTGTAATTCATGTGTTAAAGGCAGCAAAAAGAGCTAAAAACAGACCTTGAGATGGAATTGTTTTGTGAAATGCTACAAAAATGTACCTATGATATAGTGAATATAATAAGTAAACACTGGAAGTGCACTTTGACGCTTCATGGACTACTTTTCTATTACAACTACTTACCTGAAATATTGATTACTTATTTTCATTTTATTGTGTAATGACCCAAGTCTATCGTACCTGATCTTATGTACATTCTGCAGATCAGTATCAACACTATTTCCGTTCTCTGATATTCATCGTTGTGACATTTCAAAGTCACATGAGCACCGAGGACGAGTGTAAGATGGAATTAAAAACCCCATCAACTGAACAACTGAACCTAAAGGAAAGGGTAGTGTCTTTAAAAAACTAGAAAATGCACCGGGAGACGAACACGTTTTGTTAATTCGGAAGCACAGGTTGCTCTTATTTCTACTGGATGGACAGTCTGACTCATTTGCCACCGCCAAACGTAGCTTGTATTACCCTGTTAGCTGGTGACTGACGTTTTAAAGCTGCTCAACAGCAACATAAATCAATAACGACACATAAAACTGAGTGAGTGCACATGCAGCTGAAGGCCCGAGGGAGAGCGAGGCATTTAAATATCAAAGCCTGTCGTCAGGAAGCCTGCGAACTATAACCTTTATCCCTGACAGGAGGGGGGGTCACAGCTGACAAGACCGTATGCAACACGAATACGATTATATCACAGTAAACCAATTATTACAAGCACGAAGGACAAATACGGATGGGGCGCTGTACGTAAGAGGCTAAATTTATACCATTAGTGCCTGAAGGCAGAATATTCAGGTCCAGTCACGATGTTGGATGTTTTAATTCACTCACAAAATACAACAGTTTATATAATACAAACAGAAATCAATTTAAAAAAACAAAACATCTTTTCCAAGTCCAACTACAGACTGTAAAATGTACATAAAATATAATAGCATTGGCCTGGAAACAGGTGATAACAGGTGGTTTCTTAGGAGACAACAGTGCTTGCCTGTTTATGGCTTCTGCAATATCTGCAGGAGCTTTATTTAATAAGAAGACGAAGCCCGCTCTTAATTTCTCTCTCATATTCGTAGGCGTGAAGTAAAAAGGTCAAAAGTAATACTAAACTATGTGATAAGATGTCAAACACACACTTCACACCCACTCGTTGGTTCTGATCCCATAGCTGTGCTTTACAGGCAGCTTCCTTTCACACAGACGTCTGTTTGTAGTTTTTGGTGTCCAAAACCTTTTTTCCGCACATCGCACAGATTCCTGAAAAGAAGCACAGGGGGAAAAGAAAAAGCGAAAAAGATCACGTTAAAAGCCTATGAATGAAGACGAATAAATACACAGATTTTTTTTTCCTACTGCCAAAAAAAGCCCTGATGATTTTTACTCTCGTCCAGTTTGAGTCTGATTTTGTGTTATTCGTAAATGTTTTCATGAAACAACTTCAGTGTCGCACAAAGCACAGGTGAATGTTGAGCTTCTCTGTCTTCAGACTCTAAATCTGGATTTCCTGCGCTCCCCCCCTGCAGAACAATACTTTTTTTCCAACACAGAAACTGCCTGTTTAAAAAGATTGAAGAAAACAGTTGGGGCTCTAACACTGTATGGCCTCTGCAAGTGAGCTCTCGTGGTCATTAGACAAACGAATGAAACCTCATTTGAGAAAAACTGGAAACCAACATCCCAAACCAGAAGAGTAAAGGGGTGTTTTGGATCATTACTATCAGAACAGACACGCGCTAAAGCCCAGCGGCGATACTTCATACCTTTCTTGTAGGCGCAGCCCTGACAGTAGTGAGATCCAGACTGATGAACTGAGCTCTTGCAGATCCTGCAGGTAGCGAAGCCCGTCTTGCTGTATGGGTCAAACCTGAGGAAGAAATGGGTCAAACCATAATTAGAGAGAGCTGAAAACTGACTGGCTCTATGGAAAAGTAAAACATGTTAAGTGAAAAGACAAAGTACACTTTCATGAAAACTAGGGGGTGGTTTTCCCACGCTGACGCCGTGGCTGTAACTCACCTGGCTTTCTTCGAAGTCAGCATCTTGTTTTCATTTAGTTTACGTCCGCCGCTCTCTAATTATAAGCATAAATAGTACAGTTAAAAGCACATCATGAATATGAGTGATATTATGTTACAGTATATGTTAAGTGTTAACACTAAAGCTTTATTTATCCCACAGGAAATTCTTGTGCCATAACTCAACATAAATACCACACACTAAACAGGTACTTATAAAATACTATTTTTTGTTACAACAGGATTCCCAAAACCAGCAGGGAACTGGTTTGAATAAATGACATTTGCTGGAGAGAAAATATAAATACATAATGGAATTGTACAAAACGCAAGACAGGAAATAATGTGTGAAAATATAGTTTAAATGGAAAATAATGGGTATAGCCTTGTGTGAGAAAAATATAGAAAATATATGAACCTGAGGAATTGTTACGGATTCGGTACGAAGGAGAAAATTATCTATTTTGAGGGAAATTGTGGGAGACTATGATGGACATTGTTAATAATTTTCTTAACTATTAGTGATGAAACCCAGAGATCATTCGGTTTATAGTCACATTTACAAACTTCGGTTAATTAACAGATAAAAAATATACACCAACATAAAACGAAAGGAAAAATTAAAGGTTATTTTGAATGGTTACAAATGAAACAGACTAATAATTTGTGCTAAACTTACCTGTAGTGTTTCGAGCTCCATCCTTCCAGGTGTCAGGAGTGATGACCTTCCCCAGCTTCTTCTCGCCTGAAACAACATTTGTGAGACGAATGAGAGATCTGGTTGTTAATGAAGTTTAAAGAGCAGGGTTGATGTTCCCTGACCAGCAGACTTAGCATTAGCTTCGGTTACTTAGCCACAATCTCAGCTAAAATAGTCCTCAGTCTCAGACAATAACACCAAATGTAAGATCTCTTTTGAAAACAGAAAGGGTATAAATTGTGGGATACGTACACTTTTCACAGACCATCTCTCGCCTTTGTTCGTTTTAATCGTAACGGTGAAAATAAAATAAAATGTTAGCTAACAAATTGGTAGCTTACGCTTGACGTTTGTAAACTTCCGGTCTGTTTTTCCTGTTTTACATCCGCAACAGATTGATTGGTCAAAAAAATCTGACGCCCTCAAATTTTATTGGCTAACAATACTGTACGTCAAAGAAGGGCCCTCTGATTGGATCAGGGGATAGAACCGTTAAGGTACCGATAAAATACTACTGTTTACTGTAGACTCAAATATTTCCTTCAAAATAAAAGTAACATGAGATTTGGACGGCATATAGAAAAACGTGAGTTTAACATGCCCATTAAACCTCTCCGAATCCACCAAACCTTATTTTAAATTATAGTTTGGAGAGAAACTAATTTAAAGAGCAATTAAGGAGGGAAAACAGTACTATCAATCTCTACTGCTATCGATCGTTGTTTTAAAATTCTCTAAACTGAAATTAGCATATTTTGTTTGCCACTGTGTCATTTTTGTGCTTTATTAGTTAGCAAACGATTATAACAATGTTGTACAAAGAGCACTTCAGTAGTAAACACCTAAAAGAAGTAAAAATAACTACAAAAGGAAAAATAACTCACAAAAGACAACTTATTACACTGACAGGGATTATACATATAGTATAAATATTTGTTCTACTACTACTACTACTACTACTACTACTACTACTAATAATAATAATAATAATAATAATAATAATAATAAACAACTTAAATGAAGCGCGCTGAACCTTTATTGTGAAGCCAAGCGGAAGTTAGTGTCCCTCTGTGTTTACGGAAGACCAGTCCAAAGCTCCTCTATGGATCATTCCACGCCGTAAACCCGTTTAAATTGACTTTAAACGCTGTAGTTTGAGTGTTTCGTGTCTCCCAGGTCGTAGCTAGGCGCCGCCGCCGTCATGTGGGACCATGAGATCAGATCTATGGCGTCCTCTCACGCCATCATCGCCGCCTCGGTGTTCATGGCCACCGTCCTACCCGCGGTGCTCGTCCCGGGCTTCTCGGTGTACGGGACTCACCTGCTGTGGCTCTACTCGGTGTCAGCCG
Organism: Coranthus polyacanthus; assembly: GCA_037367275.1. Taxonomy (NCBI): domain Eukaryota; kingdom Metazoa; phylum Chordata; class Actinopteri; order Kurtiformes; family Apogonidae; genus Coranthus; species Coranthus polyacanthus. Next base: position 20,332,675 of record JAPQRN010000012.1, read on the forward strand.
CGGTGACCGGGGTCAGCGTGGCCATCTTCTGCCTGCTGGGCCTCACACCTCCCGCCAAGAAGCACACACTGGGGTACAAGGTGCGCTCAACACCGGTTTACCTTTCACTGGATGGATCACATGAGTCCAGGTTCAGACCTCAAACCCGTATGTGTGTCAAATCTGGACTAGGTCACCTACCAGAGACAGGTTTAAGACACCGTTTAGAATTCTATTTGTTAAAATGTAAAAAAAAAAAGAGACATTTAATTTCCTTTCTCCCTTGTAGACCACATTAGACCAGGTTCAGATCGAAACCGCTATGATCAGACTGGTAAAGGCTGGATCAGATGATCTACCAGGCAGGTTTCAGTCTCTCTGAAACAGTGTCTGGTTGGTGAAATCTTCATTTTATATCTTAAAATGCAAAAACAAAAGGACATGATGCTGTTTTTATCTCAGACCTGGTTCAGGTCCAGTTAGTCTGGACTAGATTATCCTCGAGAAGATAAAGATGATTTAAAACACACGTTGTGATTCGTGAAGCATCTGGTTTCTTTTGGGTGTTTTTTGTGAGTTTTGAAAAAGCAGGTTGCGTTTTCTAACCCTTTCAGTGACTTTTCAAGAGAAAATGACAAACTTCTCCATTTTTTCTTTTTTGAATGTATTGATGTTTTGTGTTTTTCTCTCTCAGACAGTTTGTTTTTGTTGTACTTCTGGTTTTATCGTCGACTCTTCATTCTTAAAAGCCTCAGAGACGTGTTTTATTTTTGCAGCTGTCTCGGTTGCTTCGCTCCTGTCTTTACTTCTTCCTGTCGTGCCTCTTCTTCCACGCGGTGGTGGTTCTCTATGGAGCGCCGCTGATTGAGTGAGTAGTCACTTTTATTTGCATAGATGAATAAATAATTAAACAAACCAAGTAGAAAGTGGGACGTAATGACTGCGGCTCCTACTGGAAAATGTCAATATTTGTTCCCTTTACTTGTACAAACTCACAGGTTTTTCTGTTGATTGCATCAGGGTTTTACAGCTCCTCAGTGATTAATATTGCAGTAAAAGCAGTTTGCTTTCATTAAATGTTTAAAAGTTTTCTGCTGGATCCAGATCAATACTCCGAGCCTCTGGTTTTTGTATGCGTTCCAGGTCTGCTCTAGAAACGTTTTCCCTGGCCGTGCTGCTGACGTCCCTCACCACACTGAGGTGTCTCTGTGTCCTCGGTCCAAATGTCCAGGCCTGGATACGAGTGTTCAGTCGACATGGGTAAAAAATCTTGTCTGTCCCTCGCACGTGTGTTTCCCACAGGAATGAGCGGCAAAAAATGTTCACATCAGTCAATATCGATTATTATCACCGTAAACGTCAAGTCGTTATTTCTTTCAAGTTTAGAGGCTGAATTCTGGTCCGTAGTGAAAGTTGAAGAAACCAGGCGGTTATTTGTGGTTTTAAATTATTCCTGAAGGACGTAACGAGAAACAAGACGCAACGTGAATGATGCAACAGAATGAAAACGACTTGAAAAGACACAACACGAAAACGACATAAAAGCTGTAAAAAGACTAAATTTACATAAATACGCAACAGAATGAAAACATGAAAACGACATAAAAGAAGCAACAACCAAGAAATCTACTTCTACGTAATGATAAAAGTAAAAAAGTCAAATTAAGTAAAACAATGTATTAACCGACAATGTAAACAAAATAAAGCCTAAAGATATAAGAACAAGAACCTTAAGTTCACTCAGATGCATCATAACGTGTTCAAGCAGTTCTCTCATTTAACACCAGTTACGAACACAATTTTGTGTTTTATGATTTCACAATGACCTTGACCTTTGACCTTTGGCACCAGGTCAAGGTCAAAGGTCACCATCTTCAGGTCTTCCGGAGATCCGGTCTTCATCCGAGTGAACGTTTGTCCCAAATTTTGCGACATTCTGTTGAACCGTTCCAGACATGTTTCATTTTAATGGGGACGGACACCGTCTTATAGTGATTTATCTGTTTATTATTTAACCAGGAAAGGACTCATTGAGATTAAAAATGTCTTTTTTTAAGAGCGTCCTGGGCGCCGCGTCCTGGGCGCCGCGTCCTGGGCGCCGCGTCCTGGGCGCCGCGGACGCTTCTAAAAATCACAATAATGATATTTATTACGAAACAAAAATATATATCGCGATAACGATAACTACCGTTTTGTCGCCCCAGGCCTAGTTTTTACCATAAATTGAAAGGTCCTCGTTTGTCTCCGTCTCTCCGTCCAGGGCTATGTCCGTCTGGGACACCTGTCTGCAGATTACAGTGGCCTGCACGTTAGTCGGAGCCTGGTTGGGAGCGTTTCCTATCCCTCTGGACTGGGACAGGCCTTGGCAGGTCAGACCATACTCACACTCTGCACATTAACACATCGACAGTCAGATATTTACAGGGTTCCCGCGGTTACAGCGGCAAACTTCCATGTCAGTGTCTGAGTTTTATACGTGTGGTAATGACATTATTACTTACAAATACAAACTGTGTGGACGGTTTGGGGGAAAAAAAAACACGACCCGAGAAATACACGTCGGGAAGCAAAACAATCCATTGCTTTATTCTAAAACAGTGATGTTTTTAAGGTTTTTGTGAGTCATCGGTTCAGCATTCGTTCTAAACTCTTCATAGCTGTGTTTGCTTTTAGGACAGAGGTTTGTGTTCATACATCGGCCACAAGCCATTTCCTCCATGTATTATTTAACAGTAATAAACACTAGACCTCAGTGGAGATGAAAATTACCCAGACCTCGCCATAGTACTCATTGAATCCATTTCTGTATTCATTAATTCAGCTTTAATGGGCATTGGAAAAGATTATAATTATAATTTCAAAGCAAAAATGGTCAGAAAGTCATAATTGAGTCATAACTCTAAATGACAGCATATTCTCCTCTAGTTTTCCTTTAACGTACATGCAATTCCCTTGTAATGCCGCTTTCTTGAGATCACATTTTAATTATTTTGTTTTTTGATTTACCTCAATGTCTAGAGATAAAATAAATGACATTTCATCTTCACGACGCCGTTATAAAAACTCGCATATGTTATTTCTCGTGTGTTCAATTCTGTGCAGTTCTGTGTTTAATTCTTTTTTGTATCTTTGTGTGATTTGTTTAAGCCTTTATTTAACTGACAAAAGTACAAAGAAAAAGATTTAAATGTTTTCACCGACCAACTGAATAAACAAGTCTGTCTCCGTGGCGGTCTGGATGTGAGTCGGTCTCCGTGGCGGTCTGGATGTGAGTCGGTCTCCGTGG
>JAPQRN010000012.1:20336039-20353314 GCA_037367275.1 Coranthus polyacanthus
GTCCGTCCGTCCGTCCGTCCGTCCGTCCGTCCGTCCGTCAGAGAAGATGCTCATTGTTTAAAGTTCACACTGGAAATTACAAGCAATGAATACATGTAAATTTCTTCACATAAGTTACATATTGCACTGTTCTTTCTTGTCACTACTTCTGTTAAAAAAGTGTCTCTAAAGCCAACTGTAAGAAGTAGAGGATGTTTTTTAAAGACAAAAAGAGAAGAATTTTCTTCTGATTGTTTTTCTTCTATGACTGATCGGAGAGTTTGCACATTATACACTTCCACCAGAACGTCTAGCGTTAGATACATGATGAACACAGTTCGTCTTCTGTAACACCGTCCACGTCAGACTCACTCACAGTGATTTACTGTGTCCTCGCCTGAAACAGGATGTACGAGGTCTCAAACAGACATCGACAAACACTGTCTGTTGTTCCGTCAATGGCAATATTTAATCTGCTTTATTCAAATCCATTTGACAGTGTAATGTCTTAATTAAAGTATTGACAGGACATAGTCAACAGAAAATAACCAAAACTGAAATCTGTGTGTGTGGAAACAAGACGTCGGCTCCTCACCTTGTGTCTATATTTAATAAGTAGAATCCACATTTCACGATGTCTTCAGTGTTGTCAGTTGCCAAGCCGGCGTTGGCACCGTTTCTGCATAAACGGGCGACAAACAAACCCAGATTACAAGAAAACCAAACACGCTTTGGAGCTTGTCCTCCGTCAACAGGACGTCTGTTGACACACAGTGTGTGGATAGAACACACTAAACAAACAGACGCACAAAGAGTCGCAGAAAGAAGCAGGTTTACTGTAATTAACAGGCAGAAATATTCACACAAATAGAGGTTATATTAGACGTTTGTTACTGCTTGTATTTTTGAAGGGACTCAAAGTGACACCACCTTAAATACACAGCACGGAAATGAAGACAAATAAAGAATAACAGCATGAAAGAGAACGTGAGCAGCCTCCAGCGCTAGAATACAGACTCGATGTGAAGTATGTTCACTGCAAAATACACATCATCGTATTTACAACAGGTAGAATTAATGCTTTGTTCTGTAAATGGATGATGCAGAGAATAGAAACCTGGAGTTTGTGCTTCAACACCATTACAAAGATTAAAGTGACAGCTATGATCATGTGATTATGTGAGGTTTTTATTCCGCATGGAGCTGTGTTGTGCAAGAGAATAAAATCTTTACTTTTTCTCGCGATCAGCTCAGTCTGTGTTGTTAAAACTGCTTCTTAACTGACACTACCGGCTGAAGATTAGCTTCTAACATCTGTGAGAGGTGCAGAAGTGTGAAGTGTTTCTGTAAATGAAACTCCACGTCCACCTTCAGGTCACATGGTATCATCCCGTCAGGAAGGAACAAGCGCTACTTAAAACTAACATAGTTTAGAACAAGCTGCATCACAGCTGCTTATGCAGTCGCTGGTCCAAACGGCCGCCTTGGTTGTTCACGCGAAAAGTGACAGAAATAGTTCAGACTTTAGCTAAGCCATGGCTCCTCCCCTCCATGTGGCTGACCTTTGACCTTTGACGGCCTGTTACTGGGAAACACGTCTTCATACCTAAACGACAGGTTAGGGCCAATCACTCCCAAAATCATGTGTCTTCTATCTTTTTATGTCTTTTACGAATAATTTCCAAACCACAACTAACTGTCAAAATCTGCCTTTAAACTGGAAAGAAATCTGATTTGACATTAATTGTGACAATTGTAGATATAGACTGAAGAGTGACATCTTCTTGGTGAATCCATGACAAGAGGCACTGAGGCTTAGAGTTTAACAAACCCTGCTGAGAATAGAAGTTAATCAGGTGTCAACAGGGAATTTATCTCCTCCTATCTGCCAAGAACAAAAATAGCAACAGGCTCAAGAACCTAGAGCTGTGTCTGAAATCGCTTCCTCATTCACTACTACACACTAAATCATCACAAGATTTCTGATACTTACTCATCATCGTCTTTGAGATTTAAAAATGCAGCCGTTTGTCTCTTCTCTTGCCAGTATTCACACTTGGTTTTTTTCTTCCTCTCGTCCTCAGTCTCCATCATGGAGGTCGAGTGCGTTCGCGAGGGCTGCCAGTCGGAGATGTTGCGGCGCATGGTCGGCTCGGTGCCGGAGGGTCAGTGTTTGACGGTGGTCTTCAAAGGGCCACGGAAGAGCCTGGATCTCCTCTGCCAGAGCCAGGAGGAGGCTCATCGATGGGCCCGCGGGATCCGAACGCTCCAGGAGAGGGTGGACAACATGACTCAGAAGGAGAAACTCGACCAATATCCTTAGAAAACCTGCACTGTTGGTTGGTGCTTTTGGTGTCGGTACTTTAGTGATAATACACGTTGACCTTAAGTGTGAACCATCGTATTCTACAGGTTGGAAAGAGAGGATGGAGACGACGACAACAAAGTCTGACAAGCCAGTGGAAAAAAGAATGACTAAACCCAGTGTCTGGTGTTGATTTAGTATCTACTGAGAAAAAGGAGAAGCTAGAAAATAGAAGAAAGAGTAAGCAGACTGGTTTCACTTGAACACAAGAACAAAACCTTAAGGATTATAGAGACTGGAAAATGAGTTGTCAATAAGTGGAGCTGGACGGGGTAATAAAGTGTCATCTGTTAATGTTGCATACTTTATTAGAAGGATTCCACTCAAAACCTGTGGAAACATGATCTGGTTCAATAAAACCCTGAACAGAACTGGGTCAAGAACCAGAACTAATTTGAAGGAAAAATCCTAACACTGAACCTTTAAAGCTCTACGTTAGTGAAAGTAACGCGACAAAACACCACTTTTTCTGTTTTCGTTCATTCCTTGACCGTGCTTGTGTGTCACCTGGATCCATGCTTACCTGAGTCGGGCTGACCAGAACCACGATGATAAGATGACCTACGATGAGGTGCAAACGCTGCTGCAGATGATCAATATTGACCTGAGTGACCAATACGCCCACAGCCTCTTTCAGGTGCCTGAACACACCACACTACACGTTGTTAAATTAAACCCATTTAACTAACGTCGTTCCCACACGTGTCTCACTCTTCATAGAAATGTGACCGGTCAGCTGATGGTCGTCTGGACCACGGGGAGATTGAGGTTTTCTGCAGAGAGTTGTTACGGAGACCGGAGCTGGATGCCGTGTTCATCCGGTACTCTGCAAATGGATGCGTACTTTCCACAGTGGACCTAAAGGATTTCCTGAAGGACCAGGGAGAGGACGCCTCACTCATCCACGCCCAAAGCCTCATACTCACCTACGAACTTAACGAGTGGGGTACGGTGCTCGGTTCACGTTCTTTTAGGGGTTGGTAGGGACCAAAACGGAGCTAAAACAACAGTGAAGGTAGCTCATAATTTGAAAAAAAAAAAACACCAGAAATTCACATTTTCTTTTGCTGATTTTCTGAAATTCTTGTTAAAATTTGTGATAGATTTGAATGTAAACTGAACATTCGTCTCTGCTTGAACTCATGTATTCCCTTCAACATTGGGACATTGTCTCCGTATGCGGGACGTGGGGAAAAAGCAGTCCCTCGTGAAGTGGGACACCTGGTCCCTCTATTGTACAAACTACACTTTCACCATCACCGTTTCCTTTCCTGACGCGCTTGTGTTTTTCGCCCGGTACAGCCCAGAAGAACCAGTTCATGACTCCCAACGGTTTCACCATGTACATGCTGTCTAAGGAGAACTGTGTGTTTGACCCGGAACATGCAAGGGTTTACCAGGACATGAAACACCCCCTGGCACATTACTTCATCTCCTCCTCCCACAACACCTACCTCACCAAGGACCAGCTGACTGGGGACAGCAGCGTGGAGCCATATATCCGGTAAGAACCAACGACATGATTAATCACCTGATATCATCTCACCTCAACACCAGAAAAGTTTCACACTGAAAACACGTTATGCATGTCTGAAATTGACAACTTTCACTTTGTCAAACAACACTGAGTCAAAGTAGTTAATACCTAAATAAATCTGAATCACACATGAAACTCAAAGCAGTTAATCAAATGTGGGAATGAACGACAGATCTAAGTGGGAGGGATTGTTAAGTTTGTTTTGAAGCCTCGTTTTACGTGTCTCTTTCTTTAATAACCTCTAAATCCACATTGTGGTGGTTCTTTTAGAGCCCTGAGTCACGGCTGTCGCTGTGTGGAGCTGGACTGTTGGGATGGAGATAAAGGAGAGCCGGTCATCTACCACGGACACACACTGACGTCCAAAGTGTCCTTTGTTGAAGTTATCGAGACCATCAACGAGTACGCCTTCAAAGTGAGTTCACTACAACCTGAAGCTACAGACACACATTAATACGATTTTGTAGCATATACTTTTCAGTCCATCTGGTGTAGGTTTCCGTTGTTGATTCTGCTGGTTTTCAATGTCTCCGTCCCAGGCGTCTCCTTACCCTCTGATCCTGTCTATGGAGAACCACTGCTCTGTGGAGCAGCAGACGGTGATGGCTCGACACCTGAGATCCATCCTGGGAGATAAGCTGCTCACCAAGGCCCTCAGTGGTCTGGATTCCAACCACCTGCCTTCTCCAGAGGTACGGAGACACCGATCTGAAACAGACAAGACCAGGTTCAAACCCCTGTAGAAACACTGGGTCTGATCACGTTGACGAGACTGAAACATTCATCTCACCGTCGATGAGTCTGTCGGTTATTTTCTCGATTAGTTGTTTGGTTTGTAAAAGGTCAGAAAATGGTGGAGAATGAGGATGAACGTGACGTCCACGACCCAGAGGTCACAGAGGACGAAAGAAACGTTCAACTAGACTCAATGATTTAACGTCGATGAAAAAGACAAAGTACGTATTGTCTCGTCACGTTTACTTCACACATTTTTATTTAATGTTGTGAAAGCCAGTGTACACATTAAATGAAAAAATGAACAAAATAATGAAAAAATGAACAAAGTAATCCACAAAATGTACAAAAATGAACAAAATCATCAACAAAACTACCAAAAATGAACATAAAAATTTGCAAAATGAACAGAAAATGATCAAAAATGAAGAAAATATGCAGCTGATGTAGATCTTTTCTTTTCGTCGACCACAGTGTCTCACATCTGAGATTCATTTAACTGTGAAATAACTTGAAAATGGTTCGATCATCAGGTTCAAAGTGACTCTTTCATCCAGGTTTTTGAAGTTACATTGAAGCTACTTGATAAATGTTTCTCATGTTTCTCTCCTCGTCAGTTTTTGCAGTGAGTCTGTTACTTTTCGGTGGAATGTGGACGTGGTTAAAAATAGCTGTGACTGGCTCTCGTTCAGATTCCACTGGACGCCAGGGTTTTTATTTCTTTCCATTTCTTTTTTAATACGTGACTCTGTGGGATTACGTGTAAAGCAGACAGTCTGTGTTTGCATGAGTCCATCTGCCGCTGCGTGTCCTACTTATTCCACAACATCGTCGCCTCTCATGATCTGCGCTCCAGTTACCACGCTCCACGCTCCACGGCTGTGGCTTCTGGCACCTGATTTCACATGATTCACAGGGTTTCCTCTTCCAGTATGAGGCTTAGCAGCAGCACCGCCGAACAAGAACCACTGTCAGATCGGTTTGGAGACGTCGGAGTGGCTCGGGTTTCTCCTTATGCTGATGCAAAAGTCGACTGGAAATCCACATTTTGAAGCTGATATTTAAAACATTTTCTTCATGGAGGATCGTGACCCCGGACGAGGATCGTGACGTCTCCTTCATCATGAACTGACGTAATATCTACTGTAGATGAAGCAACACATCAGAGCACTGTTATGTGTCTTTAAATGTAAAACATCAGATGGATGAGAAGGAATGGAACAAAAGATGAAGAAATTCATCAAGAAAATGAACAAATAATGAAGAAAATGAACAAAAATGAAGAAAACAATCAATAAAACGAACAAAATTACACAAAATAATGAAGAAATGTGCCGTCCCTGAGTTTGTTGGATGTAATTCTCTGTGTGTGCGTTTGCAGGATCTTAAAGGTAAAATCCTGGTGAAGGGAAAGAAGGAGCACGTGGTGGAGGATGGTTCGTCCAGCAGCTCAGACCTCAGCTCTTCAGATGAGGAGGCCAGTCGGACCGAAGCCAAACCCAGGAGGAAGAAAGACGACAAGAAGGTGGGTCCGGTTTGGTCCGGTCGGGTCGGGTCTGGTCGAGTCGAGTCAGGTCGGGTTGGGTCGGGTCTCGTTTGGTTCAGTCTGGTCAGGTCGGATCGGGTCGGGTCCACCGAGGCAGGACTAGCGTCTGACCAAGTGTTGGAGGAATAACATGTGTTTCACCTCAGCCAGGTGCGTCCAAGCTGAGTCCAGAGCTGTCGGAGCTGGTGGTCTACACCCGCAGCGTCCCCTTTAAAGGCTTCGACCAAGCAGCCAAACACCCACAAACCGACTTGTCGTCATTCTCCGAGAGCGAGGCCCTCAGACACGTCAAAGACTCAGGTACGATGACCGCGATGCGTTCATTCTTCACAGACACAATGAATGGATTAAAGGCCAGAGCGTGGACCTGGTCTCGTGATGTCGACGCTTTGGAGAAAATGATCAAAACACCTGTGATTTTACATAGAAACTCAATATAATGACCTGTTCTTCGACATTAGATGTTCTTAATTTATGTTACTTACTTTTTGTCGTCATTAATTTAAATGCAGCTTGTTTCTTTATTAATGTTGTTCAAAAGATTGAAGAAAATAATCAATAAAATTAAAAGATTTTAAAAAATGATGAGAATAAACAAGAAAAAAAACTTTTAAAAAATCGACAAAATCAAGAAAATTAACAAAAAAAGTTAAAAATTGAAGAAAATAAACAAGAAAAAAAAAACAAAAACTGAAAATGAACGTGTTGTGTGTTTGGTCACATTTCTGACAAAATTTCACTACTTCACTACAACAAAGTGGAACACGAATTATTTCGAATAAAGAAAGAGAGATCGAATAAAGAAATGATAAAAGAATGAACATATTTCACATTCAGATGAAGGAGCAGAAGAAGAAGAGAAAGAACAGAAGAATAAATAATGATGTCAATGGACATAGAAAACCCAGACGATAATAAAAACATTAACATGTTCTACTTCCACTTCCTCCTCTTTTCTCCAGGGATGTATTTTGTGCGTCACAACAGTCACCAGCTCAGCAGGATCTACCCGTCAGGCCAGCGCCTCCAGTCGTCCAACTACAACCCTCAGGAGATGTGGAACGGAGGCTGTCAGATCGGTAACGCCTCCTTTTGTACCATGTTACCATGACGACCAGGTCAAAGATCAGGTCCGTGTTCTGACCGCTGCCTGTTTCTCGTAGTTGCTCTGAACTTCCAGACTCCTGGAGAGCAGATGGACCTAAACCAGGGCCGGTTTCTTCCAAACGGTGAGTGCGGGTACATCCTGAAGCCGCCGTTCATGTGCCGTCCAGATACGACCTTTAACCCCGAGAACGTCGGAGGAGGTCCCGGTCACAACCCCGTCCTGCTCACCGTCCGAGTAAGGCTTTTACCAACAGAAACACACCTAAATGTCACATGGATTTGACTCTTTGAATTTACTTTGAATATAATCATGAAAAAAAAAAATCACTTTGCTTTTGGTCTGAACGCAGCATTAACTCAACTTTATTTCTATAGAAAATAAATCAAATGTAAGAAGCTGGAATCAGAGAAGAGAGTTAAAAGTGACTCAAACCGAGGAACGGATGCAGCTCCAGACCTGAAGATCAGCTGCTTCTCCTTCTTCTATCAACACTGCTGAACACTTTGAATTGTTGTTCCAGATTATTTCAGCTCAGCAGCTGCCGAAACCAGAATGGGACAAACCCAGCTCCATCGTGGACCCTCAGGTCTGGGTGGAGATACACGGTGTTCCCATCGACAACGACAAGAAGAAAACTCATCACGTGGACAACAACGGTAAATACAGAGCTTCATATGAGCTGAAGAGCAGAGCTGGATGATACGACCAGAAACATTCTCATAACAGTCGAAGTCGATAAATATCACGATCAGTTTTGAATCAGTATTGCTCAGTTTAAAGGCTAATTTTTGGTCCTGATGGTTATTTGTGGTTTTAAAGTCTTCTTCGAGGTCAGAACGTGACAAACATTTCAATCTTAAATCAAAGTAAATCAACAAAACATCAACACATGTTGTGTTTTATCTGAGAATGTGAACAAAATAAACTAGAAGAAAAGAACAATGTATATCATGATAAACAGAATTATTGCGATATAAACGTGTGTTGTTTGATCGCCCTCCTCCAGATCTTTACATACATGACTGTGTCTTCATCTGAAATGTTTCAGGCTTCAACCCCCGGTGGGACTGTACCTTCAACTTCACCGTCCACGTCCCTGACTTGGCTCTGGTTCGCTTCATGGTGGAGGACCACGACTACACCTCCAGCAACGACTTCTTAGGACAGTTCACCCTGCCTTTCACCAGCCTCCGAACAGGTTTGCGCTGTCGTTAGCGTTTCTTCAGCTGACGTTGACACAGAGTCACCTTTCCTTACCCGTCTTCCTTTAACGTCTCCAGGTTACCGTCACGTCCGACTGCTGAAGTTGGACGGCTCCAGTCTTTCGCCCGCCTCCATCTTCATCCACGTGAAGATCACCCCCTGTCAGAGCAGTCCCTCCAAATCACCTGCGAAATCACCAGCCCAGTCACCAGCCAAGTCCACCGCGAAGAAACCCTGACCCGGTCTCTGCATACGGCCACGTGGTGCATGAATTCAGGCACTGAAACATCTGGTAGCATTTTCAAACCTACACCAGAAACTAGCAGCAAAGTGAATACTGTTCTTGATATTTGGGATCTTACTGAGAGTTGATTGGACCTTCTTCTTCTGATTAGTTTGTCAGTCCTGCCCCAAAAACATAAACCCAGTGCGGTCATTCTCGTGTATTTTGACTCACGGTATTTGAAACCGAACCGAACCAAAATAAAACAAAACGGTTAAACCAACGAATCAGCAGATATCGACCAAAACAAACTAACTGTAGGTTTGAAAATGTTCTTCGCAATGTGGTTTTTGTCTTTTATTGAACATGTTGCTAAAATGCAGGCTTGAATGAGACCAAACACTTCTGTGATGTCGTGAATAGACAGAGAGAGGAAAGAGTTTAACTGAACCTAAAGAAACCCTGAAAAACACAAACTCACACTAAACCGGTCGCTGTGACTGTTTACGTCTGTGTCTTCATGTAACGTCTGGGCAGAGATGAACGAACCAAGATGGAGAAGACGGAAGCAGAGTTCAGGAGAAGCAAAACGGGCAAAACCCAAAAGAAAACACTAGGAAAAGCAGAGCTCAGAGCAGGAAGCAGCACGTTCACCTGGCTCTTCTACGTCTTTAAAGACCAGCAACGTTTTTCAGAGAATTAATTCAATAACACGAACCCGCCTTTAGCAGAGGTTAGTTTGAGGAGTCTGACTTCATGTAAGATGTGACAACGTCGCTCTGGCTTTCAATGAACTACATGTTACCAAGCAAAAAAAAACAGTTAAAACACTAAACGATATGTAGTGGAAATTGGAGAAAGTATTTAGTGTCATTTCCGTGATTTTTAGTTTGATATAATGGACGAATCCGACTTTAATTGAATGCAACCTGCCTGCAAATCCCAGAGTGGTGCTGAATAACAATCTGCATTTTGATGATATGTGATGCCCTTTTAACCCTTTAAACCTGCATCAGACCTTTAACTGTGAGGATCTTTTTAGTGCATTTTATCTGTATTATGTAGAAATATCTACCGTACTAATAGAGACCTATTTAAAATGATGTGAATATAAAACCAACGTCTATGCATGTTGCTGTAATCGTCACATACTCCTTTATAATAACGTTAAAAGGCCACAAACTGCACGACTTGTTTTAACGAAAATCTAAAACTGACTCTGATTCAAGCCGGACTTAAACGTCTGATGTTCTTTCGTTTCCTTGCGGTTGTCTGAAAGTTTAGAGAAAGTGCCAACTTCCTAAGTTGAGGTTTAACGTTCATGTTGGACGGTCCCGTTCCAACACAGTGGCCTTAGTGAAATGACCCGTCTCATTTTAAACGAACCCACGTCAGCGCCGTGTTCAAAAGCTGCTTCTGCTGCCCCCGAGTGGCGCGAAAAATACAAATCAGTCAGATTTAAAGTCACAAATGCAGAGAGTCCGTGGAATATGTTTGAAAGAGAAGATGTCCTTTATTGGCAAATATAAAACATAATGAGTCAAACCAACTGGACGGACGCACAACCAATCAGAGCAGCGACACGAGGGACGTTGAACCGGTTGGAAAATTAAACTGAACAAATACTGTTGGGGATACGGAAACGCCAGACTGAGTGTCGTCAGTCCAGTCAGATTTGGATGCTCGATACGTAGATTTGACAGAGAGCGTTGCATTACGGGTTTGTAGCAGTGACGTCTCTGGGTTTGTTTAAGTCTGTTTATAGCGATGCTTTAACGTCGGTTTTAGTTGCTTTAACTCGTACAGTTTTGTTTAACGTGTTGTTTTGCTGCTGCTGAAGAAATAATGACATGAACTGATGAAGAATCACCATCAGTCTGTGTCTGAACTCTGGATTTACACTTAGAGTTACGTTAGAGGATAGAAACATTATTGATTTATTATAAAACTTCATTGGGACAAATTAGGCCATAGTCATGTATGTACAGGAAAATGTTTACTTCATCTAATATTGTCAAAATATTGCAATAATGGTGCAAAATTATTAAAAAAAGCAGAGTTTCACACAGAGATGAAACCTCCAGAAACCAGAGAAAACTGGAGGAAAACTGGTTATAGTTTAGTTTTAACTCGACTACATTTTATAAGAGGTGAGAAAATGTGATCATGGACGGTGATTCTACCTCAAAAGATCATCATGTGATCTTTTCACCAGATCGACCAGAACTACGTTAAACACAACAGAATCATGGGAACATATTTCTGAGTATTTATGAATAAGGTAGGACTGGACGGACGTTGGACTCGCAGCTCGTCATCGCATCGAACCACGCCCACCTGTAGCAGGTAACAGGCTGTGACTGTGATTCATCAAGTTCAAGTGGAAATAAGTTTGGACGAGAAGATGCGATAAGCGGCAGATACGTCAGGTTCCCATAAACACAAACCAACAGAACGTCTGACACTAGAAGATGAAGGTCCATAAAATCAATAAACCATCAAATGTGCAAAACAATCACAAAACCCAGGATGAAACATTAGAGCTGAAAAAAAAACTGAACAGGTGATAATATTTTACCTCAAATGGGGCAAATTCCCCAAAAGCCATATGGAAAATCAAAAAGTCCTGATGTTTTTAAAAGATGATAATAATGATCCATAATGAAGACAAACTCTGCCTGTCTAACATGCTGTATCACAGACACGTTTATTCCAGTTAAAACTATCCCTTTTATAATATTTCACTTTGCGTTTTATGTTAAAAGAGAAACATTTCAAAGAGATTACTTACTTGTTGCTTTATCTATTTTTTGCTGTATGTTTCTGTGTTTCATTGCAACCAAACTTTACGAGGAACATTTAGAACTTTTATATGTAGAATTTATCATGTAGTTATGCAATATTAAGATGATGATGAGCACTAGATAGATCTGCTGCCTTACTGTTAGCTTTTTAGATCAAATCTACATAGTTACTGTGTGGTTTATAGTAGCATCAATTTTTATGTTAAAATGACCTTGTTAGTGTTTACTTTGTACTATGTTACGTTGACTGATGATCCTGACTTTATCATTTTAAAGGTTCAGTTTGTAAGATTTAAGGGGATCTAACTGCAGAAATGGAACATAATATTGTTTTGTTACCTTACAATGAGCCGTTTACGTCGGCGGAGGAACAGGTCGACCCTCGTGTTTCTACAGTGGCTCCGAACACACTTCCTCTTCTTCCTCTTTTTTCTATTTCATAGCAGGTGGCGTCCGGTGTTAAGGTGCATTACTGTCGCCTACGATGTGAGTGAACCCCTGGGGCTAAAGTGTCAAAACCTGCAGTTCCTCGAATGTCCACTAGAGGCTCCGAAAGCGAGTCGATCCCCATAGACCCCCATGTTAAAACAGCAGAACCTGTTGACAGCCTGGTACAAACAAGGGGTTTGGGCTCTACAGTCCACGTTCATGACAACTGTAGGGGGTGGATTTTTACAAAACGCAACAGTTTTCATTATATTAAGGCTTAAAACGCTGCGTACTTAAGGGCGTGGCCTCTTTGAGCGACAGGTTCCATCTGTTTGTTTTGATTGACAGTTTGCTCGGCTGCTTTCAGAGCTTCTATTTATTCAATAAAATATATTTCTTCCAGACAGAAAGCTAACTTAACCACATTGGCTAATGTTAGCTTGGATTCTTATTGGGTTGTATGGTCTGTCAGCTAGCCTGCTAACAGAGCCACTTAGCGTGTTTAAATGTCATGTTTACATTATGGTTCATCAAACAGAACTGTAGGGAGTGAGTTAGCGTTAGCATTAGCTTGTTGCGTTTCCCCCTTCGCTCTTCCACAGCTCCACCCTCTTCTCCAAATATGGTCACTTATGTTTTTGAAAAACCAAGATGGCGACGTCCAAACCGAACGCGCGTTTTTAAAGCCACCGCAGGGGAGGGTGAGGCGAGGGGTTTTCAACTGGCTGCAATCTGCAACATCACCACTAGATGCCACTAAAGATTACACACTGAACCTTTAGAGACATTGCTTTAGGCTCTATTGTTTTTATTCAGAAGGTGTTTTATAAGAGTTGGTTTTAGAAGATTCATTTTGTATATTTAAAGAAGTTCTTTGGATATTTCATGTTACGTTTTAGACTTGAAGGACATTTTCTATTTACTGAAGGATCGTTTTTGTCAAATTAATCATTGTATGATGATACTGTCAGCTGCCAGTGTTTAATAATATCTAAAACGCTGTCCAGTAATATTGCACTTACGTCCATGAATCAGGACCTTTGTGTTCTTTGAGCTGTAGCGATGATAACAAGTCAAATTAACAGTATTTTTTATATTTATTGTATTATGCTGTTTGTGTTTGTGCACCTACTGCACTAAACTGTAGAGTAATGACCCTAATGGTGTTTATTTAAACAGGTCATACGTGTATATGCAACGCAATGGTAGCTCATAGTAGAAAAGAACCTCATCATGTCCAGGATTTGAAGCTTTTAACCAAACTGTCAGCTGTCGTGTCAAGGTGTTTTTTACAGTGAGAAGAAAGTCAATAAAGTTAAACTTTCAGTATTAAAAACTCTGTCACTGTCATTATTTACCGTTGAGATCTAAATAATTCATCTGTCATTCACTTGGAGATCAGTGGCTTTATTGTAATCTTATATATATGTACATTTGTCTTTTGTCTTCAGGGTTTATTTTGTTCATGAACTAAAACACTTAAAAAACCTGAAATGTTTTCATCTTGGTGGATACGAACGTCTTTTACGTCACTTTCGTTTTGTTACGTGATTCTCTTCTTGTTGCATCTTTTAGGTCATTTTCATCTTGTGTCTTTACGTTGTTTTCATCATTATGTCTTTCTCGTGAAAAATCAGCTTTTAAAATGGATTGAAATAAATTATCGACTAATATTAGAATTTTCTCGACTTGAGTCAAACTGTGTTTTATGGATCAGTTTAAAATGAGTTCATTGAACTTCACGTTGGCGTCTTATTGTTATTGTCCATTCACTGCGTCCTTATTTTCTGGATGTCTGTCTTATTTTCCTGTCAAATCACAGCCATTGTATCTAATATTTTGAAGGTTTACATTGAGATACATGTGAGGACATTATGAATAAGAAACGTCATTTAGTTAAATGTGTAACTTATAAAATAAACATTATTGATCAGAAACATTTTGTCTCCTCGTTACTTCTCGACTCGGTATTTTCTCCTCCCGCTGAACGTTTGTTCAGGTTTTTCCTGAACACACCATGAAATGCTGTAAAATATTAAATGTTAGGCAGACAAAAACAACCAAAAAAACCTTTTACCAGGTGAATGTAGTGACTTCACTTTTATTAACACTCTTAACAGAGGTTACAAAGCATTACTGTATAGAAGAGTTGAGGAAACACAACGTCTCACTTCACTGACCATAAACTACGACCAACTACGACTAAAACAAAGCTGTGACACCGAGGCTGTGGCTTCGACTTCTCCGTCTCCGTTTTAAAGCCCAGTTCAGATCAGAGATTCGCGACGACACGAGCTGCAACTTACAAGAACTTACTCCGGTCGCATCGTTCTGAAAACCTGCCATTTCAGACCAACGCGACTCTCTGTACTCCAGTTCTATCTGCCGGCTTCTCAGGCTTTTATGTAGCTGGATATCATTTGTAGCATCTTAAAATATGAGTGAGGACAGTGACAGTGAGTTATTTACTACAGCTGCATTTCTGGTATAAAAACATAAAAACAAGAGGAATGAGAATTTCTCCCGTTTATTCTCTGAGCAGTTCTGTTTAGAGGAGTTGGTGTGAACTGTAATAAGCAGAGAAAACACTGTGCTTAGTGTTAACAGTTGAGCTACAGCCCATAAATACTGAGAAAAACACAATATCCAGCGCGACATTCTGAAATCAGCCTCTGGAGATTTGACAAACCGAGTCGCTGGCAGCGCCATCTGCTGACTGATATCTGCAACATTCTAAAACAGTTTCGTCTCGTCGTGAATCTTTATTTTGAACCAGGCTCAATAAAACCACATTCATATGTCCTGTATGTGTCTCTGTATGTGTCTCAACAGGTTAATTCCATCTTTATGAACCTTGGGATGTATATCTACTGTACAGTGTGTGGATTCTTATGAACCGACCATCTGAAGTCATTTATTAACAAATTCCTCGTCGCTTACATGGAAGTCATTATCCTTCACAGTTAAGACAGAGTTTTCTCCTCTTATATCTGTTCATCAGCATCAGCTCGTTTGGGTTTGTCTGGATCTAAATTCCTGGTTGTGTGAACTTTACTGTGAGCGTCTTCAACACATGAACTGAGTCTCTTCTGTTTCGTGTGGATCCTCATATGTGACCGAACATGAGCTTTCTGTGCAAAATGTTTCTTACAAATTGAGCAGCTGAATAGTTTCTCTCCTGTGTGCGTTAACATATGTGTCTTAGCATGAACTTTCTGTGTGAAACTTCTCTTACAAACTGAACAGCTGAACGGTTTCTCTCCACTGTGACGCATCATGTGATTAAGTAAATTTTGTTTCTGAGAAAATCGTTCGTCGCATATTGTGCAACAAAATGGTTTCTCTCCTGTGTGAGTCAACATATGCGTCCTAATGTAGTATTTATTTTTAAAACTTTTCTTACAAACCGAACAGCTGAATGGTTTTTCTCCGGTGTGGACTCTCATGTGACAAATTAAGATCGACTTTTGAGCAAAACTTACGCCACATACTGAGCAACTGTGCTGTTTCTCTCCTGTGTGAGTTAACATGTGTCGGCTAATATTATTTTTGTGTGCAAACCCTTTCTTACAAAGTGGACAGCTGAAAGGTTTTTCTCCAGTGTGACTTGTCATGTGCTTCAGTAACTTCTGCTTCTGAGAAAACTTTTCATCACATATTGTGCAACTAAATGGTTTCTCTTCTGCGTGACTTAACATATGGTCCTCAATGTTGTGTTCATGTGTAAAACTTGTGCAAACTGAGCAGCTCAGAGGTTTTTCTCCTGTGTGGACTCTGATGTGTCTCTTCAAGTTTGACCTCCTGCCAAAGGTTTTCATGTGTTTTTCATCGCACATCGCGCACCCAAACGGTTTCTCTCCTGTGTGAGTTAACATATGTTCCCTAACGTTACTTTTACGTGCAAAACTTTTCTTACAGACCAGACAGTTGAACGCTCTTTCTCCTGTGTGGACTCTCATGTGACGAAGTAAGACTGCCTTTCGAACGCATCTTGTACCACATACCGAGCATGTGTACTGTTTTTCTTTTGTGTGAGTTAACATATGTTCCTTAACGTTATGTTTATGGGAAAAACTTTTCTTACAAACTGAGCAGCTGAAAGGTTTTTCTCCAGTGTGGACTCTCATGTGTCTCTTCAAATTTGACCTCTGACCGAACGTTTTACCACACTCAGAGCAGTGGTGTCTTTTTGTTTTACCTCCAACGTCTCTTACAGGGAGGTCATTTGTCTTTTTGTTTAAATGAGACTCAGGTTCACTGCTCTGCGTCCAATCTTCACTGTCCTCAGTGTCAGAAGAGTCAGCCTTGTCCTCGGTATGCGTTTGTAAATATCGATGTGGATCGAAGCTGCTGGCTGGTTCTGATCCTCCACAGTCCTGTCCATCTGTTTCCTCAGTTTGTCTGTGATGAAGCTGTGAGAACTGAGGCTTCTCTTCTTCATCTTCACTCTTCACAGGGACATGAGTGGATGGGAACTTGGTGACATCAGCCTCCTCTAGACCTTGAAGCTGCTCCACCTCCTGTTTGATCCACACTTCCACCTGTTCCTCTTTAATGTGGGTCAGCTCTGGGTCCTCCTGGTCCACACTGGGGCTCCAGTCCTGCTGCTCAGAGGTAACCTCTTCCTTACTCATTGACAGAAGCTGAGCGTCTGTTGGACAGAGTATAATACACACACATTAAGTGCGTTTCCATGAATGTATGTTATGGGAATTAGAAGATTTGTATTGGAAAATGTTTATGGAAAATTGGTTAAAAAAAACCAAAAACACAACTCTCGCTTGAGGTGGTTTTTGCCTCTCGCTTAGTGCAGCGTTCTAAAACCAGCCTCTGGTGTTTTGACAAACTGAATCACTGCTGGTTTGAGTCGAGCTGAGATGATCTGGTTTACACCAATGAAAGCTTTACCTGCGACGCTCATAAAAAGATGAAAATGATAGAAAAGATGCAACAAGATGAAAAAACAAACCTGTAGTCTCTGATTTCAAGATTTATTTAGTATGCCGTCTTTCACAGCATTAAATCAAAATAAAGAAAATGAAAGCAAAAAAACAGAAAAAAACTACGTAAAAGTTATGGTCAGAACATAACAAACACTCAAACAGCAGAACACTTCACAAATCTAGACACAGATCATTCAAAACTATTATTATGATAAAATCTACAACATTAAAATATGTAAAATGAAAAAAAGGTCAAATTAAGTCAAACGTTTTGTGTTTTATTTGTCAAAGTAAACAAAATAAATCCTAAAAGCAAAAGAAAAAAGTTTCACTTGCAATATGAAATAAACTCAGTATTCACAGCAGAGAGAGAATTATGAGGATTATAATTATATCACAATAT
>JAPQRN010000012.1:20355299-20371305 GCA_037367275.1 Coranthus polyacanthus
TATATGAAATATGTGCAGAAAAAGAGAGGCACTGTAGCTATTTAAGTACTGATTAATAAGTTACTATTTCACATGATAACAGTGAATAACACTATTGCACATGATAGAGTACAGGAACTAAACAAGCTCAGGTTGTGCTGGTGTTGAAGAGTCTCTTGGCAGTTGGAATGAATGACCTGCGGTAGTGTTCTTTCTTACACCGTGGATGTAACAGTCTGCTGCTGAAGGAGCTCCTCAAAGACCCCATAGTGTCATGCAGAGGGTGAGAGGTGTTATCCATGATAGATGCCAGCTTGGCTAACATCCTCCTCTCACCCACCTCCTCTATGGAGTCCAGTGGACACAGGACAGAGCTCACTCTTCTAATCAGATTGTTTAGTCTGTTCCTGTCCCTGGCCGTGCTGCCACCTCTCCAGGAGACCACAGTGTAAAAAATAGCAGAAGCTACCACAGAGTCATAGAAGGTCCTGAGAAGAAACCTGCACACACCGAAGGACCTCATTCTCCTCAGCAGGTGGAGGCGACTCTGGCCCTTCTTGTACTGGGCATGGGTGTTATCAGTCCAGTCCAGTTTGTTATTGAGGTGAACACCCAGGAATTTGTAGTTCTCCACTACCTCAATGTCCAAACCCTGGATGTTCACCAGAGTGAAGCATGGTGTTTTCCTCTGGAAGTCGATCACCATCTCCTTTGTCTTGCTGGCATTCAGCAGAAGCTGGTTGATCTCGCACCAGCTGAAGAAGTCCTTGATGATCTTCCTGTATTCCAGATCGTTCCCCTCCGAGACACATGCAACGATCGCTGTGTCGTCAGAGAACTTCTGGATGTGGCAGTTTGTGGAGTTGTGTGTGAAGTCTGAGGTGTAAAGGGTGAAAAGGAATGCAGCACCATACCCTGAGGGGCACCTGTCCTGCACAGCACCACATCAGACACACAGTGCTGGAGCCTCACATACTGTGGTCTGTTGGTGAGGTAGTCCGTTGTCCATACAGCCAAGTGTTGGTCCACCCCTGCTCCTTCCATCTTTATCCTCAGCAGCGATGGTTGGATGGTGTTGAAAGCACTGGAGAAGTCAAAGAACATGACCCTCACAGTGCTCCCAGTGTTCTCCAGATGTGACAGTGATCTGTGCATCAGATAGATCACTGCATTGTCCATCCCTATACCAGGCCGGTAAGCAAACTGCAGGGGGTCCATCAGTATGCTCACCAGGGTGAGCGGAGGAGGGAGTGGGCTGGTGCAGGTCAGGTGAAGAGGGCAGGCTGAGTCTGGCAGGGGGAGGGGGAGGGGGAGGAGAAGCTGTTCTGAGTAGGTGTGAAGAGGGGGTAGGGTGGGTGAGGGGTGGAGAGGGGGCAGAGTCAAATCTGTTGAAAAACAGATTCAGTTCATCTGCCCAGTCCTTGTCACCGCTGGCTTGGTGTCTCCCTACTCTTTTCCCATGGCCCAAGATGTTCTGCAGTCCTCTCCAGACATCCCTGGTGTTATTCTGCTCCAGCCACTCCTCCAGCATCCTCCTGTAGCAGGCCTTCCCCCTCCTGATCATCAGCCGGAGTTCCTTCTGGACTCCTCTCTATCCCCCGATCTAAAGACCCTCTTCTTCTCATTCAGTAGGGCCTTTATCTCGGAGGTCACCCAGGGTTTGTTTTTGGGAAAACACCATACCCGCTTGGAGGGCACAGTGTGTTCCACACAGAAATTGATATAGTCCATGATGCAGTGGGTTAGACTGTCAATGTCACCATGGGGGCTGCAGAGTGCTTCCCAATCTGTTGTTTCAAAACAGTCCCTGAGCCTCGCACTGGTCTCCTCAAACCACTCCTTCACAGACTTCTTCTCAGGTGGCTGTCACCTAGGCTAGTCTGAGATGGGGTGGACAAGGTTGTGATCTGAGTGACCAAGCAGGGGGAGGTGGGATGAGGCGTATGCATTCTTGATGTTTGTATACAGTAGGGCCAAAGTTTTATTGTCCCTGGTGTGGCATTTCATGTACTGGGTGAAGGGGAGAGTAGAGGACAAGGAAGCATGGTTGAAGTCCCCGGAGATGAGGATGAGGGATTAGGGGTGCTGGGTCTGCAGTCGAGAGACGACATTGTGGATCTGATCAGAAGTCGTGGTAGCATCGGCCGCGGGGGGGATGTAAACAGCTATCGCGAAAACAGCACTTAGTTCAGTTCTCACAGGAGGTAATATGGCCGAATGCTAACAGCTAGCAGCTCAATGTCTCTGGTGCAGCGTTGCTCCTTAATGCTGATATTTCCTGGGTGACACCATCTCTTGTTCACAAACACAGCAAGCCCCCCTCCTTTCTTCTTACTGCACTCCGAGGTTTTCCTGTCCGCCTGCACGAACTGAAAGCCATCCAGGGTGACGTGGGAATCAGGTGAAAACTCATTCAGCCACGTCTCCGTGAAACACAACAGACTGCACTCACAGTAGTCGCTCTGCAGCCGGGTTAGCGCCGTTAGCTCTTCCATCTTGTTAGGAAGAGATCTAACGTTTCCCATGATGACAGACAGTAGGCATGGTTTATACTGTCTTTTCCACTGTCAATGCTTCACTCCAGCTCTGCAGCCTCTCCTCCTTCTCCATATCTCCGTGGGGTTCTCCAGTCCTCCGCGCAGCAAAGGTGTGTCTGGCTCAAGGCTAACAGCTGATCCTGAGTGTAGACAATGGAGTTGCAAATGAATGGGTCTGCTGACGCCGCGTCAAAAAGTACAAAAACCAGCAGAGGCAAGCTACGAATGTAACAATCTGAACATCCATAGCTGCACACTTGCAGGTGGGTTGGTGTGGCATGAGAAAAACACAAGAGAAGTACAATAAGACACTATAAAAACACTAAAAAGGTCGAGGAGCTACGGAGCTGCTGTAACTAGCTGCCACTCGTGCAGCACCATCTTTATTTGGTGAGAATAAATATTTGAAAATATGTGAATTCATTATCCTAATTCGAATAGAAGAAGACTGTTCCTTTTTTGTTTATCTCACATGTTGTGGTGTCACGACATGAAAACGTGATCTCTGGCTGAGTTAACGTTGAGTGTGACTTCTGTGATTCCGTCACTCTCTATCACATGCATGATGCTGAACTG
The DNA here is from genome assembly GCA_037367275.1 of Coranthus polyacanthus. Lineage (NCBI taxonomy): Eukaryota > Metazoa > Chordata > Actinopteri > Kurtiformes > Apogonidae > Coranthus > Coranthus polyacanthus. The sequence goes on from JAPQRN010000012.1 coordinate 20,358,392, forward strand.
AAAATACAAGGAAGAGTCTCACGTCAGCTTCACCAAAGCCATTTGAAATGGCTTTCACTATGCTTCATGTGGGGAGTTGCTCAGTCATGAAAAAATGAACAGATATCTCCAAAAAATGAAAAATATGAAACAGTGTTTTGACAGCAGAAAAGTAAGTCAGTGATGTATTTTTTGTGCGTACATTTTAAAGTGTATTTTTTCAACATTGTTTTGACAGTGGAAGAGTGCATAAAAATGTTGATGTTATGCCAGTTCATAATATTTGTATTCGTGTTTGGGTCCCGGGGACTAGTGTTGTAGCCAAGACCACCTAGACCAAGACCAAGTCATGATCAAGACCATCATGCACTGAGACTGAGACAAGATCAAGACCACGGCAGGTTGAGACCAAGTCAAGAACAAGACCAGACCAGATACACTGAAGTCTTTTATGGCCTTTCTGTCTCAGTATTATTAATCACAAACAATATTGTGACTTAGGAACAACAACCTCTCACAAAGTTAACACTGCATTAGCTATATCCCTAACTATAGCTACATGATAACTAAATGAGCTAGCTAGGTGGCAAGCAACTGAAACTAGCACCCTGAAACATACAGTTATACATGGGTGACTAACAACTATAGAGAATGGGATTGTGATGTCATACTTGGGCGCACAGAAGCTTATGGAGAGATCAGCGAATGAGGACAGATGTTGCGGTGTTGTGGATTAATATTAACATATAACAATATAAACTTAAAAATTCAGTGGAATGGTGAATGCTTGCTGTGTGATCAACTCCCATAACTGTTCTCACGACCACCATGGAAAACGCATCACAAATGGAGTGTGATTTTTCAGTTTTCCAACTTGGAAGCAACTCAGGTCGGCAAGTTAACACAGACATCATATGGCATGAGTAAACGCTGTAAGACGAGAAAACATCACCTTCAGCAACATTTCCAGACGTGTTGTGTTCACTGCATTTTCAATCTGGTAAGTTGTAAGCGGAACGTCTACCTGTTGTGTACGTACGCTAAGTAGCTAAGTTGTTAATTTAGCAAAAGTGTCTGTGTTCATAGCTACATTGCTAATCAAATAAATTCAGTTTGTTTTTTCCAGGAAAACAAGCATTTGAACTGTTAGAATGTCATTTTGACTGGGTAGCATTACCTCATTAAACGCAAACGCACAGTGAAATATTTAACCAGATGAAAGACTCTGCAAGTTCACAACACTGCATCTGTTATGAAACCACAAACCTTGAACTGAATATTAACTGCACGTTGCATTACAGCATTAAATGTATGAAAACCATTTCATTTCTGAATGTCTTTATTTCTTGTGCACACACAATGTTTAGTGCTATGTAGTGCAAATTAAATGGGTAAAGTGTCAGTACATCTGGAAATGTACATTTTTGTTCAGATTAATCCTTTTAATGTCCATTATTTTCTCCAAGTAGGTCTTTTGCTTTTGTGTTGAGCTGCTCTTTATCTGAACACATTTCATCCGTGTTTTCCTCCAGTAAATACTGGTTATTATCGCTCTAGAAACTACTAGATAATAGAGACGACGTGACTCCAAGTATGGTCGCCACTACAATGCAATTGTAGAATTGCCGATTCTCTATATCTGTTATTCACTAACTCTTTGGGTGAGGGGTGAAGAGATTTTTAAGTTTTGATAACGTTAAGGATTGCTAATGTTATGTTTTGAATGCTGTTGTTACAGATGAACTCTTTGTGGTTTAGGTTGAGAAATGTCATCACAGAAGATTTGGTTGATGTCTCAACTACAGCTTTTCTCAAAATTTTCAAATTAGAAATGAGTCAAGTTACAATAAGTTTTATTAAATCACAGTAATGACATCAACAAATAAATCAGACAATTGTGGTCTTGACCATTTTGAAATAAAATTCTGAATTTCATGCTGTGGGAAAATCTAAAAACTGCCTTCTCTAGTGTCATTATTAATTAAAGAGGATTAGCTGTAACAAAGTGCACATCAGAAAATGCGTAAAAAGAAAATGTCCTTCTGTGGAACTGCAAATGCACATACTTTCATTTTCATCTTTGATTACTGGCTTTCACCCTCCTCAGTGTGTGTATGTGTACTTTTAGGTCACATGCACATACGTGTGATTTGGTTGCACATCTGTTTGTATGACACAAAACAGATTACAGGGATGTTGGCGGGGAATTTTGTCTTTCCAGTGGAAGTTTCCAGAATTGCTGCTGTCATTCCCCTCTCTGCGGTAATTCCTAGGCATGTTGACCTTTGACTCTAAGAGTGATCACTAGGTACTGATGCATTCCTCCTGTAAGCAGCGGATTTCCTGCTTCCTAAACTGGGATTTCCAGGATTTGAAAATATTCTGTAGTAGCCAACCTTGGAGATAAAGTATTTTAAGCATTTTGGCCCTATAGAAAGTGGGCTAATTATGTCAGTGTTGACTGGTGATTGATAGAATTATTAATTTAAATGCATGAGGGGGCATAGCCAGGGAGAGGTTTCAACTTTACATTTATAGGAGAGACCGTGTATGGTTGTAAGATGCTGTAACACCAATTCCTACAATTTAGAATAAGATCAGACTCAAATGATCATAAAGAAAGTAAATATAGTATAGTTTCTACCAAAAACTATATTTTGTTTAGTACTTAGATGGATGCAGATAAAATCATATGACTTACATCAGATGAAACTGTAGTTTCTTTGGCAAAATGTCATGTCCCATAGACTATATATAATTTTTGGATGGAGGAAGTGCAACATCAGTCATTGGTTTTGGCCGTCGCCATTTTGGCTCTTTGGAACCGGAAGTGATCATATTTGGGCAAAAGGGGCAGAGCCTTTTCACGGGTCATGGGTGAGCTAATGCTAAACACTAGTTCATCAAGCACTGTGTAACAAAGTCACTTGTTGATCTTGTCACTGTAACCTATTAAGCACAACTACAGTTGAGCTGTCTGTCGGGAATAATGCATTTTATTAAATAAACAGAAGCTCTGACATCAAAGTTGTCTATTCGACATGAGATCTTGAGGAAAATTTAAAGATGAAACAGATCACTTATTAGAGGGTCCCAATAAAACAAATGAGACTAGAATGACTCCTGGAAAAAAAATGACTGACTTAGTATTTTTAGAGAGAACTTCAACGTAAGTCTATAGGAGCTAGGGCTTTTTGGAGCAGCACCTAGTGGCCGTCATTGGTATTGCACACAAAGATACATTGGCTTCATTTTGGAGCAGTGGTCCGTGCCCCTTGTTCAAACCACTAAGCTAATACAGCAGCTAAACACTTTCTCTTTTTTTGGCATATCATACAGCACCATATTCATAAAGCATAAATACTGTTAAGAAAGTTTGTAAATTTTTTTTTCTTTTTGAGGGATATCACATGGTGTGGCCTCTGTCTTTGCTTCTTTTATGTAACTGTTTGAACTTACTCCAGCATGTGTTACAACCTACCTCTTTCATTCTGTTTTTTTAATGCAAACCCGTCTTTCTCTCTGTGTGGGAGCTGAGCATCTGCAAAATGGCGGCTCAAGAAAGAAGCCCTAACTTATTGATTCTGAGGAACTAACATCAAACACTAATGTTAGATCCCTGCGGTTTTATGCAAATACAACTTCAAAATACTTTCATCGGAAATATCCCGAAATGACATCACGCTATATATTTATGGAACATATTTCATGATAGCGGCACCAGAGGAGAATGAATTGTTGAAATTGCCAATCATTAGGGAAGGAAAGAGTTAATATTTCACGCAGAGCACATTAAATCCCTCTGCTGAATTATGCTTAATCCATGCAATTAATGAAATGCAGATGCTTGAGTGTTATTTTACAAGCATCCCCTTGAATATTTTACATTCCAGTGTTGCAATTACAGAAAGCCTGATTTGTATTTTTCTCATGAACAGCTTTGTTTAGTCATTATTGCTTGGAATTGAAAGGAAAATACAGATAAACAATAAACAAGATAATGCAAAAGACGTGTGGAGTGCCTTCTGGGGATTCCTCTCACTTCCAAGTATGGCAAAAGCATTTGGAGCAGCGTGCCATTCTACATGTAATACTTTCTGAAAATCATCTTTTTCCCGAAAAGGACCGTAGAGAATTTAGTCAAAGCTAAAATAACACTGTCTGATTCATGTTTTGTTGGGATAAATTTATTACACTGCAGCACCAGCTGCAGATGGTTTCATTTTGGGGGGTAGATTTTTTTCTTCTTCATTTCATCATCTCATGCTGATCTGACAAGTAAGAGACAATAATAAGTCTTGATTTTTATGGTATCAGCATAACAAGTAAACACTAACATTACAGAGGATTTTTTAGCCCCTGAACCATCCATCTATCACCACATTTCAGGGTTCTCAGGTTGAATACAAATATATAGCTATTTTAATTGATGACTCTCTCTTTTATGCCTCATGTTCAAGCCAGTTCTCACTCTGAACTCGTCACATTTTGCAGCTTGGTCAATTTTTGCGGTGGAGGGTACCCAATAAAAGTCACTGTAGGTCCATAGATGTCGGAAATTGACGTTGACCTTAGTAGAAATTGACCTTAGTAGAATGTGGTTGTGGTGGAATACCAAAGTTTGTGGACATACACACAAGAAACCAGGGTTCTGTGTTTATTTTTGTGTTTATTTTCTGTCCTTCCCATGATCTTTTTTCTATCCCTAACCAAGCTGTTTTTGTGCCTAAACCAGACCATAACCACAGTATTGTCTAAACTTTGTTTGGACTAGTCCACATGCCCAAAAATGACACCTACTCTGTGCATTGCAAAATGATGAAAATCAAAATGATTGAAATGTGATGAAGTGGCCAAATGTTAGTATGTGACAAGTTCGGAGTGAGAATATGTAGCATATTCAACAGTTGGTGAAAAGACTGACATTTTTATTTTAGAATCAAGTGCTGCCTTTCCTTTGAAGGCAAAAATAGACTTGTTGCCAGGACATGTTTGTCTGTGCTGGAATATGGCAATATGATGCAAATGTGTCTTCTCAATGCTGACATGCTCTGGATATTGTTTACTACTGTTTGCATTTGTTAGGTTCCATATGAATTTTAAAGCCTTCACTCACCACTGCTTGTTGTATACCAATGTTGGACAGTCTGTCTTGCCCACAAAACATTGGCATGTTCTTACTGATAAATCAGTTTTAGCTCTGCTTCCTTCATGTCTTGAAATCAACATCTGTCAAAAAAAAAAAGTAACAATGTTAGGTCCCAGAATTTATTCTTACTGTTTGTACCGAAGATCCCTACTGAAAAAGACGTTAAAATTTGCTGCTCCCTCTGCTCGGAACAATCAGTAAAATGACCTGAAACTTAAGGAGCTGATCTCGTTAGACACATCCAAAGTGATTTTAAATGACTCGGAGGCATGCATATATTGATTTCTGATGATTTTGATGAATACTTGTCTATTATGTTTGTTATGTCATGTTTCTAACTTATTTTGTAGTGATTTGTGTGATGTTTGTATGGATGTCTGATGTTTGTATGGATGTTTGCAGACAGCTCTGCAGCACACAGATATGGACGTCAGAATGGGTGTGTCTGAACACGAGTGAAATACTGCCCATGAAATACGAAGCTGTCAAACGTCTCCAAATTTAGCGCCATGAAACAAAGTGTTTTCAAGTGATGTTTTTACAGGCACTGGGGTGAGGTGGAGAGGTGGGTTTTGTTGTAAGAAGTGCTAGTCTCCAGGGGGAAATTAAGCCACAAACTAATCAGATGTTTAGACTACAAAGGCATTTTTTCAGTTAATTGGAACCAGTTAAAAGTCAGACCAGAAGTATCTCTGCTAGAAATCTGTGGCATCTGATGATCAAGCTGTTAGATAAGGTGTTTAGTGTCTTTGAAATGAGATAAAAACACAGGATGAAGGTTCAAATAATGTGAAGAATTGGGTGATTAAGCTGGCTTGCAGTGTTGCTGGTGGGTGGCGGAGCATATACTGGAAATTCTCTTGGGAGACGTTCCCGGGGTATTCCAGCAATGCGTGTCAGAAAGGCAACAGCACGGAGGTCATTGCTCATCCAGGGTCTTTAATCTTCACCACCACCACTACCACCCCCAACACCCCTCCTCCATTTCTCTCAGTGACTTTGCCTTCTTTTTTTTCCCCAATCCACCTTTGTGTTCTTCTCACCTTTCCCTATTGCTCCTCATTTCTTCCTTTTTATGGGCTGAGGTTGCAAAAATACGCACATTCTTTACTGAAGCACAGATAGGTCTAGTATAAAAGTACTGACGCAACTTATTTACTCGAGTAAAAATGAATAAAAATAAGAATGAAAAATAATGAACATTAAATTCACTCCAATGTGCAAATCAGATTCAGCAACAGAACTTGAGTCTTTTCATGGAACCCTAACACTAAGGTTGGGTTAGGGGTAATACAGAAAAAGTGTAGGGCCAAAATGCATGTATATGAAAGGGAGCATTTTCTAGTTTCTATGTTTAATGAAACTCAAATGAAACTCTAACCCTGATGGTTGTTTTTTATGTCTTTTCCAAAATAACAAGACTGTCTTGAAAATGTTAAGAGTAGAAAGCACAGATATTTGTGTTAAAATATAGGGTGTAAATGTACAAAGTTGTCAGAAAAATAAATACTCAAGCAAAGTACAGACACCGGAAAACTCTGGTGTTAGTATTTGTACTTTGTTACTTCCCACTTCTGTTTATGAGTGCAAACAAACAATGAGGAGGATGGAAGGAGACACAGAAATATCATCTCATGTCAAATGTCAAAAAACAAAAGCGCTGAGAAAACAGACAGCGGATATCTCTTTCCTGTCAGCAATGGATGTGAGTTTGGGTTTAAAGGTGGGTGGCCCAGGTGACGAGATAGTGTTATTACTCTCTGTGTGTGTGTGTGTGTGTGTGTGTGTGTGTGTGTGTGTGTGTGTTTAGGTGTAGTGTTATGACCCCCCTGCTGAACCATAGTATGAGGGAGCACAAAAGGCAGAGAAAGAGGCGAGGTGGTTGGGGGTGAAGTAAACAGAAGCAGAGGACGGAGGAAAAAAGAAAGACTGGAGGAAAAAAAAAGTTATGAAAACAGAAGTACTGTAGCAGATGGGGCCAGGGTTTACCTTGGAAACAGCGTTAACGGCAGAGGAACTGGGGAGGGTGGATGAGTGGTGGGTGGGGACAGTGTGTGTGTGTGTGGGGGGGTGATCAGGAGGAGGCGTGAGTCAAGCTGGAGTTTATCACAATCTCTGGAGGCTGATGGACGGGGGGGGTGGATGGGCTCCACACTCCTCGCACATTATGGAGGGAAGAGATATAAAAGGGCTCCTGTGGAGAAAAAGAGTGGTCAGGCAAGCGTCTGTCCTGCTTTCCAGAGGCTGAACTCTGCTGTGCAAGTGTGTTTACACCCGTGTGTGTGTCAGGGAGTGCACAGGAGTATCAGAGATAAATGTGCTGTCTTCACCACAAAGGAATAAACTTGGATTTGGATTTTTTCTTATTTAAATTAAACTGTCTGGATGGAAGGAGTTAAAGAATTGCTGAAGCCTGGCCACGCTTGAATCTGTGAGTTGTTTAATCTTTCTCACTGAGAACTTTTTACTTCCATGACAGGGAGACAAGAGGTGACTTTAAGTGCGTGCAGAGGCACCTAAACAGAAGCAGAGGCAGCCTCAGTCTTCAGAGTGTCTTTTTGATTAGTTATTTCCTGCACTGCCACAGAATGGACACCTCATTTTTCTCCAATATAGACTACAATCACACCTATATGAACGAGCATTTTTACTTTGAAGACAATATCAGTGGCTTCAGCATCGCCATGGCCATTTTGTACCTTGTTGTTTGCATCATGGGACTGGCTGGGAACTCCCTGGTTATAGTTGCCATTTTGAAACTGGATAAAATGTCATCATCAACCACTGTGTACATTTTCAACCTGGCACTGGCTGACGGACTCTTCATGGTGGGTCTTCCCTTCATCGCAAGCCAGAACTTCCAGAATTATTGGATGTTTGGTGACATTGCCTGCAAAGTGGTGATGGTTCTTGATGGCATCAATCAGTTCACCAGCGTGTTCTGCCTGACCATGATGAGTATCGACCGCTACATGGCACTGTCCAACCCGCTTAGGTTTGCCCGTTGGAGAACTCCACGCTGCGCCAAGATCATTTCTGCAATCCTGTGGCTGTTTTCGCTCCTTACTATTCTACCCATGGCGCTGCACTTCTCAGCCGATCGAGGCCTGTGTATACCGGACCTTGCTTCAGATGCCTGGTGGCTCGGTGTCCTCTCCTACACCTTTGTCATGGGGTTTGCTTTGCCCTTCACGGTCATGACAGCCTCCTACACAGCACTGCTACTCACCTTGAGATCTCGACTTCGAACCGTGACAGTGAACCACGAGACCCACTGCCTGGAGAGACAGGTCACCAAAATGATAGTGGCAGTGGTGGTTGTGTTTGCTGCGTGCTGGCTGCCATTTTACACGTTCAACTTCTGCTCCCTGTACCAAACTGGACTGGTGCAGGACTTCACCAGAGCGTTTGAGTTTGCAGTCCTTCTGTCCTACTCCTGGAGCTGCGCTAACCCCATCCTCTACGCCTGCCTCTCTGACACCTTCAGACGGCACTTCCGCACCCTCCTCTGCCCTGCTGCCAAGTCATCTCCCAGCATGCAGTGCAACACTGAACAGTATGACTTAAATGACACATGCGTGAGGGATGTCGCCATTTTGGCATAAAGAGAGACTGAAAAACTGAATCATCTTCTAAATGCATCCCTGTCACACTGTACTGTGTGTGTTTTTCTTATTTGTTATGGTCAGGGATAACCCTACCCCTAACCGTAACCCTAATATACAAATCTGGAAAAAAAAAAATGTAATTACCACTCCAAATATTCAGACCTGAACCCCACTGAAAACTTTTGGAATGTCACAGATGGAAGGTCACCATCAAACAAAGGCAAGCAGCTTGAGTTTTTGCCACAAGAGTGGCATAAAGCACCAACAGCGATGTGAAAGACCGGTGGAGAGCATGTCGAGACTCATGACAGCTATGGCTGAAAATCACTGTTTTTCTTCCTAAGTTCAAACATTAGTATCGTGTTATTTAAAAGTGAGTATGAACTTGTTTTCTTGACACTATTTGAGTTATGGAAACATGCATAACTCAAATATGCATTTTTTGTTATTTTAACCAGCTGTCATTTTCTGCAAATAAATACTCTACATCATCATATTTTTATTTGGAATTTGGGAGAGATGTATGCATTTAATAGAATGAACAAAAATATACACACACTATAAAAAAGTTAAACTAGTTTCCTGTTATTTTTTTCCAGAGCTGTATTCACTCATTTGGAGTGTTTTTGCCTCTAAGAATGGAGTTACACATATTTTGTTTGATTTTGTTGTGTCCTAGGTGACTGGATATGTCACCCGTCTTACTGTTTCAAAGGCAGGTGTTTGATCAAATACCTACAGAAACTGTGGCTTTCAACACTTGTGTTCACTATTGACTGTGAATCTTTTTCTTTTGTCATGAAATGTTTACCCTGTTCTCCTTGTGGAACCTTGTGGTTTGATTTCTCACTAAAATAACAACAGCATTTTTCAGTTGGACTTTAAGGACTTGTGTAACAATCTCTTCATGTCCCTCGTCTGTCTGACACACACAACAGACCTGCTATGTGATTTTTTTTTCTTGTGCCACAACATCAACTGATCTACCCCAGATGATCAGATCTCCTGTACTGCTTTTTGCGAGAACTAATGAAAATAATGCACACGAGAGATGAAGTGCAGACAGGTGGAGTGTCAACAGAATAACACTGGTCTCATGCCTCTGTAAGAAATCCGTACAAAGACTTTCCAGAATGCACACACCCATAAACACTACTTTGGCAGCTTCCTGACTCCCACAGCTGGATCGTGTCCTGGTGGATTCGAGTGCAGGGGGGCGTTGTATTTGTGTGGGCCTGGGTGGTCAAGTGCATGCACTAGTAAACATGCACTGTCAAGAACCTTACATGCCCCGGGCTCACTGTGGTATTCTGCTTGGACTGGATTGCCAAAAGATACTTTACAGAAAGGAACATGAATAAAAAGTAAATGTGTTTATTTATTGTCTTTTGTTCCTACACAGATAATAAGCAAAAAATACCAGCACTTGTCATGCATTCCTTTTCCTGCTCTAAAATGACTTTGATCCCAATGCGATCAAAAGAAATCTTAACCTTAAAAAGCTTAAATTATGAGCAAACCCTGAAAGAAGAACATCCTCAGAATGATCAGAACACTTACAAATAATGTGCAAGAAAGAATGTACAGTTACCGTCAATATAATAATATAGATTTTTATTTTATGTTAGTAAGTGATGTGAGTGACAATCTGTATTTTGCTGATTGATGAAAGTCATATAACAAAAATTTTATTGTGTACAAATTGTGCATCAGAAATGTATTCTTTAAAAACTGTTTGTCAAAATAATCAAATTACACCATAGTTCAACATTGAAATCTTACATTTTGGACAGCTGTCAATTGTCTCATAAACTTTATTAAGGCTGTAAAACCACATAATATATTGCTGGACTGGGACTATATTAATACTGATTATCATTGTAGCCACACTATATACTGTGCATTTCTGTGACACTATTGTGATATTGGCAGTAAATAAAATTACTGTTGCTTGAATTTTATCCCTGTGTTCTTTTTTTTTTTTTTTTTTTTACTGTGTATCTCATGCAATGTCATGAAGTTAATTGATAACTCTAAATTGCAGGTAGGTGTGAATGATTGTCTGATGAACTGGCGACCTGTCCAGCGTGTACCCTTCGTCTGATGTCATCTGGGATCAACTCCAGCCTCCCTGCGACCCTCCAGAGAACTGAGCGGTTACGGAAAATGAATGAATGAATGAGCAATGTTTTTTAGTTTTTAAGTACCCTTAAAGTACCCTTATCAAGGATTTTTAAATGTTTTATAATTAGGGTATTAATTAGGTTTAGAAATCATTAATAAGCGCTTATAACACATTAGGAAACAGGTCAAATCGTGACCTGTTGTTTGCCAAATAGTGAGCCCACATTACATTTATTGTTAATCCACAGATCTCATTGGTTACTGAGCTTCTTTTGTCTCCATCAACAGCATTTACCTGTCAGCTTCATCGTTTACATTTTTTAATAAAATATTACCATTTAACCACCATTAGAATACCTTATTACTCAAAATAATTCAATAATTTCATAAAATTTGAGTAAACTGTTACCAAATCAATATTTTCTAGTCACGTGTAAGTTGTTAAATTGCTAGTACAGTCTGTGTAATGGCAAGTTTGCAGTTTGGTAACAGTGCTGTGCTCTGTTAACGTGTGCTAGGACTGCTTTATAACTCTAAGCTAAACACGGAGCTCTACCCTGGTGTATTAAGTATGATAATAGCAGTGGGCATCGCAATACTACAGTTATGTTTTACACCTGGACTCACATACACACTGGATTAATTAAGAAGCTTCAAATGAAGACTGCTTTAAGGTGTTTTTACTGAAACCGCCCTAATTTGGTTGGTTTCTTAAATGTTAGTAACTCATTAATAAATTCTGATATATTTTAAACTTTACAACATGGGTCCCATCTGCAGGTTATAAATGTTACTCGTGTAACTCATTAGTAAATGCTTTGACATGCTGATGGGACATAAAAAGGGGCAAGGTAACGTAAGCTATGCAGCAAGAGCTGAGATTTAACAGCATCAACCGAAATAGCTAAACAGTGAGCCTGAATCAATGGATGAAAACTGTGCTATGTTTATTGATGACTTATAACGTGCTTACAACCAATTTAATAACCTAATTTTAAACCATTCTTTTTAAGGGTATCCTTATTGTAAAGAGGTACGCTAGAGGTATTTTATCTATCATATAGATTCAGAAAAACAGTTGAAAATAAATGACTCATGTTGACAACTGGCTCTTTAAAGAGAACACTGAAATTTCCAAAATATATTCTTCCATCAGAGTAAAGTGAATGTGTTCCTGACCGTATGCTCTGTGACTGTGCCTTGAAGCCACGCTGTGAACTGGAAAAACCCTGTAAAATGTCAGACCTGCTAGCCAAGACCCACCCATGTCTGCTGGCTTGTTTTTTAAAGGAGCTAATAAAGCCTTGCCACATCTTCCTAAAGTTTTAAAAGATGCTGGGGTGCCAACGGCAAAAGAAACATTTGATGGACAGTAACGTGCAAGAAGGGGCAGAGTTCAGTGTCAGCCCTAGAGCACAAAAAACATGATATCATGACACATCAGGGAATAATTTTAGTGGCAGCTGAAGACTACAAATGTCAAGCTTAATTATGTTTAACACTGGTCACGTATCTCGGCAACATCTGGATCTTTATCACTAGTATTGCACTCACTAGTATTACACAGTGAACATAAACAAACTAATGAACTTAATGTGATTCATATTTGTCAGTCAAACATAGATAACTGTGGGATGTTTCTCATAAATTTGAAACAAATTGGATTTATTAATGATGACAAGCCTGATTGTGTATATGTCTATATAAATCAGTTTATGAGCACTTTCTTATTTTTTCTTGTTTCATTTACTGTAAAAATTGCAAAGTATGGCAAGAAAGCAACCTCTAATATTACTGAAATGATATCAAGTTCTAAAACAATTAAAATGCATTTAAAAAAAGTTCATCAAAAAAGTTAATCAGATTTCGTTAAATTGACTAAATATTTCATAAAAATCACTTTAGATTCACCAAGTCCCTGGATATTTCTATCTTTAAATCTCCAGGTAAGTTTTAATTATTGTCCAATTTTGGTTAGCCTCAGTTTCCTGTTCTTATCTGACAGGAGGGTGGTCTTCTGCTGCTGTAGCCCATCTGCTTCAAGGTTCAACATC
>JAPQRN010000012.1:20372759-20395564 GCA_037367275.1 Coranthus polyacanthus
CTCCTACTTCAAATCACTGTTCTGCAGATATTTGACACTTACTGTGCTTCCTTTCAGAGCTCAGGCATCACAGAGTGTGTGTGTGTGTGTGTGTGTGTGTGTGTGTGTGTGTGTGTGTGTGTGTGTGTGTGTGTCGTTATGTGCAGCTGCACCACGCTGTCACCAGGAGTCAAGGTGATAAACAGCAGATAAATCATGTCACAATGAGTGCTTACTTTCTCCCTGGAAGAGGTTCATGACAAACATGGTGTCAAGGCTGTGCGTTTTGCAGTGGCATCGAATCGGTCACACTTTTGAGACATGTTTGTGTGCTTAGAATGCTAGAGGGCAAATAATGTATGGCTCAGAAGAAGGCAAAAGAATAGCTCATGACAGGATAACAGGCGAAGAGGCAATGCGCTGCAGATAGAAAAAGAGGTGTATTTGACTTGACACTTTTCTCACTCTTTCCCATAACACCTTGTCTGCTCAAGGAAAACAAAACAGCAGCAGTGGTGGTCCTCTGTCAGTGTCTCTCCTGGATCTGTTCAAACAGATTTGATAGACCTCATATTTCAGTACACAAACACAGATTTATTCACCTAAGTGGAAAACAGGTTTTCTACTCTAGATTTGTGTAGCTGTTTTGTGCTTCTACCATGTTTCTTTTTTCTGTGTTTCTGATTCATCTCCATTTTGATCTTCAGGCCTTATCGCAACTGGACCTTTACCCCTTGAACCGTGTTGATTTCAGCATGTGTCAGAGTTGAAGGCCAAACACAAGGCTGTTGACCAGCGTCATTCAAGGCTGTGTCTGTGTGTTGTTGCATTGGAAATAAGCAGAGGGATTCGGCATACAATATACTTCATTTCAGAGATTTTAGCTGACAATTAGTTTCATCATGTTTTTCTTGTCACAGTGGTCCTGTGGAGCAATTTGACCAAAATCAGATGAGCTCACACTCCAACAAACAGCACTAACTTAAATAGTTTCAGCTTGATTTAGATTTTTCAGCAGGATGCTTTGTGGATGATGGCAGCAAGTGGTGAAATCAATTTTAAAGTTTTAAAAGACATTTTACTGAAATGAGTGCTACCTTCAAATGTGAATGTTGGTGACGTCAATGTGTTTGTGCTCACACCAGCATAAATACGGCATTTGACAGATAGCGTTGCATCATGAGTTCTTGCTAGCATTAGTGTTGTAGGCTAGCGGGAGCATTTAAAGGTCCCGTACTGTGAAAATACAGTGTGTGTTGGTTTTTTGTTTTATATAAACTCTGTGGTGTAAAATAAAAGCTGTGAAAATATGAACTTGCTCAGTGCTGTCAGTCCTCTAGCGCCTCCACCACAAGATGTCCTCCTGACAAAACAAGCCATTTAGAAAATCCTTTACTTGTGATGTAGTAAGAACAATATCCATAGCCAATCATATTCATATTCATATTCATATTCATATTCATATTCATATTCATATTCATATTTGTTAGCCCCGCCCCCATCAGTTATTAGCAACAGAACAATGACCATGTTGGTAAAATTAGCTATGAAAAGTGCATTATTCCTGCTTCAGTGAAAACTACTGCACAGCCTCCAAAGGAGACAAATGTTACAGACCAATGGATGGATTTTACTTTTGGAGACTTATTTTGACTTATCTTCAGTCTTTTTGGATGTGTACATTAATAACTGATCATTGTTGACACCTGTTGAGAATTCTGCTGTTGCTAACGGTTGCTAAGGGATCTGCGGTTAGCCAATCAGAATGTTTGCTGATGAAAAGTGGGAGGTGACATTATCATCCCAGTGTAATATGAGCTGTTTGTGGCAGAGACACAGAGAAGCATCATAAAAGTGAGGAAAAATCAAATCTATACTCTTGTCAACACCATTACAGAAGTCTTTAATATACACATATACATGGTACAGATAGACCTTTAAGTGTTAAAATATGGGACCTTTAAGTCATTTTATGGTGATTCTTTAGAGTCTCAGCACTAAAAGCGTTGAGTTAATCCACTTTCCCAATGTCTCTACTGCAGAAATAAAGAGCCTAAAACTGTTAAATAGCCAAAACTTAGAGTCACAGATAAATTCACTGCAGTAACTCAGACATAGGAAGAACATACACACCTCTCTCTCACATGCACACTACTTCCTTCTCAGTGAGGCATAAAACACCCCAGAATACAAAATATCATTAATTATTGATTTTGTCTTTTGTGTATGTACTGTTGCTCTTTAATCAAGCAAAAGTATTTCTTACTCAATTAATCGTTGAAATAATTGGTAGAATACTCGATTGCTATAATAACCTATAGCTGCATCCCTAGTTGTGGTGTCTTTTTATAGACACTCTATGAAATAAACAGTGTATAAAAGCTAGTTAACCAGCTATAGTGTACAGATTGCTGGCTGAATATACGATGAAGCACAAAATATAACCAAGTTTGTCTGAAAAAGTGCAAAAGAGCAGGGTGAACTACTGTTCACATTTACTCATAGATTTGTACAAAGTCTGAATCCTCTTGTTAATTTACTAATAACCTGAAGAAACTAAACTGACGATAGGTTGACTATTCTGTAAGTAATTGACTGATAATGTATTTAATCTTTTTCCTTTTCTTGTCTTTCTTTTCTTGAGCTGAAGAACTCATGAATTAATAAAGTTCATTTGATTCTGAATCTATATTAGACGCAGTTGACTGACTGAGGTACATTAAACAGCTACTTCTTATTTGCGGTTGTGTGGTTCACGGTGAGACACAAAAATGTGAACTTACCCCAGAGAACTTGATAACCTGAAACACTGCAGCACAGCAAACACACACCTGCACCTGACTGGACTGACTTAAGAGGAGCAACGGATCTCTGCACTCAATTACTCTTAAGTTCTCTTTGTGTGTGTCCCTCCTCTGAGTGGCTGCAGTCACTCTTATCATTGTGCGCATACAAATAGAACTATTATTAATCTTCGATAGGAAAACAGCTGGTTAATATTAGCAGCACTTTTGTGCTCCTATGTTTAGAGCAGTGAAGGGGCATTTTCTCATGGAGTTTTGACAGAGGTCGTGGAAGATACCCACCATCTGCACCACAGAGCTCTTCATGTATAAAAAGAGGGAAGAGGCTCCGTTAGATTGGCTTCATCCACCAGATCATTACTGTAAACTGAGAAGAATGTGCCGCACTGACTCTTATCTGCATGTTGACATGTAGTCAGTGGAAACTCGCTGTGTGTGTGCTGCAGCCTAGGTTTTTTTCATATATGAAAGCCTAAAGAAAGGGGACTGTTTTTTTTTTTTTTAAGATAGATATGTTGAAGATCCTGATACTTAAAAAAACTGAGCTGTTGTAAAAGTTCAGGGACCAAGGCTTGGTTATTCATTTTATTTCACACATTTCACACAATTTAATGTGGAAACCGACACAGTTTGCTGATACAGTAGCACTGCATTCCGTTAATGATACAAGCGACTCATATGCATAACTCAAGATTGACAACCGACGCACACAAGGCGACGCGCTCTACGTTTTCGGCTTATCTGTCGCTCAGACCAGATCACAGCTCTTTCTTTCTCTCTCTCTCTGTGTGGTGCAGTCGTGCGTCCAGTCGCTGGTTCTTTCGGTGCCAAGACTTTCTGCTGGACTCAAAGCGCTCTAAACGTGCTCTGCAAATGTTTCGATTAATAAACGCGGATTAAACCTTGGACAAAAGAAAAAAACATGACTTGAAACACGCACAAGCGGCAGCTCTAGTGAAGGCGGTGAGTGGGCGGTTGGACGCCAGCGCCGTGCGTAAAACTGGAGGGAAGCAGGTGGATCGAGAGGCTCCGCTGAGAGGTGGCGGGATGCAGATTTCCAGGAGGTCGGCGCCGCTCTAGAGCGGTTGGACTCCTAATTCTCCGCTGATGGACACCATGCCACGACGGATTTCATATGAGAATAAAGTTTTTCCATCTACAAGTAAGTAATGGTAATTTGTCTTTGCTGGTGCTTATAAATTAATCTTGATCCTTAGGTTTTTCTATGGCTAATGTAAACCTAAAATAGACTCATTTTTTTTGCTAAAACTTGCATGTTCAACCCCAGGCTGTAATGTGGCGCAGAATGAAATTAATTAAGAGGCGTAACGGATCCAAACTCTGCCTTCAACGTCTGCTTTGCGCTCAGTTAAGACGCTTTGCTGTTAAAAAAAAAAAAATCAAAGGAGGGTAGATGTCCTGCTTATTAATATCACAGCACAGAACAGATAGACTTGAACAGACGCACCTTCACAGGAGAAAGCTGTCAATTAAGAGGTCAAAGGTTTGATTGCGTGTTGAGAAAGAAGAGAGAGAGAAAGAAAGAAGACAAGAAATCAGCTTGATGTGATCTAAATGTGAGATAACTCACAGCAAGGATCAGAGACAGTCCCCTGTTGAGCCGGACATCATGCTCAGCCTGAAGGTTAGTGCGAGGCTGCCATCACTTCATCTCTATTGTAATCACACTCAACAGCAATTCTGGATTTGTTTTTACACTGGCAGTGACTTTCCCTTTGCAACAGTACTTATACACTGCCAACCTCACAGTTACACTTATAGGAGTAATATAATGACTTTGTTGCTGGTGTTTATAATTAAACCTACACAATTATTCCATGCCTCCTGCTGGCAATTAACACCATTTACTTTATCCTTTCATTACTGTGTGAATTATTAGTGGAGACTGCTTTTCCTATTGCATCTTTCCCTGTAGCTCTGCCACACACACACACACACACACACACAGATTTAAGTCATTATAATGAGGGTTCAGCTGTTATCTGTGCACAAAGGACCTGTAGAGAATACTTTGTGGATTTTGGCATTTGAACGTGAAATGACATCGCTCTCAAGGGTCAGAAAAACCTCCTAACAGCCCAGCTCTCTGACGAACCAGGTATAGGTTGGTTTGCAGCTCATTTAATCAAGCAAGCAACATAGCAGGTTTTACCGATTGCTATGCATTGCAGCCATTTGAGATAAATATTGGTGCAAAAAAGAAAAGAAAAAAGTAATCATTACAGTGTGAAGGCACATAAAAATTAAAGAAAATGTCCATCCATTGAGAGGTGAAAGGCAGCTAGATTTGTTCATGTATCTGCCTTAATGCAGAAACATCTTTTAGTAATTGTTTCCATCTTTCAACCTTAATTGGGTTTTTGTCTGAGGATCAAATAAAATGGGTAGTTTGAAGGCTTTAAAGGTCCAGTGTGTAAGATTTAGGAGGATGTAATTGTAGAAATTGAATGTTTAATATTCATAATTATGATTTCATTAATCTATAGTCAAATGAAAATGTGAAATTGTTTTTTTGACACTACAATTACAAGTACTGTACAAGTACTACATTTCCACCTGTTGTTTCTGTGTAAAACTACTGAACCTCACATCATCCATGTCAGTATTAGTTCTCCTGGTCTCAGACTGTCATAAAATAGACGACACATTTCAAGTCAAGTTTCCCTCTATTGTATCTTTTGTCTTGTTAGGTATTTTACGTCGCTATGTCCATCTTGTGTGATATGCACTATTCGTCTATCGTATGTGTAATTATCCCTACATGTAGGTTGAAATTGGTCTTGATGTTGTGATAGTGCACTATATTGCAGAATAAAAAATTATGGAACAAGTTTTTTTTGTTTTGAAAATGCAATGAGTAGAAAATACAGATATTTGTATTAAAATGTAGGAAAAGTTGTCAGAAACATAAATACTCAAGTAAAGCACAAATATCTACTAGTACAGAAACTACTTCTCAGCTCTGCTTAAAAGGCAGTGACAATTTTAATATCATTTAAGAATAGTTTCCATCTTTAATAGGAAGATTTTGGGGTGTCTGACTGATGATCAGAGAAAATGGGTAGTTTGAAGGCTTTTAGAGACTAAATAATGAACTACTTAAGAGGAAAACACTTAGAAATGACAATAAACCTCTGTAGCAGCCCTTTTAGTTTTTCATTTGCATATCCGTCAGTAGCACAAAGTGCACTACCTGAACTGGCCCCACATGGCTCTGGTCACATATCATGCATGTCACAATAGCAAGACAGAACTGGACTGTTGTCCATGTTCAGCCAGCTGCTGTAATTGCAGCTGATGACTGAGTGATCCTGCCACAGTGTCCGAGCTGTTTGTCCCCGAGATCAATTGAATAAACATTTGTCTTCAGCAGCGCGGTGCCCTCGTCATTCTCTCGCTCAGGTGTACCTCTTTGCATCTATGCATACACGCCAGGGAGTCATGCACACAGATACAGTACATACTACATACACACACACACCTGGCCTCAACTACTGCACTCAGCGTAGCGTTGAGGGATTTATGGTCTGGACTGACTTACAAAATAAAAACGACACAACTGACATTTTGACACAGAAGTGCAGAAGTGTTCAGAAACAAAAAACATGCAAATATGGCTTCTATTTTGCAAATAAAATAAAATCAGTTTAAAAGTCTACATCATACGACGTTATTGTGAAGTCGGCGTGTGTGTGTTTTGCATTACAAGCTAAGCCTAACCACAAAGCTTGAATATTTTAGGCTTAAATCTCACGTTTTTGACAGTGTGTCTCTGCTATATTTTTCAAATGAAGGAGAAATTGCCCATAACTTACTTTTAGAAAAGTCCATATTATATGAAATTTGGACATGGCTTGATTTGGCTATCTCCTGCACGTCTCTATTTGCTAGTATTGCTGTGAGGGCGAAACAAAAAGCAAAAATTAGGACTTAAAGGAGAGGAAGAACTGAACATGCAGAGGACATATCATTGAAGACAAGAAAGCAGTTATCTAAAGTATCCTTGCAACTGTTGCCATGGATCTTGAAGGACTATTATTATTTTTCAAAGGAAATATTTTGAAATGAAATGTATTGCTCTTTCACTTTGTCTTTCTCCTCAGATCTCTCCTGCTTTTTACTGCTTTGCTACAGCTGGGATGTGATAATCTCAACTAATGGGATGTGACAGTTCTGTGTTCCAAACCACTGGACCCCATATTCTCAATTCGTCACCCCAAGCCCATGTATCTGACCTAATAGTCTACCCTCTGAAATCTTTTTACACTTACTTCCACAGCTCTACATATAAAATCACATGTTTATAATGATGTAACCCTAAATCCCAAACTAGCATTTCTGTTAATGATCACACCTTGTCCCTGACCTTCCTCAAAAACCCTCTAGTACCTCCAAGTCCCCTCAGCAACCATGGCTGTTGAACAGTGGCCCTTCCTCACAACTCCACCCAACATCTCCATCCCCGAGCCCTTACTGTATGACAGCTACCTCCAAGGGAACGAGTCAGATTTAGACTTGAACGTCACTGAGGCCAGGGAGCCTCACCAGGACAAGACCAGCTCTGTGGTCATCACCTTCATCTACTTTGTTGTGTGTGCCGTGGGACTATGTGGCAACACCCTGGTCATCTACGTGATCCTGCGCTATGCCAAGATGAAGACAGTGACCAACATCTACATCCTGAATCTTGCGGTGGCAGATGTTCTGTGTATGATGAGCCTGCCGTTCATCGCTCTGCAGCTGGCGCTGGTGCACTGGCCGTTTGGAGAGGCATTGTGCAGAGTGATCATGACTGTAGGTGGGTGTGGAACAGAAGGTAGATGGCTCACTTCAGAAGGCTGCAGCAGTGTTATTTGGAAAAGAAACACCTTTATTTTCCTTTATCTGCTTCTTTTGCAATCTAAATACATATTTAGTTATTTGTAGCTTCAAAAACTTAACCCCAACTGTGCAAAGCGCCCACCGCCATTACCGAATTAACGCTAGGTCTATCACACCCTGGAAAAAGTGTGAAGCTTATTCTTGTTTACATACATTACATCTGTGTTATGGCATCATGAAGTTTTCTCCTTCAAACAAAAACTCAGAAGGCTGCTCAACATAACATTGCTGTCTTATAATCTTTATGTGCTGCATCAGGCGATAGGTTACATTATGGCTCGATTAATTGTGAAAATAATAGACAGATTAATCGACAATGGAAATAATTGTTAGGTGCATCTTTAGTAACTTTATATCTTCATAAGCGTTGCTACATCACCAACTTGCCAGTAGTGTAGAAGAAATCTTGAGAGTATCAGCATCAGACTTCATTGCTTTCACAACAGCCACACTGACTCTCAATTTGCCTCTATTTCTATCACTTCTTTTCTTTGACTCTAAACATTGTTTCTTACAGCAGCAGGTGGTGCTGGTCATTTTCACTTTGCATAAAGCTTCAGCCATGGTTACATTTACTGTTTTCTGTTGGGTTTACAGTTCACTAAATGTGTCCTTCACCACAAATGAAAAGACTTTAGAATTGGCTTGTTGAGCTACTTCCCATTTACTGTTCGTCAGATTTAGCTGAGTGACGCTTCCTTTCTATTTCAGACAGAGCTTTGTACAAGCTAGTTATGTCTCTCTGCTTGTAGTCTTTGTGCTAAGCTAAGCTAAGCTTTCCAAGTTTGGGCTGTAAACTCATACTTTATCAATAGATGTAAGAGTGGTATAAATCCTTTTATCTAATTATCAGCAAGAAAGCAAATAAGTTTACTTCCCAAAATGTCATGTGACCTCTATTTCACTTTAATCAGCTTTGATTTTAACATTTAAACAGTGATTTCTGATTGTTTATGCCTCGACTCCTCATCCTTTCTTTAATCTTCTGCTGGTCTACTCCCTTCCAGACTCTCTCAATCAGTTCACCAGCATCTTCTGTCTGATGGTAATGAGCATCGATCGATATCTGGCTGTGGTACACCCTATTAAGTCCACGAAATGGCGGAAACCACGAGTAGCCAAGCTGATTAACCTGACAGTATGGGGTGTGTCACTGTTAGTCATCCTACCAACTATGATCTTCAGTGGCTTGGACAAAGTACCTGTATGTGGCATCGTGTGGCCAGAGCCTCAAGACGTCTATTACACAGCCTTCATTGTCTACACCTTTTTCATCGGATTCTTTCTGCCTCTGGCGGTCATATGTCTGTGCTACCTGCTCATTATTATCAAGGTGAGAGTCAGCTGCTACATGTGAATTTATAATGTTATTTTTTTTATTCTTGTATCTAAAGCTATTAAAGGTCCAGTGTGTAGGACTTTGGGTGATTTGGTTTGTCATATTTATGCTTTCATTAGTGCATAATCACACAAAAAATTGAATTGTAGTGTTTTCGTTACCTTAGAATGAGCAGTTCATATCCACTTGTATTGAGTTGGTTGCAAACTGTAACTTTACTGCTAGATGTCGCTAAATGTCACAAACTGAACCTTTTATATCATACACTACATAAACACCCATCTATATCTGAGATTTTGGTCTCCTGTAGTGTGAGATAAATGGCTGAAATTAAGAGACGTGGTACAATTTTAACCATAGTTAACATCAGTTGGAAAACAGTATTTTATCATTTCCCCTCAACAACATTGTGCTCAGTATTGCCAGTGATATATGTACAGTAGCTCCTTAAACAACAACTATCTTCAGCCCAGTTCAGACCAAAGATTTGTGATGAGATGAGCAACACTCAACACTGCATCATTCTGAAACCCTGCAAGTTCAGACCAGGGCACAGAGAGCAGATGGTGTATCATGTCAATAGCAACAACTCTTTGTTCACTCCGTAGTTCCATTCGAACTGCCAGCTTTTCAGGATTTTTTGTAGCTGGATATAATCTGTAGTATCTTAAAATATGATTGAAAGAAATATAAATAGTGAGAGTGGTAGTGAGGTATTTACTTCTGGTATTTATTGAAACGACAAAGTGATTTCTGTTGTTAAGAGGAGTTGGTGCCTCTAATGAGGAAAGAAAACACGGACTATTGAGACAGACTAACAAACTGAATCACTGGCAACGACATCATCCAGTTTGAGAGAGTTGACACGGTCCAGTTCACAGCCTTTACCTGCTACATTCTAAAATGGTTTCATCTCATCAGAAATCTTTGGTCTGAACTGAGCTTAATAAGTCTTGCTTCACTTGAGTCTTAAGTCTTTTTATAGTACTCAGTAAACCACCATTTACTTTCTCTTAGAATATGATTTATGCTGACTTAATGTGTGACATCATTTAAGCTGCCAAAAAACAAAATCTAATAAATTATTTGGATTGTCTTTGACAGCTATCCAGCCAATATGATGGTCCTGGCTCAGGGCCATATACTGCATATACAGATGGACATATTGACAGTTCTCCAAAAGCAGAGCCAAAACTACAGCCAGTCAGTCCCACTGACATAAACCCTGTCCCCCTCAAACTCATAATGAGTTGTCATGTTTCTGATCAGTATGTTTTTAACAAGTAGTTTGGTGACATAAAAACGGCTGGGTGTTGTTGCAGCTCTAATGACCAATCGCTGTCAAGACTCACAGCCTGGAACCAACCAGGCATCCAGACGGTGGCCACACATGACTTCACTTTGTCTCTGCTCTGCAGACTCTTGCTCCAAATTGAGTCACACAAGCAATGCAGGTCCCATGACCACAGGATTTTGGCTTAATTTTTCACAGGAAACAGCCGCATCCATCTTAGTGTATGCACTCTGGTCCCAAAATGTCTCACAGAAGCAAAGTGGCAACTGCAAAATTTTGACTTAAGCCTTCCAAAGTGGCAGGAAATGGTGTTGTCCATCTTTATATACAGTCTGTAACTCTTTTGTTATCAGTGTCTCACAGTGTGAATTTTGTGCTTTTATATTATGAAGACTTGAGCCAATGACAGTGTTTCCATTTTCCAGGTGAAGTCATCCGGCATGCGTGTGGGTTCCACCAAGCGCAAGCGCTCAGAGCGTAAAGTGACAAGGATGGTGTCCATTGTGGTTGCTGTGTTCGTCCTCTGCTGGCTGCCTTTCTACATTTTCAACGTCACCTCTGTTACCAGCTCCATCAATCCCACCTCTGCTATGAAGAGCACTTTTGATTTTGTGGTGGTACTTGGTTATGCAAATAGTTGCGCCAACCCCATCCTGTACGCTTTCCTATCGGACAACTTCAAGAAGAGCTTTCAGAACGTTCTGTGCCTGAAAAAGGTGGCGGGCCTGGATGAAATAGAGCGCAGTGACAGCAGAGCAGACAGGAGCAGGATGGTTAACGATGCTATAATCATCAGTGCTAACTTGGAGGCACACAATGCTGCTTTGCTCAATGGCGAGCTGCAGACCAGCATCTAAGGGTCAGGTTGTGGTGTTTGAGGCCAGGAAGCTTCCAGAGTGAATGACTGCTAGTGCACTGCCTGTGACCCCTTTTCAAAGACTTGGGGGCAGAAATATGATGTAATAGTTGCTGCTCATTGACACTGACAGATGAACAAAGTCTAAACGAAAGATAAACAATTTTTCAAAGGGTTTTCAGAGGTTGGGGAAAGTACACACAGTTCCAAATTCCCGATATTTGGGTTAATGATACAACTAGAGGCGAAGTAAAATTACATCTTACAGTGATTTTCAATGTTGTAAGGACGAGTGATGTTAATATCAAACATGAATAAGTTCTTGTTGTCTTGAGGCATTTATACTGACTGAACCAGAAACACCACAACAAGAGGCAATGGAACCACTACTGAAATGGACAATGGATGTCTTCTCTGGACCAATGGAGAAATCAGTTACCATGGTAGAGAGATGTATGGCAGAATTCAGCATTTTCTACACCCTCCTTGAAGGAATTTTCCAGAGGTAGTACAAAGGTACGGCATTAATCTCTGAATGTCCAATTACTCCCAAAGAGGTCAGACAAAATGCAGTGTCTTAGTGGAAAACTGCCAGCAAAATAATTCTCTGGAGATGAAAAACAGAAACCACAACCCAAAGATATGGTCATGCTTTATTCATATCCGCTGATTAATCTTGTTTGATATGATAAACTAGATGACAAGATGGCAAAACCCTGCACCTCAAGACATTTATTTACCGGCAACGGAGGATGCTCTTTTAGGTTCCTAGCTGGCATTTCCATTGGAGCATTTGCATCGATCTGTAACCTCTTCAATTTAACATCCTGGATTATTGATTAAGTGAAATGAAGGGAAAACATCTCAGCAGCAGCAGTGACCTTGCTTATATCAGTACAGAATGACTTTGTATATAGGAAACACTCTTTTTCTTTTTACCTCGAGGGAAAAGTTCTGAACATGGACGACTCTGCATCTAAACCAAAATGATTTTCAAAGGCAATCCCTGCTGTAAATGTCTGTAATGTTGGGGTTGGCATAAAGGACAACTTTTACATCACATTTGTGAGACCCATATGGACTTCCCTGTATCCTGGTCTCAAGAAGAGTCGCTCCCCTGTGCCAACAGTGCCATTGTAAAGAGTCCATTTCTACTTGTAAAAGTGTTTTAACGATGTAAGATTTCCTCTGTTGAAATGTGGTCATCGCCCTCAGCTTCACATTTGGTTCATCTGGCCAATGTGTGCTTGCAAAAAATGCTGAAAAATGTGTCAAGTCGCAAAAGAGGGAGGGAGAGAGGAGACTGAGGACAGAAAGACAAGAAAGAGAGAGAGAACCAAAGATTGTCTGTGTTTCTTGTACCTTCTGAGAACACAGCACTCATGAAGATGAAGCTGTGTGTGAAGGAAGTGAGTAAGAGAAAGAAGATGGAGATGCTAAGCAAATATATCTATAAATATTTCAGACTTCACTGACTCCACGAAACCCTACTACTTCTTACTTTTTAACAGGTCTGATACTGTGTTCATGTGAACTGATATTTTTCACTGACACGCTAGATCTGTTGTTTGGTTTTGATTACTTCAGCTTGTTAAAGGTCAGTCTGTAAGATTTAGGGGGATTTAGGAGGAGCTAATTGAAGAAGTGGAATACAATATTCCTAATTATATTTTCATTAGTGAATACTCATACGAAAATAAAAATGGTTGTGTTTTTTGCTACCGTAGAATGATCTGTTTACATCTACAGAGGGAGCACGGTGCCGTCCACCATGTTGCACCAACATGTTTCTACAGTAGCTCCGAACAGACTTCCTCTTCTTCTTTTTCCCACTTTATAGCAGGTGAGCGAGGGACATCTCTGACTAAATATCACATATCACATGTTTAGGTTCAGTGTGTGATATTTAGTGACATTTAGTAGTGGAGTTACAGGAGGAGTCCCTCCTTAGGGCCAGTGTTTGTTTTGTCCATTCTGGTCTTTTTAGTCAAGGGGATATTAACTCTGCTCCACACTCAGACATAGTAGATGATACTACATGTCACCTGCTATAAAATGGAAAGAAGAAGAAAGGAAGTTTGTTTGGAGCTACTGTAGAATCATGTTGGACTCTGTGAATGGTGACCTGCTTCCTCTGTAGATATAAATGACTTATTCTAAGGTAAGGAAAACACAACGATTCTCATTGTCACCATGTTTCACATATATCACAAAAATGTATTCAAACCCTTTATATACATTGAAGTCAGGGGATGTTACTCAAGTATTATTATTATAATACTTTAATATTTTTTTTATTTTTATTTGCATTTGTTGTACACATATAGTACTTAAGTTTTTTGGAAAAATACAGAATACATAAGAGCCTGCTGATACTGTAAAGCTGATTTGCTTTGCAGCTTTAGAGTATCAGTGCAAACTTAAATACGAAAATTCTGTTAATGAAACATTGAATTTTTATTTATAGCTTTATTTGACAGGGACAATGCTCATTAAGCAACATAAACATAAAAAAACTGCAAATGCTTTTTATCTGTTGTCCCTGAACAAAAAGGATTCCCCTAAAATCTCCTCAAGGATGTGTCATTAAATGATGAAGTTGCTTTTTGGGGGTGGTTATTAGTGCTAAAGATCACACTTGTTAGCACTGACAGCACATATTAGTGTTGTTGGGTGTCAGAGGTGCAACATACTTGGTCATTCTAACCAGAGGGCTCTTTAGAATTGTCTTATGTAACTCAATCTATTAACAGGCTGGTGAAAAGAACTTCTGGTCATGTCACTAAGTTATGCCCATGCACAGTATAATAATAATAATATTGTCATATCTCAGACAAAACAACATTTTCTACATATGTGTTCACCTCATCATTTTTGTTGCCATAGCTACCATTCTGCACCATCACCAGTACATCTTATATCAGTTTACAACAGTTACAAGTTAAATGACATGTGGATGCATCATGTTCATGTGACCTTGACAAGATGTTTGATGCAAAAGCCTGGCTGACTAATAAACAGGCAGTTAAAGTGGAATTGAAATGGAGGTAAAGTGTTGGGAAGGTTACTTCTGAAATGTAATAGGTTAGATAAATAGTTACCCTGTTAAAATGGAATAAGTAATGTGACTATTTTAATTACTTTAATGTATTAAAAGTAATGTAAATGATTACATTTGATTACATTTGGATTACTTTTCTAGCTGTTGTCTTAAACTGGATAACAAAGCTGAAAAGACATAAAAACCCAGACAGAAAGCAACCTCACAGCTGTACTCGACCCTGACTACTGGTAAAGTTTTATTGAAATGACACTAATGTCTGAGCTCTTTTCTGATTTCTAAAGAAACATTTTATTGAATTTCCAGCACTGAAAGGTGTACTTGTCCAATGACACGGCCCTCAATGCACAGCAATGGATATGGATGTGTCTGGAAGACAAGAAACAAATTCAAGGTGAAACCTGTCTACACGTAGGAAACACAAAACCATACCACTATTGATACCTTGCCTTTAATACCACTTAGTAAACAACAAGGTTTTTTTTACACCAATTTCCCATTTTAACATGATGACAATACACATTACAGTACAAATGTTTAGTTTTATTTTTCAGATCATTTGCATTTTTATAAACTCAAAGAAGTTTTATAACATAAAAAATAAACGTATTTACCACAACTTGAAATTGTCTGTTAAAATAACATCCTGAATAAAAATATATAAAAGCCATTCATGCATCCTGCATGCATTGATGTTGATGACATTAACTCCTTAGGCATTTAAATTTAGTATCAAATGATACTAGGCATTTTTGATACTTTATAGTATCAAAGCAATTTGTTGTAGTTCCCAAATTAGTAACTGTAACAGATTGCATTGACAGTACTGTGCCAAAGCTCCCTGAAGGCCACCTTTAAGTTTATTGTTTTTACAGGGTTGTTAATAGCACACATTTATTTCTCAGAATCTATTACGATACAACAAGAAAACACAGGAAATATATACACAGTATCAAACACGCAAAACAAATCTGAACTAAATAGTTTCTTCAGGCAAAAGTCAGTGTTTACTTTGACCTCTGTTTGCACTGTACATCTTGAACACTCTTGGGTCGACTGTCATCTTGTATCATCATGTGTCATCAAGTCATCTTGTGGTATATTATACCAAGCTTCCTTCACAACTTCCCAGAACTTCCCAGTTTTTGTTTTTAATGATGTTTATGATGATATCTTCTCTATATTCTGGTTGTATCTTGATACAGATACTGATAAACACGTATGGTCATTAGAAATGGTGGCCTAAGACTTCTGCACTGTACTGTAATTTAATTACATAATGCCGTCACATGTAACTAGTTACTCCCCAACACTGGTAACAAGTCCACCTCACTCTCATCTTTTTATTCTGCTCTTTCCATTTTCCATTCTTTTCGTGCACTGTGTGAATCCACACCTGGTTCCGAGGACATTTGTCAAACAAGTGCAAAGCCTCTAAAGCAGTAACGAGGTCGCCCACCATATGCTGCATTGTCAGATTCACTTAGTCCCAGTACATGTCAAGTCAGAATCCATCAATCAGTGCAATCAAAACAGATGACTCGTCAGACAGGGCATGTCCTCAGAGGCTACTGCAGAAAATAATTGTGCTGCCACACATACACATATCGCCAACACTGTAGTTTGTCATGTCATGCTCTTCTTCACTGGCCAAAATAGCAACACCCACTCATGATATTCATCTGTAAGCTGGACTGTAGGTACACGTTCATAGTACAACCAGCGCTGAGTGAGGTCAGCTCTATGGCACCCTTTGTCAAGTGTGTGCATGTGCAATAACGTGACACAGTCCAAGGCTCATCAAACACATACACAAAAAATATTTGGATTTCGTGTGCAGAAATCCTGACTAATCCAGAAACATGCAATGCCCTCCACTGTGTATGTTTTCTGCATTTGAGTGCACTGACAGATGTGTGTGTGTGTGTGTGTGTGTGTGTGTGCCACAGTGTGAAACTCATTTCACAACATTCCTCATTACAACTTAAGGTATTTAGCGCCTTCAAGCCTGAAGTGCAAGAACTATTCTCTCAT
Source organism: Coranthus polyacanthus (assembly GCA_037367275.1). NCBI lineage: Eukaryota > Metazoa > Chordata > Actinopteri > Kurtiformes > Apogonidae > Coranthus > Coranthus polyacanthus. The sequence continues at coordinate 20,389,029 of JAPQRN010000012.1, forward strand.
CATCCACAGTTTATTGTCTTATCTCTTCCTCTCTGTCTCTTGTTCTTTCTCGACTGTGCATGGCTGACACCCATTTTACACCCACCCAAACTGAACTGAGCTCAACCATACTGAAGAAAACACACCATGTCTGGCATTGCTGTTGACTTTAATGGGCTTAATGAACCATTGTGATGTTTAATAGGTGTTGATGGGAATGTTTTTGTCACGACCAGTTAAAATATAGTGCTAAAAGGACAGCTGAGGCACACACTGAGAACATGCCTGTAACTAGCTGCCTTTGTTGTCATTTTGTAGAATCCAAGACCTATGAAATTAGGTTATATTCTGAAAAGGTTGGGTACAGTTCAGTGCCAAATGTGAAAAGGGCAGATTTCTGTCCGCTTTCTGCCGCTGTATAGTGTACAGATGTGAGGCAGAAGCAGGGAAATGGGAAGCCTCTACCTTTTGCTCTCTTGTTTTCTTTACTGAAACATATTAATTCATTTGCGAAGGGCTAGAACGTGCACTCCTCAGGTTGCACGCTTCAATATTAACTCTGTGTATTTGTGGTATCTTCTTGCATGGTGAGTGTTGCATAACGTATCCCACCTTCTGTGTCACCTCACTGATCAGTGTTCTACACATACTGGGTGCCACCTTTTTGAGTCTGTTCTCACTTTCAAGTTGTCACATACTGACAGTTGGTCAAGAAGTCAAGATAGGAGTCGATGCAACTCCTTGGATGTCGGAAATTAGGCCAGGCAATTTTAAGTAGCAAAAATCTGACAAGGTCGATGGTTATAGTTTCATGTTGTGTTTTATTTTGCTTCTTCTTAGTCTTTCTTATTTTAGCCCTGCCCCTGAACCTTTTTCCCAACCCTAACGGGGACCATTTCCTTTGCCCTAACCAAGTTGTTTTTAAGCCTAAACCTAACCAAACCATAACCATGGCACTGTATAGACATCTTTTGGACTTCCGAAATGTCACCTACCCCGCATATTGAAAAATGTTGAATACCCCGCATGTCAAAACATACCCAGTGTGTCAAAAAGGGACATCTTGACCAAGTGTCGGTATGTGTCGACAAAGGTGTGACAATGTGTAGCCTTTTTTCTTAACACTATAGGTGCAGGGTTGCCACAATCTACATGTACATCCACCAAATATTCCATTTTTTGCTCTTATTCAAAAAATGACCACTTTCCTTCTAAGCTGTTTACATAGTTAATGAAAATGACTATTCCTCTAACATCCATGTTTACATGCAGACATGCACACAGTACTCTGGAGCTGCTTGTACCATTTTGCTCTTTGCATCAAAAAAGTTTTTGTTTCAAAGTTTTCCATGTGCGAACACTCTTTTATTCCTTCAGCCACCTTCTTGAAAAGTTGGGCATTGCAATATTTGTGCATATCCAAAAACCTGTTGATATACAAGTCTTTTATAATGTCTAAGACTAAGTGAGTTTCTCCTTCTGAACACAAATGTGGGCTTCTCTTTCGGTCTTGTGTTTCTACCCCAGCCTTACAAACTGTTAGCTCATTGGTTTGTGTCCAAAGTGCAGAGGTGACTGTAAACAGACAGGAGGCTGTGTTTGCAAACTGCCGTACAAAGTCTTTTTGAGATGTATTTTGTTAATTGTACAGGTACAGAATGCTCCTACAACCTGAATTTGTATGTAATGCACAGCCTTAGATTGGATGATGTCTTCACTAGAGACTAGAGGAAATATTCAAACTATTTCTTTTAAAACTGCTGTTACTCTGAGACTGTTTACAACCAGTACACCATATTTATCACAAATGTAGTCATATTTGCCCTGTTTCAGAAAATGTGACTATTAAAGCCCATTGAATTGGAACTATGAGCCTCAAAGTGACAGGATTTCCATCCGACTGCCCCGTTAAATCTAAGAATAAATCAGAGCAGACATTTCTGTTCCAATCTAGAAAAACTCACTTTTTTGCATTGCAGTCTTTCACACGATTTCCTCTAAATGTACATAACATTTATATTTACATTTTCAGCAGACTCACCAGTCCCCGATGGTCAAAAGATTTTGGTGATTGGAAGTTCCACCTGCTTCTCAGAAGCCTTTCTTTGAGGGCACTCTGGAATGTTAATCTAGGTTTCTCAATCGCTGTGATTCATTGACAAAAGTGGCGGGAATCACCATAGAACCCATACACCTGCACATACTTACACAGAAACACAGTAATTAGGTATTAAACTAATCTTTCTCTCTTTAGCCATAATGATTCTCAGACTCATTCTCATTTTGGGATCAAGGGGGACTATGCTATAGTGGTGACTCTGCAGCAAGCAGCACACATGCAAATTTTCTTACTGTGCATGTAAATGTAGTACACCTCTGTAGGTTTGGAGAACATTTAATTTATTTGGAAATTGAAAACAAGAGAGCGTCTTTTTCAAATTTGAATTGAGTCAACACGGAGACAAACTGGTCATAACTTATAGGCTTGTTTCTGACAGTGTACAGCCAATGGATATGTACTTTACTGTGCTGTTATTTTATCTATGTGCCTTGGAATTTGAACAGGAAATCATGCGATGACATCAGTGTACAGAAATTAAACATTGTAACTTGTTTCTCCCCAAAGCCAAACAACCAAAGGCCTTTGTACTGTGTACAGACATGTTAGTAACCATAACATTACACACCTGCTGTATATCATTTTCACTACTATTCCCCCAGCTAGCATAGCTTATGTTTGTGTGCTATAATGTCCAAAGCAGATGTTTTTTTGTGACTGTTGTTGCATAGAATATAATGTAATCATTGATTGTAATGGACAGGCTAATGCCCTTGTCTCTGCAATTAAAATGCAGCCAGTTTCTGGCCCCGTGGTCAAACCTGTGTATGTTGTTTATGTGTGTGTGTGTGGATGTACACGCTTGTCTAAATGGAGAGTGAAGATGACAAGTGTGCATATATCTTAAAAATGTAATGGAATTCCAACTTGAAAGGTCATTCCATTGTGTATATGTTCTAGGAAAACATTCCTTGGAGGAACTCCAAGTTTTTCAAGGATACTTGGAACACAACATTACATAGTATACTTTATTGTGTACACAAGATGCACTGAATCCCAGCATCGTATCACTCAATAGCTTGTCAGTAGTCTACCAAACACACAACAGTTCTATTTCCTAATTTATTCACACTGTACTGCAATTAACAAGAGTCACGCAGTATGAACGGAATTGGTGATTTAAACCGTCCAGATTAGGAAACGCTACAAGAATGTTTTAGATTTTATTTTACCATCTAGTCAGGACTTGCCTCTGTTTGGTAAACTGGATTCTAGAGATTGTTATTTCCATGTCCACCGTTTTCATTGACAAGATAGCCAGCCCATTGGACCAAAGAAATCCATAGCTTTACCTGTACAAAAAAAATAGGTGCAGCTATGGTCCATTCCAAAAAGGTAGCTTGAAGCAGGTCTGAAAGCATGCCAAAGAATACAGCAACAGTGTTTCCACTTGGAAAATGTTTTGTAACAGCCAATTGGCCAATTGCACTGGCCTATAAATTACTGTATTCAATATTCAATATCTTAAAAATTTGATTAGTAAAGAGGATTTAAGTCAAGGACAGCCATGCTCGTGAGTCACATTCATTATCACAACAAGCATGATTGACTGGAAAGACATCACGTGAGAAGAGATGTATAAACACAGACAAAGGATCCATATTTTACCATCCTGATCATGTCAAGAAATTAATTAGAATGATATTGCCTAGACTGACTACAACTACTGATCATCTTCATTTGGCATTATTGATTGAATATTGTACACAGGGCAAAATAATTGTACAAATATGATGATTTTTATACATCTGGTAATGTTGTATAGCAACAATGGGAACCATTATTGGCCAACATCTGATTTAACAACTAGCAAAACCCAAAGGGGCCGCCTAAAGGACAAAGCCTACACTGAAGTGCCAAAAACTGCAGTTCCTTGAATGTCCACTTGAGCCTGATTCCAAAAGCGAGTCATTCCCTATGGACCTCCATGTTAAAATGTTCAACTTCACAGCAGTACCAGGCTTTACAGCCTGGTACAAAAAACAGTTTTAGTTTCTGTAGCTAATTTCCCCCTCTGTGACAACTGTAAGGCAGTAAAAGTTTATATAACTTGCCTGTTTAAATTATATTAAGGCTTTAAGCTATGCATAATTAAGGGTGTGGTTGCTTCGAGTGACAGGTGAGTGAAGTCAGTGATTGATTGACAGCTAGCTCAGTTGCTGAGTAGGACACGCTGAGCTTCTGGTTATTGAATAAAGCCTGTATTTTTTTCCCCTGACAGGCAGCTCTACAGTAGTGTAGTAGCTAAGAAGTTACACTAACAGACCATCAGAGGTTTCTTTCATGAAGTTTATCTGTACTTAATTTCCGAACCCGGCCTGGGTAACTTAGATCCATTAGCTAATGTTAGCGTTAATTTGCATTGGATTATATGGTCTACCACCTAGCCTGCTAACTAGCTCAGCTAGTAGTAATTAATGTGTTAATACTTAGCTATAGCTGAAATGACTTGGAGGTTTTTAACATGTCCCTGTTAGTTGATATTGTCGGTGCTTTCATTAAGTTAGCATTAGGTTGATGAGTTTCAACCCTCGCTCTTCCCCAGCTCCACCCTCTTATCCAAATATAGACACAAATGTCGACCAAAATGTTTTCCCTGTGTTTATTTCTGTATGCATTTATTCTGGAAAGTTGTTCCAGAATTCTACATGTGGAGACAATCTGTATATTGTTAGGCACCAACAGAAGATACAGTGGTATTTATATTGTGTATGATGTGTATTTATAGTGTGTTTATATTGTAACCTATAGTTATATTGACTACCTAAATCTTCATAAATAAGTTTCCTGGAGACAGAACCTGTTAAGTGCTTTTATTTTGTGTAATAGTGATGCATCATTACTTTCCATATGAGCGAGCCCACTTGAAGCAAATTCTCTCACATCACCTCCCATTTTCTCTCCTGCCTGAGTCGCCTCCATATGACTCACGACTCTAATCGCTGTGCCAATCTGCACCGCTGAGGATTCAGTACCACTGTGAAAACAACTCATGTGTTCCGTAATGAATGTCGTGCTTGGGGGTGTTTTATTGTGGTGGCGGCAGGTGAGGGCATGAGGATTAAATGCAAGTAGATAGAACGGTTTTTTACATGTGCCTTGTGCAAACTCAATACATTATTATTATGATTATTATTTTTTAAGAGAGTGAAGTTTGAATGTTAGTGTAAAAATGTCAGAGCTTTATTCCAGTGTGGTCATCATCATCATCATCACCAACAACAACAGCAACAACAACAGACTGGGTCATAACTTTTCTAGTATATAATCTGCCTGTCTGTGTGTGACCTTTTCTGTAGCCAGACAGAAAAATGACCAATCAGGCTGATCCTGAAAAATCTCTTGAAAAGTTCCATTACATTACATAAAAAAGACTCCATCCAGAACAGAGTGAATTCAAGTAGACCAAAGTAGAATCAGAATAATAACAACTGTATGAGATATTAAACTGTTTTACAGTCTGTTTATTTGTTTATTATTTATCTTTATGCCTGTTTTGTCATATTTTTGGTCTCTATACCTGTATTAGCATGTTGTTTCCAGGTATCAGGTCACCAGCAACCCATTTTAGGATTAGGGTTACATCTGAGACATATTTAAACTGGTGTAGTTTAAGTTGTGTTTCAACCACGTGTTTAAATGGGAAACTAGAAGATGTTCCATTTAAAATGTAGTCTAATACATGCATATTGACTTTACACTGCTTCTGTTATAACCCTAACCCTAGATTAGTGTTAGATTTCCATGAAGAGTTCATTTTAAAAGGTTAAAGCTTAAACAGGGACAAAGTCTGCAGCTACATAATTATCTACAGCTACAAGTCCATTATACATTGCATCAGTTGCCTTTAATTTAAATGTAACATTGCCCACATGTATTTTCCCTGCAAAATAAATGTCACTAGACAATCAGAGATTACTGATCGTAACCACCACACAATGAATAATTACATTATGTTGTAAATACACTAAAAGAAACATGTTTTAAATCAATTACTTAACCTTTTAAACATAGTCATGATTCATGATGCTAATATTGATTGTAAGGTGGAGGGTCTAATTTCAGTGTCAATACTTGAGAATGAACATCCATCAATGAACATGCTTTCAGATCTTCCAGATCAGCAAGAAATGTATCACGTTGAAAGATACTGTCATGCAGTATGTGTCGGATTTGTTTTCAAAGCAATGGGCTGCTTTAATTTCAGAGAAAATCACAATAAAAACAATATCCCAATGGTGAAAAATCCTTTAAAACAAATTCAAGAATCCAGATCTGAACAATCTGGATCAAAACAAGGACCAAGATATGTCCTCCGCAAAGATATTGTCATGAATAGTATATAAAATCATGTAACATCTGATCCTGAAGACTGAGGTAGTCTCAGGTCTCCTGAGGCTAAAATGAAATGTTTGGAGAAGCCATTCTTTCAACCTGA
>JAPQRN010000013.1:0-11154 GCA_037367275.1 Coranthus polyacanthus
TCCATCCATCATCTACTGCTTATCCGGGGCCGGGTCGCGGGGGCAGCAGTCTAAGCAGGGAAGCCCAGACTTCCCTCTCTCCAGACACCTCCTCCAGCTCTTCCGGTGGGACCCCGAGGCGTTCCCAGGCCAGCCGAGAGACATAGTCCGTCCAGCGTGTCCTGGGTCTACCCCGAGGCCTCCTCCCAGTGGGGCATGCCTGGAACACCTCCAAAGGGATGCGGAACAGATGTCCAAGCCACCTCAGCTGGGCAAGAGCAAGTAGCGGCTCTACAAATTTGAAATTTGTGGTTGATTTATCAAGTTAGAACCATCTTTGCATCAATTATAATAAATACATTTAGCATTTAGGATTTTTGGTTTATTTTGTTGATTATTTTTGTTCATTGATCAAATATTTAATTGATTTTTTTCTTCCTTTTTTCAATTTTTGTCATTTTCATTCTTTTTCTTAATTTTTCTTTATTATTTCTGTTATTTTATTCACTTGTTAATTATTTTGGACATTCTTTTCGTTTGTTTTTCTTTTATTGAATATATATATTTTTTTTTTTCATTTTTTTCATTCATTTTCTTCCATTTTGTTTATTATTTTGGTTAATTGTTGTCATTTTTTCCATTTGTTAATGGTGGTTTGTTAATTGTCAATTTCGAGGCTTTTATTTTGAAACACGGCGGAAGTGTCCGTCTCTAACCCGGAAGCAGACTGTTCTAAAATGGCGTCCACCAGAGGCGAGCTGTCCGGCTTTTTATTATAAATGAATTCAATCTTCTCCCAGTGGACGTTAAAACCCCCTGTTTAAAGGTTGGTAATACATCACATTCACTTCATGTGTTTTTATAAGTGTTAGTTTTGTATCTGACGCCTGAAATCCAGCGTTTAACGTGACATTAACGACGTTTTTACGGAGCTCATAGATGCAGTAAACTCTTTGTACCGTGGTTTTATTTGACATAAACCACTTTCGTTGTATTAGTTTGTTTTCTGTATTTTGTACGAGACCATTTCATCACAAATTACCGCCTTAAAAGTGATTTATTACACCTCAAATGTGCGTAAAGACCGTTAAATATAAACAGTAATTTAATGACCAGTTTAACTCATATAACTACTAAGTCACACAGTTTTACAACCTTACTGTATTTATTTGAGACGGAAAATGTTTAGTTTTTTTTTTTTTTTTTACACTTTTAATAAAGTCAAAAATCAGCTTCAGAAAAAGAACAACGTTTACTGCAGCATTTGAACTTTTAAGAATAAATTATGTCTTTCTAAATAATAGACCTGATCGGACAAAGTTTGATTTAACAGTAAATTCTGAAAGTAATGATCAGATAAATGTTTGATTAAAATAAGTGTCGTCTTTGTTCATAAATACAGGTCAAAGGTCAAGGGTCGTTGACTCCAGTTTTCAGACGGTTTGGAGTCGTGTCCAGAAAATGACCAGACTGATTCTTTAAGGTTGTGTTTTTCAGGTGAAAGAAGCAACTGGACGCCATGGCTCACATCACCATCAACCAGTACCTGCAGCAGGTGACCTCTGACCTCTGACCTCTGGAGTAGTTTTATTTAGATCAGCTGACTCATTTTAGTTCAGTTTTTCTTTGGTTTTAATTGAGTTTTTCAGGTTAAAGCCTTGATTTATAGAAGTTGTAAAACATTGATGAGTATAAATCCGATATGATTTAAAAACCCGTTGTTTATTAAAGGTTCATTTTGTACATTGTTCATCATGATCCATTAACACCAGAGAAAAAACCAAAACCAGCTGATTTGACCTGACATGTTTAGTTCAGGTTACATTGTTCATTTGACTTTATCTTCAGTTCTGTTGTATTACTTTTTAAGCTTCTTTTTCCACTTGGTTTTAGTTTGGTTAAGTGTCGTCTCTCTTTGTCTCTTCAGGTTTACGAGGCCATCGATAACCACGAGGGTTCATTCTGCGCTGAACTGCTGTCCTTCAAACACCCTCACGTCGCTAACCCTCGACTCCAGGTGAGGCTCCGCCCCCTCAGGTAGACAGGTTCACCTGGAATGAAGAACCTGAAGAACTCTGATTTCTAAGAGATGTTTAATTTAATTCTGTGTGTGTTTTAGTTGTCCAGTCCAGAGGAGAAGTGTCAGCAGGTTCTGGAGCCGCCGTATGATGAGATGGTCGCTGCTCATCTCAGGTACATCCATCATTAAACAGGTTATAAATAATCACCGTTCACGATGCAGTGTTATTGTTGTGACTCCTAAGATGTCAGGTATTGATTGATGATTGATTCTCGCTGTCTGCAGATGTACCTACGCTGTGGCCAACCACGACTTTGTCGAAGCCTATAAGTTCCAGGCGCTGGTGGTTCAATATCCTTTAAAATACTGTGTGACCTCAGATCAATACTCTGTGTCAATAATCGATCAGTTGTGTCCTTGACCCTGCACATCCTTCCTGAAGGCGTTTCAGTCCCACAAAGAGGAAAACTGGTGAGGATTTCATTTTAATGTCACAGAGTTTGTAGTTGTTTTGTGAACACGCTGCCAGTGAACGCAGCGTAGTGACCTGTGTGTGTGTGTTTCAGGGCTTTGCCTGTGATGTTCGCTGTCACTCTGGATCTCAGGATATTTGCCAACAACGTGAGAAAAAACCTTATGAACAGATATAACACGAGTCAACATTTCATATCAATCTGTCAAATAATGGCTCCTGTGTTTAATGGAAAAATACAGAACTTTTTATTAGGAAATGATTCATGAACTCAACAACTCAGTAAATATGACCTTTGACCCTGTGTTTGTTTCCAGGCGGAGCAGCAGCTACAGAAGAAGGGCAAAGGTCAACCAAGCGAAATGTTGGAGAAGGCAGCCGAGCAGCTGATGAGCTGCTTCAGAGTCTGCGCCAGCGACAAGTAAAAATACACAGAAATACACATGTAAATACACAGAAATATACATGAAAATAGAGAGGTACTGTGTTCCTTAGACATTTCAAATGTAATGAGGACTGACGGATGGACTGAGATGAACCATGGACACTTTGTTAAAAACATAAAAACACGAAGATGTCAGATGTACACACAAACACATGAAAAAACAAATACTGAACGTCAGCTTTTCTGTTTTTCAGTCGTGCAGGAATCGAGGACTCGAAGAAATGGGGGATGATGTTTCTGAGCAACCAGCTCTTCAAGATCTACTTCAAGGTATCAGAATGATGTGGTGTTTAGAAAATAAAATAAAAAACAGTGAGGACACGGTCGACTCCTTATCTGTTAAACTAACGTTTCTCTCTGCAACGGTAATAGGCTCAGGAGGTGAATGTCCTCTGTAAAAGCAGTCAACACTGGTGTCATTTACTGGTTGATTTTCAGATCAATAAGCTGCACCTTTGTAAACCTCTGATCAGAGCCATCGACAGCTCCAACCTGAAGAACGACTACAGTCCTGCTCAGAAAGTCACCTACAAATACTACGTGGGCCGTAAAGCCATGTTCGACAGCGACTTCAAACCAGGTAAGATCAGCCTGCGGGACCACCGAGTCCGCCTTGATCACGGTAACAGAAATACTACAGAAAGAGGCCTCAGTCAACCAGGAAGCTTTAATATTCAGTCAGTCAAATGTAAAATCATCCCTTTAGCAGGAAAAACAACTATCAAGAACTTTCGAGATTAGATGATTTTACCATCAATTTATGAGCATCTGTAATAATAATAATAATGATAATCTGTAATAATGTGAAAAAAGTGTTTTGTTGCAAAAATACCCATGAAAGTCACTGAAGGTAAACAGTGAAATGTGCCTTTAAATGTGTTTGCAGCGGAGGAGTATCTGTCTTATTCCTTCCATCACTGTCATCGATCCAGTCAGAAGAACAAGAGGATGATCCTCATCTACCTGCTGCCCGTGAAGATGCTGCTGGTCAGAAACCCACCCACTTTACACCCACCTCACATCCAGTTTACTCTGTACCCCATCTTTATCCAGCTGTACCCTCTTTATTCCCACTTTATACTCACTTTCTTTTCAGGGTCACATGCCGACTCACCAGCTCCTGAAGAAGTACGACCTCATGCAGTTTGCCGACGTCACCAAAGGTGTGAGGTAAAGCAGGGGGTGGGAGGAGTCTGGGTACAGGAAGTGACATCGCTGGTGTGTTCAGGTGTTCTGAAAGGTAAAGTTTGTGTTTGTGTCAGTGAGGGGAACCTGCTGCTTCTGAATGATGCTCTGTCCAAACATGAGACCTTCTTCATCCGCTGTGGGATCTTCCTCATCCTGGAGAAACTGAAGATCATCACCTACAGGAACCTCTTCAAGAAAGTGTGAGTGTTATTACTTAAAAGTCTGCGTCGATACATATAGAGATTTGGTTCTAAACACACTGTACATGTTAGAAAACCACTTCCTCCAGGAACTTTCAACGATGCAATCGCAACAATTAACGCAAATTCAGTTGATCCCTGTGAATTATCGCAACCTTGACATTTTATCCAATTGCCACAAGTTTTCTGCAAATTTTACCAATCCAGGGGTTCTGCTGTATATGTTTTAGTAATCCAGCTGTTTCAGAATTTTATGAAATGTCATAAAGTCACAACTCTGCAATGAACCTTTAGTTTGAAACAGATGCAACAACAGCAATGTGATGATATCTGGCTCAGGCAAGAGAGAAGAGACGGTCGTTACAATATGTACTGAGTAATAAGTACATGTGTTCAGGTACCTGCTGCTGAGGACTCACCAGCTGCCTCTGGATGCCTTCCTGGTGGCTCTGAGGATGATGCAGGTGGAGGACGTGGACATCGACGAGGTGCAGTGCATCCTGGCCAACCTCATCTACATGGTGAGAGTCCAGACTCTGCTTGACCAGGTCAGACTAGACTGAACTTGTCTGACTGGACGGGACTGAACTAGTTTGAGTAGACTAGATTGTATTAGTCTAAACTGGTCTGACCAGGTGTCCCTTTGTCCACACACCAAGACAATGTCCCACATGAAGAACTGAATCCATGAGCTGAAGCAGATTCAAGTCAGGTTTATTTATATCCTGGATATTGATCATGTCAATGTGTAAATATTATTGTCAGTGTTTGAAATGAACAAGTTATGAACAAGTTCAGCAATAACTCAACTATTTTAATCACTTCATCAACATCCATCCATCCATTATTTTGTTCATTTTTCATTGTTTTGTTGATTTACGTTTTGGTTCATTTTGTCTGACTACGTCTCCTTCTTCTTCTTCTTGTTCTTCTCCTTCTCCTTTAGGGCCACATTAAAGGCTACATTTCCCATCAGCACCAGAAGCTCGTGGTCAGTAAACAGAACCCGTTCCCTCCTCTGTCCTCTGTCTCCTAGACTACATTACCCACAATCCCCTCTGGCTGTGACGCTCCAAAATGTACCAGTTCATTGTTTTCCTTATTTTTTGAGTTTTAAATTTTTGTACTGTAAAAATGTTGAATAAAACAGATGCTGGTTTGTACAGCGTGTTCCTGATTGAGTCAATCCATAAACCTTTGGATGTGCATTGTGGGTACTGGAGTCTTTAAGCACAGTTTCTGCTCTTTAATCAGACACATGAGGGTTAGAAAACTTCAAGGTTTTCTGCGGACTCAGGTGTTGAACAGGTTCCAGAAGTTATTTTATGTTCATGTCACAGTTTTCAGTGATTATCCTGAACCATGTCTGTGACAAAAAGATGGCAACGCTCACTGTTGTTAGAGGCAAAAGTCTGTTCATGTTCATATCAGTATTTTCCCTTTGTTTGTGGGAGACTTAAGGTGATGGATGGGAATCCTTCTGCAAGTAAACCGTGCTTTTGAGCCACTATTATTACCATATTTTAGGGCTGTGTGATACGGCACAAAGAGATGTCAGGATAAACATTTTCATATCAATTGATATTGATAATTATCACGACAAACGTTAAATCATTATTTATTTCAAGTGAAAGTTGAAGAAACCAGATGGTTTTAAACTATTCCTTGAACATGTAACAAGATGAAAACGGCATAAAAGACGGAACAAGACAAAACGAAAGGCTCCCTTAATGTTAGAAAATTAAAATCCGGTCAGTGATCCTGCTGACAAGACACACAAACACCTGCAGGTTGTTGATAAAAATAATTATATTGTACAATATGGTGACACCAAACATGTTGAAGGTACATTCTCATAAACACAGCTTCTATAGATGCATAGGTTACACAACCCTGAACAGTTCAACCAACATCTCATGCTTTTAAACCTGTAGAATCTCAGACTATGAGGACTTTCCTCAGTGTGAACAGGGTTTTACTTGTGTTTTGTCTAAGACAGTGTTGCTCAGTCGTTTAGCTACGTTTTAGAGTTTTTTCAAGATGGTGGCTGCTTGTTAGTGAGCCTCAGGATATGCGCTGACCTGGGGTGTCATGTGGTCCTTGGCTTCTTCCAGCCTCGGCTTGATCCAGTTCAGGTGGCGGGACAGTTTGGTGAACACCAGACCGTGGTCTTCTCCGCAGTCTCCGGGCGACGAGATCAGCATCCCGGTCAGGTACACCGTTCCCTGCTCCACTGTGGCGACGGGCGTCCCTGGCAACAGGGCCCCGCAGTCGCCACCACTGACCTCTGACCTCTGAGGGTTGGACTGCTCTCCGACCGCAAACTTTGGACTGCTGTTAGAATGTCCAGTGTTGAAGTTTAGGACCCCCTGTGCACTGCTTGGACTGGTTTGGGCTGGATTCTGGTTCTGGTCTTCCCCCTTGTTTGGGCTGTCAGGATGCCTAATGAAGAGAAGAGCCATTTATTGATCATCATCAATTACACAAGTCAGAGTTGACATAAATAACTTCAATATACAAAGAAATCACCGAAGACAATCAATTAGAAACTATTACATTAATTGCTACCTATTTTGAGAATTGGTTTAGGAAAAACATGAACATTTTGTGATGCCAGCTTCTTAAACTTCAGTATTTTCTGGTTTTTCAGTAAAACTGAATATCTTTGGTCCAAGCAAGACATTTGTCACTAAGGGTGATATTCTTCACCATTTTCTGACAGATTTATAAACTAAAATAGTTGATTATTCAAGAAACTAATCATCAGATTAATCAACAATGACAATAACCATTAGTTACAGTAGAAATGAATCACCTTGAGGCAACGTCATTAAAGAGCGACAGTCAAAAGAATAAGACTTTTATGTTCATTCAGCTGTTTTTATCATGATTATGTCAAATAATTGCAAAAATATATGGGATGAGGCGATTATATATTAATTGCAACAGGCCTACCCCTGGGTTCCATCTGGACCAGTTTGGGTTGGATTCTGGTCGTCCCTCTCGGCTCCGTTTGGACCGGTTTGGGTTGGATTCTGGTCGTCCCTCTCGGCTCCATTTGGACCAGTTTGGGTTGGATTCTGGTCGTCCCTCTCGTCTCCATTTGGACCAGTTTGGTCCTGGTTGTGGTCCCCCGTCTTGGCTCCATCTGAATTGGTTTTGGTTTGATCCTTGTTTTGGTTCCTCATGCAGAACATTTTATTGCTGAGTGGATGCGAGACATTGAGCTCACGGCGACACTCGTCCAGCGTCACATAGACCAGATTCTGGTTCTGACTTTCAGCTGGTCTGGCGGTGATTCCTGACCTCCCAGAATACATCAGGATGTTCTCGCTGAAGTCCTTGGTGGGCAGGCACAGGTGGATGAGGGCAGAGCTAAACTTAACTGGGTGGAGCAGGTGGAGAAGGGCGAGGTCGTAGTCATGGCGGTCCAGTTTGAAACGGTTGTGGATGTGGATCGCCCGAAGAGGGAATGCGTACCTGTGGTTACCTAGGAGACGACAAACACACTCTTAAGAGACGGCAAACACACTTTATACTGTGTTTGTGATGTAGATAATTAAAGTTAATACCAAAGCGCACAAATAAGTCCGATGGTTGGACGTGTGTTGTTAAACTCATGACGATGCAGCGTGCAGACGTCAGGATGGACTGATGGTCAAGCACCACACCTGCACATAGCTCCTCCCGCCTGTGGTTCAGCAGCGACACCTGGAGACAAAAACAAACACACAGCACGGATCACAACATGTACTGGAAGTCTGTACGGACCTGGTGCTGGAGCTCCTTATGTTGATCTGAAGGGGGTATAGTACACGGTGTCGTTTGCATTTTTTACTTTTAAAACCTGGTGATGGTGGCATGTTTTTACTTCTTAGACCAGATGCGACTCCCAGTAGATGAGGCTTCCTAGAATTCGATACATGAAGAATACATTCAAACCTTTCAGTCTTCTCATCAGAGAACTCGCTTGTCACTATCAGTTTTTCTAAGTTTTGATAATGCCATCTTCTTTGGGTCATTAAATCTGCCCGTTTGTCTCGGTCTGTTGCAACCTACGATAGTTTAACAACAAAGCATGATGTGAAAAGACTTTGCGGTCCGGCTTTGGACCAGTTGGTGACCACTGATCTACCTGGATGATACCTGATAGAGAAGCTCACCTGCCACGGACAGCTTCCATGGTGACACATTGATGCAGTTGTGTTGAATTCGTCATGGATTCGTCCGCACGGAAACTCCACTGAGAACACGTCATTATTTAACCAGTTTGTTCCAGGGTTATTGAAACAGAGGTAATGAAACAAAAACTGAATTAAAACCCCAGTGAACAAGTAACACAAATGATCAGTTTTGTGAATCCTATTTAATGTCATGCATTATTTGATCTGACCTTTTCTGTTTAAAGCTGTATGAACTACAGTTTTACAGTTTCCACAGTTTTGTGGGTGTCAGACCTTCAGGCAGGCAGCTCCGTCCGTCAGTCTGTAGTTTGAATCCCGGCAGGCAGGAGCAGCTGAATGTGTAGGCAGACACTGTACAGAGCTGGTGACAAGCTGTCGGACCTTCAGTCGGACACTCAACTATTTCTGAAACAGTTCATATGTATTTTATATTCAGAAGTGTTTCAATTGTATTATTATTCTGACTTGACCTAAAGTTAATGTCATTGGGGCTAATGTTAAAATCACAGCAAAGAGTGAAGACGTACGTATATTAAACCATTAGCCATTGCAGTTAGCCACAGCTAGCAGAATTTCGGTTAGAGGGGGGGGTTGGGCTGAACCAGCCTAGTCTAAAGCGGTCTAACCTGGTATAGTCTGTGATGCAGTAGGCGGTCCCAGGTCTGCTAGCGGTCCCAGTTCACAGACTGGTCCATAATGGGAGGCGGCGCAGGAGCATCTGAACCCCCCCACTTGGTCGGTGCAGTTCCCCCCATGGAGGCAGGGGTTGGACTCACACTGGTCCCCATCTGATCATCAGAAGACCAATACACAAATCAAAGTCTGGTAACAGATGTAAAGAATGGAAAAGGAAAACCGTCCTGGGGTTAACTTTTGAATTTGGAGGATTCTCACCGTAGTAAACCGTCCAGAAGGTGTCCTGTGGAAACACAAACATGAATCAAAACCAGCAGAGGTTTCATAGTGTTTGAAGAGTAAATCACAGAGATGAGGCCGTTCATCTCCATCATGTGGTCGATGTGAACTCATTACATGTTTCCATTCACCTGTTTTTATTCACAGTTTGTGCAAAAAAAAACCCTCAGGGGAAACACTGAAAAAAAAATCCATTGGTTTAATTCATTACATTTATATCTACTAAAGCTCCAGATAACATTTATTAGATTCACTTCAAACTTTTCATTATTTTACAAAACATTTAAATCTGCTCAAAATATCAAGCGTCATTCTATTTCCACAGTTTATTTCTTAAGTAATCTATCACTAGATTTACATAAAATTATATAGAGTTTAGAATAAATAATGCAAACCAGTTTTTAATCATCATAGTATCATTAAATTACTTTTCAAATATTATTTCAAAAGAGCAACAAACTTCTGAACTATAAATTCAAAATGATTAAAATCAGTGACTTTAAACTTAATCTTTCAATATTAAAGTCAACTCAATCTTATATCCTTAGATTTTTTCCTACTGAAATTGTTTGAAATGTAATCAAATGATTTAGACATGTTAAAACTACCTTTAGAGTAAATGTTGCAGTGTAGTATTGTAGCTGAAGTATTACTTCAGTCCGGTGTCAGTTTTCACAGTGTCAAACCTAAAGGGTGATTCGTAGTGATTCTGACCGTCTGCTCGGTGTCTTCGAAGTACTCTCTGGCCTCCTCGTAGCTGCAGATCTCCTCATAACACTCACGCTCCAGGTTCCCCTGCAGGATCTCCTCCACCAGGAACATGTTGGCCCGTTTGGACCGAAGGAACACCGTGTTGGCCCGCGATGCCGACCGCAAAACTACAAACACACCGTCAGTACATCTAGTAAAACGTGTACAGTCATATATCAATGATGATAAAGTCTGTTATGATGATTTACCACTGCAGGCATAGTAATACTCATAGTAGACTGAACAACAACAGCCATTATTGTTGAGATGTGACAGATTGTACATACATATACAATGCTGATGTCTATTTTATTTTTATTACTATTCCGTTATTGTTAAACTTCACCTCCTAAATCCAACTTTAACACTACTTTACTATGGATGATAACGTCACACTGCAGCACAAAGAAATCTGTCTTTACTTGAGGATTTATTTTCCTTTTATTTTCAAACCAGGACTTTTACTAGTACTTTCACAGTGTAGTTTTAGTACTTATACTGGACTACAAAGGTGTAAAATAACCAAATACTTTACTTGAGGATTTATTTTTCCTTTTACTTCCTAAACTTTAACACAAATATCTGTACTTTCCACTCCTTATTTTTTCAAAACATGCTTTAGGTTTAATGCCTTTGAGGTGAATTATCCATTATTTTTATTTTGCATCATTGTGCGTCTTCACAACATTGGTCTTCACATCCTTTGGTGAATCCATCAGTGAAAACCACACACAACAAATGAAACAAGGTAAAAACAAGGTAAAAGACGTAAGAAGACGAAACAGTGAAAAGTAAGTAACAAGACCTACAGTCTCTGATTTCATTATTTAATGGTTATTTGGTTAATTTTATTTTTATTTACATTATTTTTTCTACAGCCGCTAGAAATGTCTTTCAAAGACCGACCTTTGACTTACTTTGAGGTCATTTCAGAGCCTGGACTTTTTCACTTTTACTGCAGTAAAGACGTTGAATCTGTTGTACTTTTACCACAGTGTGTT
>JAPQRN010000013.1:11254-49796 GCA_037367275.1 Coranthus polyacanthus
ACCTATGGGCAATTTAGAGCGACCAATTAACCTATGTAACCCGTTAAGGTGCATGTTTTTGGACTGTGGGAGGAAGCTGGAGTACCAGGAGAGAACCCACACAGACACGGGGAGAACATGCAAACTCCACACAGAGAGGGCCCAGTCGGCTGGTGTTGGGTTCGAACCACCGCACCACCGTGCCACCCAAGTTGAACTTATTTAATTTTTGTCTTATTCACCATATGCATGTGATTTTTAGATTTGTAGCTTCAAAAGTTTCACATATCTGAAACACTAAAGACATGCCTGGTTTAGTTTGGAAATAAACCAGGCTTTATCAAAAATAAGACTCAAACTAACTGGAATAAGAATCAGAATGACATTTAGTTTATTTCATCTATTTATATCTGTCTGAATCCAGAGACAAAGTAACCATGAGTAAATCATCAGAGACCGAACCAGAACCTGAACCAGAGACTGAACCAGAACCTGAACCAGAACCCGAACCAGAGACAAAGTGACCACTAGTAAATCATCAGAGACTGAACCAGAACCCGAACCAGAGACTGAAACAGAGACAAAGTGACCACTAGTAGATCATCAGATGCCTCAGGTTACATCTGTGTCTGAGACCAGAGACCGAACCACTGTAGAATCAACATCTACCTCCAAACACAACAGACACCATCACTTTACCATCTCTGAGCTGATGAAGAGTCAATGTGATCTGTCTTAAACTCTAATGAATGTGTGGATCATGGATGTATTGGCACTTTGGATATGAGCTGTCATATCATCTTTATGAATGAGCAAATTAAATGGCCCATCAGAGAGCTCCATTCAGCAGGAGGAGGAGGAGGAGTCACAGAAACTCAAAGTTTGTTGAATAAAACCTGCAAGTAGCAGGTTTAGGTTCACAGAATCAGATACTGCAGTAACTGACTCAGAGATTAACTAAACTCACTGTTGGTGTAAAGTAGTGTTCGTTTTGTGTTTTCCATGTGTTTATTTTGTGGACAACGAGTAGAGCAGGAGTAATCAGTGCTCACCTGTTCATCTGCTCAGTCATGTGACTCTAATGGCATTCAGGTGTTTCAGGGGAACAGGACAAAGGTTTGGAGGATTTTCACCTTCAGTTTGATTTTCTTTTAATCACAGTGACAAAGAAAAAAGAAGACTTTTCCAGCAGAGCTTCAGCTGCAGGTGAGATTTTATTTTTAATCATTTCTCTTTGACAGTTAAACACACCCGAGCTGACTTCAACACTACATCCTGTTTTCAAAATAAAACATCAAAGGAAAGCAGCGAGTGTCTTTAAAAACACAGTCCAGAGTTGTGTTTGATTCCAAACTGAGTAAAATGTCATTGTCGCCATGTGTATATATTTATAGATACTGTATAGTTTGTCATAGTTTTAAATAATATATATTGTATATTTATTTATGTGTGCATTGTAAGTTAACCAGGTAAAATGAAACAGGTCAACCTGGTTACTAAATGAGCCTCTGTATATAAGCAGTCAGTCAGAATCTGTATGGTGTGGGTTGGTTTATTGTCACAGTGTCGGAAAAAATAAATAATTGATTGCTGAGTTGCCTTGGCTGCTTGAGCCAGTCGACACCATGATAAGAACTGTTTGAATTCTCTAAATGCAGTGTTTCAGTGCTTCCTTTAGTGTCTGCTTTAGTAGAGGATATACTGGACCAACCTTTACCAATGGAGAAAAGAGGATGATGTCCCACAATTCAACCCAAATTACTGTTTTTAGACCTAAGTCATAGGTTACTAGTAGCATATATTCATTTATTTATTGCAACCACTGAATTGAATCCTTGTTTTTCACCTGGTTGTCATTGTTTATAGCCTATATGAAACACAATAGTGTGAGGTCTCTCAGCACTGTGGTGTCTTTTCCTCAGTTCTGATGAATTCTCCATTTTTCCTTGACCGTATGCCGTTTTCCATCAAAGTCAAGGAAAAATAGACAGATCATTTTTTGAACGTTTTGAACGCAACCCTTCTTTTTACTGCAGAGCTACATAAACTCCACCGTCCTCGATCACATGACCCAGCACCTGACAGGTGACCTCATCAGTCACATGTCTACAGCCTCTTCTTCCCATTTTGGTCATTGTCTGTTTGGAGCACATGCAGTTGCTTCAGTGTGAACCAGGACCGAACCAGCAGCAGGACTGGAACCAGGACCCATATCCCATTAAAGAAGACCAGGTAGACCCATAGGTAGAGCCTGGTGGATGTGTTTAGGTTAGGACTACCCATCAGCCAGTCAGGACAGAAGGTCATCCAGCCACCGTACAGTTCGCACACGCTCAGAGTGATCTGCAGGAAGTGTCTGCGATGAGGTCAGAGTGAATTTAGAAAAGATATTAAATTATTAATCATGACATCCAGTAAAACATCCAATAAAGAGGCTATTACCAGGCAGAACTCCTCCTCTCACAATGTAATTGGCAGGATCTAACTTAACCATGACTCAGTCTGATTAGTTGGACAAAAACCCCCAAAGGTAAAGAAGGTTTTTAATTTATACAGTGCCGTGAAAGATGTAACAGGATGAAAAAGACATAAAAGATGTAAGAACTAAGATAAAAAGGCCTACTTTTCACTTTGAGTACATTTCAGAGCCTTTACTTTTTCACTTTTAACAGTGAAGTGGAATCAGTACTTCTGCTTTAGTTTGATTTCGTGGAGTAACGAAAGTATGTATTCTACCACCTCTGCTTACCTGAAGTATAAATGTCTTACCTGTAGTACTTTTTTCGCAGTACTGCATGTATCAGCAGCAGAGCGAGCAGAGAGTCTAGGGTGACGGTCAGAATCTCCAGAGAGACGATCGTTGGATCAGAAACAAGCCAACGATGGTCGGCTTTACCATACTCTTTCCCTACAGTCGGAGAGAAGTCAGTAAATGGTAAACTACTGTGACTAACTTACAATAGTCTGGTGTAGTAATTACAGTAGATGCTGACTACATGTTTAATAGATTAACTAGTGATCTGTAACCTGTTGCATTTCAAAGGAACCTTGACAACACTGAAACAGAACATCTACTGTCAGAATAAAAACTGAAAACAATTTATTAAAGTGTAAGTGCATTGAGCTCACAGAGTTCAGCCAGAGGACCTTCAGACATCTCTACTGTCCCCACCAGAGACATGTAAACAAATGGACCCTCCTGTTTACAAATAAATAAACATCAGAGACATGTAAAACAAACAGACCTTCTTAAAAACAGGAATAAACATACAAACTGTTCGTACCAGTGTCAGGTGGACAATGGCATCGTAGAAAAGCCACAGCAGTGTCCATCTGTCTTCTGAAGAGCTCCACCTCCCAAACCAACAAGTCAACAAGATGGCCACCACCACCTGAACACAACACGCCAACAGAGATGCGATGGAGACCAGAGAGAGACCAGGAGGTGCTGGAGAGTCCATGAGAGATCAGGCAGCTGAGAAAGAAACAAGAGGAGAACAACAACAAGAGAAGACAAACCACAAGAAAAGAACACCAACAGATAGAGTCCAGTAGAACCCCTCTGCAGTATAACTCTGAGTGCAGTTGTTTGAATGTATGATCATAGACAGCCCAAGCTCCACCCCCTGCCCCTTCTATTGGCATGAAAGACCTGCCCCCTATCATCTCATTGGCTGTCAAGGAGAACATCCCATTCTCTGGACATGCCCCCTTCCCACAGAGGGTCAAAGGTCAGATACAGATGTCTCAGCAGATCAAGCTTCAGTTTTGTTGGTTAAAAGATCAAAAGATCATATTGTCTTAAAATTTGAACTACAGGAATCTAGTTATACTGACAGTGTTCATCCAGCACGAGGCAACCAAATCCACATAAAAAATACTTAAAATACAGGTATATGTTGAAAAAAAAACAACCCAAAACTACTTAAATACTAAACTCTAAGGATTATTCTTTTTTGACACCTTTTGAGGGGTTAAACATGCTTAAAAACTCAGAAAACCTCATCAGAAGTGGTGAAAAAATTATATATTTTATAGGTCTTGGGCATGGGCATGTATGAGGTTTGATCTAGACATACCAAATTTGGTCGACACATGTTCAGACACATAAAAAAGCCTCTTGGAGCCAAACACCCAACAGGAAGTCCACCGTTCTGGTTTGAATATGATGTTCTTGTCCAGTTTTTACAAGCTATTGTACTGTTCACTCAAGAAGTAATAATTGGTCCTTTGTACAACATCCAAAATGAGTGCAGACATAAAACGTCTACTTGCCCACATTAAGCCCCCCCCCAAATGTATGCGGACCTGCTAGTACTCAGTCATCACTGCTTGCAGCTATGTATTTGATCAAAACTAAATAAAAGACGACAAGAAAAGACAGTGACTTTAAAATGAGACACAGGACAAAGAAAGTCGCTTAAATTGATTTTATTCTTTAAAGATTAAATTCAGGTTTGGTGAACTGAGTCAAACAAACAGGAAATGTTCTTTGGCAGCACAAAGTTTGTGTTAAAGTAAAGGCAAAACAAGAAAATAGTGAAAACAGACTCCATTTAAAAACTTCTGATTTAACAGTGTTCCTGTAGTCAGTCTGTTTCTGTTCATTATTAATTAATACTTCAGTGGAGTTATTGATCAGCTATCAGAAAAACAAAGTTTCAACTGATTAACAAATCATTGTAATTTCAGACAGTGGAGGGAACGTTCAACAGGAAAAGACCTTAAACAAAGCTAAGACCAAAGGAATGTTGGGGAGATGTAGGAGAACCTTAGGGAACATGTGGAATGTTGAAGGAAAATTTGTGGAAACTGGAGAGAACATGAGCAAAATGTTAGAGGAACCTGAGGAGAACTTAGGGGATTCGCGTGGGTAATGTAAGAGAAATGTTGGGAACATTAGTGGAGCTACAAATAGGCCTTTTCCACCAAATTTGTTCTGGTTCTTGAACCGGTTCTGATCAGGATTCTTTGAAATTTGTTGCCTCTAGTGGACCAGCCCACAATCATACAGGTTGTGAAAAGAATGATTCTAATCTGGGATGTGTCATTAACAGTAATCCTCATGTTTCTTAGGTTGTATATTATTTGCTCTGATATTCAAGTGAAACGACCCTATTTATTCTTTCTTATGTTACTTTGCAGCTTCTTCTCAAACTCAGTAGATGAATACATTTCCACCAAACACTGGGTTTAATCAGTAGTTATTGCACATCTGTTTTCCACTGGTTTCTCTCCTTCTACATTTTTGTTGTCATCTCCATCCTCTCTTTCCAACCTGTAGAATATGACACACCTACAATGGTTCAAACTTCAGCTCAAGACAATGCCTACGTTCCAGGTTCAGAGTCACTTTAATTGTGGTGAAAATGCTCTGAACGGCTCAAAATTAGGTTCACGAACCAAAACAGTATTGGTTCCATGTTGGTGGAAAAGGACTAATAGAAACCTTCGGAATGTGGCTAAAGTTAAATAAATGTTGATCTGGTGATTGTTATCGATGATTGGGGAATATTAGTCAAGAAATAAAGAAACCTACTTTAGAGGACCCCGAGGAGAATGTTAATTGAACAATACAGGGATCTGTTTAGCACCATGTTTCTCTCTGTGATGTTAGGGTTAGTTCTGTGTTTTAACAACCTGATCAGGGTCGACAGGTTGATTATTGATTATTGATTATGTCAGGTGGTAACCTCACATCTGCAGGTTCTGGTGATTTTTAGGTAAAATATAAAAACATGTTTGTGTGGATGAAGAAGAATTGATCGATTACAAAGAAATGTGAGCAATACATTTTTATGAACTGAGCTGTAACTGATTCATTAATCAGTAATCAATAATCTGTGTGTTTAGGACTATTCCTCATCCACTGCTCCTCCCTCCTGTTTCTCCTCCTGAGGCAGGGTGGAGGACAGAGCATACTCTGCACTGACGCCTTCAGACAAAACTGACAGCTCCGCCTCCACACCCGATAGTTCCACACCTGATGCCTCCAGACCTGACGCCTCAGCTTCCTCTTCCTCTTCCTTCCTCTCTTCCTCTTTCTCCTCTTTCCCCTCCTTCTCCTCCTCTTTCACCTCCTCCTTCTCCTCTGGGGACAGCTGGGCATGCACTTTGGTGAAGGACACCTCCTGGTCATCGCTGCCCAGTGGAGAAAGCTGGATTTCAACCTCGGCGACAGTAGCCTCCTCGGTCTGAGCCGACACCTCTGGAGGTTGTGAGTCAGAGCTGCTGCGAGGCTGAAATAGAGAGGTCAGAGGTCACTTTCAAAGGTCATAGGTCCGTGTGACCAGAGATTATAGCTAAACGGGGAGATTCCAGTCTTTTGGTTTAACATAAATCTGTTTGAATGGAGTTTCAAATCTCTCCCCTTTACCCAGATCATGTTTGTCGTACCTTCCTGATGCTAAAGGTCAGAGGAGAAACCTTCAGACTAGATGTTTTCTGTTTGATCTTTTCTCGTTGTTCAGCTGAAACAATCTTTGTTCCAATCTTCGTCATCTTCTTCTCAATGTTCTGACGAGAAAATGCTTTCTTCAGACTGTCCACCTGCACGGAGATGACAGTTAAACCTGTACTGGTACCTGTCTGTGGTTTTTACCTTCTTCAGACTGTCCACCTGCAGGGAGACTGACAGTTACACCTGTACTGGTAATGGTCTGTGGTTTTTACCTTCTTCAGACTGGAGCGTTTCAGTTTCTCAGCTCGGGACTTCTCCATATTCTCCAGATCATGAGGCCACACCTCCTCTTCATCTAGCTCCGCCTCCAAGCCCACGTCCTCATCCGAAGATAGGTCAATGGTCTGCAGGCCTCCCTCCTCGGAGCGACTGCCTTCAATGATGCCTGGTACTGATTCTTCTCCTTCTTCTGGAATTTCATCCCGAGGGAATGGAGGAGGGTCCTTTACAAAAACAGTGGAGGGGATCTCGTTTTCCTCCTGAGAACAGAACAGGAGAATGTCAGGGGAATGTTGGAGGAACATTAGAGGAACGTCAGGGGAATGTAAGAGCAATGTTAGAGGTTTAGGGTTAGAAACTTGGCACAATGTTTGTGAAATGTCAATTTAAGGATAATTTTGGTGGAAACATTTCAAGGGTCAGTGGAAGAACCTCAGAGTAACTTGGGAAGGCAGCTAATTTGCTAACTTGACAGCTGGAGTCAATAACAGATCCATATTCAGAACTGACCAGTTAGTGGTACACTTTCACTCACTTTTGGGGTTACCCTTACCTTCCACCTAACCCTTCTGTACATCAAAGATGTTGGCACATTCATTCTATTCTATTTGCATCTTCACATTGACTTTGTATGTGATTGTATGAAAGACTTGCTGTACCTCACCTTCAGATTAACTACATGCTAAAAACAGGAAAACAAATATATTCTTTGTCATGGTTCACCCTGAAGAGTTAACAGAGAAGCACAGGCAGGCACTGAGGAATGCTGGGTATTTTGGGAGGATGGGAATGTTTAGTATCGGTGAGAAAAAAAACAGAAAGACATCCAGCCTCATCTCACACATACAGAACACATCCATGTAGTTACTAATACGTATGTGAGTGAGAGTGTGGCTCAGTGAAGAGTTGATGGAGTTGGACTGAAAAGATAAGCTCTGAGGCCATTACCATGACAACACACAGTATTTCCATTAAAAGTTTTCCACTTCACTTCCTGCAGCAGCAGTGACCAAATAAGGTCAAAGACAGAAAATCACAGAGAGAAAATCTGTTGGAGCTGAAAGGGTTAATCTACATGAGTGTAGTCAGATCAGATGAATTTCCTGTAGAGCTGGAGCTGATTTAATAAACTCTTTAGTGTTAGACCAGTCTAATGCAAGTTAGCCAGTTTCACAAAAATAATATCTGTCGTACTTTAACCCTAAAAAGTTACTAATCTAACTTAGAACTGAGACCTTTTATTACTATTTTAACAGTCAGGTAAACCACACGGTACAGAAGTAAAATAATTCAAATAGTTTTCAGTCCAGCACGGTGATGGTGAAGCTCTGCTGATTCACTCTAAAGTTACTATGGAACAAACCTTCACCTTCACTTATCTATTGAAGCTGTTTGGCAGTAAGAGTAAAGACACAGAGATGAGAGGAAAAAGACCAGACTGTGATGCTTTTTGAGATGCTTTCAGTCCAAAATGGAGGAAAAGTCACTCTGTTGTAATGGAACAAACAATTAACTTTCATTTCTTGTCATAGAAGTTTTTTAGTTAAACTAACCAGTGGCACCAACTCATGAAAATGTTTAATAATGTTGTGGAATGAGAAATGACAAGAGAACAAGACTGTAGTAGTTGCTGGAAACAAAGTGATGAGGAGACTGCCATAAAATGGAATTGATATTTCCTGATTAATTCATTTATTTT
This sequence comes from Coranthus polyacanthus, assembly GCA_037367275.1. Taxonomy (NCBI): domain Eukaryota; kingdom Metazoa; phylum Chordata; class Actinopteri; order Kurtiformes; family Apogonidae; genus Coranthus; species Coranthus polyacanthus. Next base: position 19,612 of record JAPQRN010000013.1, read on the forward strand.
TTTAACATTGCACCTGAATTTTCCAGTAAAATATGGCCTAACTGTTCAAATTCTCATAGAAAGTAAAAGTTTCAAAACTGAGAAGTACAAAGTGGTAGCACAATCAGCCATGTTTTTAGTTTGAAAAAATCTTAATCAAAAATTCAAAGCATTTTCGTCCTAAACAGCTTTATGCAACAGACTGACTCAGTAATGTCTGAATATTAGTTAAATCTGAGTCTGTCTATGTAAAATCACCTCCAAGTTTCATCAGATTGGATCTGAGTAGAATAAAATACATTACAGTAGATGAATGTCAGCTCTGATTATGTTTAAATGTAGTTTGAATGTATTTTATAACTTATGAAGAAACTTACATGCTGCATCAGCTGAAATAGTTTCATTATAGATATAAGTTACACTTAAATCTGACTCCTAGTCCTCAGTAAATGTTAAATACGTGTTGGAGCATCATTTGGGAATGTGGATAACTTGGAAGATGAGGAGTGAATTATACCGACTCTTCTGTGAGACATTACATCATTAAATATGTCCTATTTACATACCTTTTTGTTGTTGTTTGGTGATTAATGTTAGATATTTTTATTCTTTAGCAGGTGTGACAGAGAGACAACACGGTAAAAGAATAAAGAAGCAAATTCTTTGTTCTTTGTTCTTTATTCTCAATTATATGTGGAGATGGTGTGATGGGCCACTACCTGAACTGACCTTTGAACCCCTTTGTCCCACTCACCTGGAAGATGAGGACTTTGAAGTTGTTTCTGCTGATCAAGTGGGCGTGGTTCGCCTCCAGCTTCTTCACCTGGACGCCCTGACGCTCCATCTTATCCCGCACCTGAAACACAGACACACCTGAGAACCTGGAAGAACACAGGCATGATGACACCACATCTGTATTTCCACAGACCTTTTTCAAAACAGACATTTTGATTTAAGGTAGAAACACACAGTAATAAAGGAGATGCATTTCTAACGACACTAATTACACCTATCAGTTCACTGGAATAAACTAAACGGAGCCATTGTTAACACTTATCAGTAACACCTGTGCATTTCTTGCTTTTACAAACCAAAATGTCTGCTGGGAAAAATGACTCTGCAGAGACTGTATTTAAGACCAAACGCATGACAGCAGAACAACAAAGCCGTCCCGTTTCAAAGCTTCCTTTTTAAATGCAGCCTTCTCCTCGTGAGCAGCAAAGGATTCAACCATCTGATCCTTTGTGATGCAATCTATTGTGTACACACAACACCTATTGCACAGTCTGTCCATCCTTGAAGAATGGTCCTGTCAGTCCTTGAAGGATCTCTCCTCTGTGGCTCTTCCTCAGGTTTCTACCATTTTTCCCAGATAGGTTTTTTTGGACAGTTTTTCCTCACTCGAACCAAGGCTCTAAGGACAGAGGGTGTTGTATCTTGTACAGAATGTAAAGCCCTTTGAGGCGAATCCTTAATTTGTTATATTGGGCTATATAAATATAATTTAATTGAAATTGTGAGCCAACAATGCTTGGGTTACTCTTGGATTTCACTTTTGAATGTAGGGAGTTTTGAGTTTGAACTCACCTGAATCGCCAAAAATACAACTGTTCATTTAGATCTGGTTTTAAGTTCTGTTATAAACAGGCTGTTAAACTGTCTGTTGCTTTAAATGTGGATGAGCTGCTGCTGACCATGCCCCTTTCCTGTTGTTGCCATGGATACTATTATGTTGACACCTTGGCAAAGTCATGACGGGACTTCAGGCTTGATCAGTACAGACATCAGAATTGGTTACACGGCTCCTTCGCCACTGAACCCGATTATTTTGGTACTTACATACATATATGTATATTTTACATTTATGTTTAGTGGTGTTAAGTAAAACTCTCTTTTTGTTATTGTTTATGGAGCAGGGAGCTAACTCAGAGCAGAAAATGGCTGCCTCTTCAATGGAGCCTGGAGGTTCAACAACAGTAGCTCATTTGTTATATCTCCATCATTTTACCATCTTGTACTGACTACAGTTAAATTAGACCTCATACTGTACCAAGACTATAATAGTAAGAAACCCAGTAGATGGGGCCTTTTGTTTGTGCTGCAGTGTCACATTTTCCACTGTTTCTCAATGTTTCTAAGTTTGTATCCCTGTGTTCACAAGTGACTGCTGTGTCCAGATGTTACCTCCTTCATGGTGACCGACAGCTTGCGGCTCTTGTCCAGCAGTTTGCTGACTGTGTTGGAGGTGTGACTGTGGCTCTTGGACAGTTTGGTCATGTCGGCCTGGATCCCTCTGACCACGCCTTCCATCTCCACCTGATGCACCTGAAACCAGACCAGAAACCACACCAGGAGCCAGTTTAAGGTATGTTTTTATACAGAACCAAAGTGACACAGTACAGACTGAAAACTACAACAAACATAAATCGAATAGAATAGAAACAAGGCAAAAACAATGTCAAAGATGGAACAGACTGATAACGTTAATGTTTTTGGAGCAGGTTTGATTTTCTGCATCCATCAGGGCTGTTTGACTCTGTGCATGGTTTCAGATTTTTATCAAAGATGGATTTAAAAAATGCATATGAAAAATATAGAGTTGGTGTGACAAGGCCTTAAAACTGAAAATTACGAGCAACTAAAACTATAAAAATGACTTAAACTACAAACACATCTGACCTGAAACTAAAAGTGTTGCAGACAGGACTGGTGTATGACAGGAAATGGGCACAGACTAGACATTCAACATGTATGAGGATCAGCTGAAGCAGGAAAAACCGTCACAATCATGTGAGGAATCTGCTTCAGGTTTACAGTCTGTCATTCTGGTTTTATTTCAATTCATTCAGTCAGCAGTAAAACGTCTAAGGAATCCACACTGACAGCAGAGAAACACAGCTGCAGGAGTTTATTGAACCTGCAGCTGTTTGTCATTTACAGTTGGGTTCAAAAAGATAAAAACTGACTGAATTAAAAGTTCATTTATCTGAACATAAAGTTGACTAAATAAAACCAAAGTGAGCCTGTCCTGTCCTGGTCTCTCACCTCCATCTTGTGCTGGTTCTCCTGCACGGCATCCAGCATGTTGACCAGTTTGTCCAGCAGAGTCAGAACTGTGATGGCGTTCACGGGGCCTTGGTTCATCTTCTCCGGGTCAAATCCAGTCAGAGCCTGGTCCTGTGCCTGCTGATCCTGGTCCTGGTCCTGCTGGTCCTGGTCCTGGTGCTGAGAGGGGACCAGCAGGTCCTGGCTCTGGTGGGTCTCCGTGGTCACCATGGTCCTGTTAGTCTGGTGAGGACGTCGAGTTCACAGAAACAGAAACACACCCTGAAAAAAAAAAACAGAAACAGACTGGAAACTGCTGCTCACTTGCCCTCCCTCCCTCTCTCTGTGATCTGATTGGCTGAGTCAGAGGAAAACTTTCCAAACTCTGTGAATGCGGAAACGTCCACACCCTTTAACCCCAACAGTCCCAGAACAGACAGAGTGCTCCTTTAAACGTTCACCACAAACAGGACTGAACTGTAGAGGGTTTAAAGGGTTAAACTGTGTGTGTGTGTGTGTGTGGAACAAACTGTCACACCCTGAGGGGAGGGGTATATTACCACGGCAACCACATGTGTGCGCACACACACACACAGACACATGCACACACTGTCGTGTTTTCAAAGTGAAGTCATCTGGAAGAAAACTAACTCTCTCTCTCTCTCTCTCTCGCTCTCGCTCTCGCTCTCGCTCTCGCTCTCGCTCTCTCTCTCTCTCTCTGTAAATGCCTCTCGTCCGCAGTTCATGGAAAACTGGTTTGTTTTTTAGACATTAAAGAAAAAACAATTAACCCAGGATTCAGTAGAATATAATACAACTCAGTATAACATAATAGAACACAATAGAACATTTCTGAACAGGTGAACTTTCTGAAGCTAGAAAGTTGTGGGTGAATACTGGATCTATTGTGGATTTGTTGTGGGTCAGTAGTGGATCTGTTAGGTCCTTGATCATTATTGTAGAACTGAAACAGAATCAGATTGATTTACACATAACACAGAACTAACACCAAACACCAACATGGTCTGTTCTGGTTCAGGTCTGCTGTGAACTGTGAGCTGTGTGGTCTTTGTGTTTCAGATCAAAGGTTAACACAGAGACAGGAAACATTTCACATCATGGAATTCATACAAACACAATGGAGTCATTAGTGCAGAGGATGTTCATATCCTGCCCACTTTGTTCACACATCCTTCATACGACACAGTCTGCAGTCTACATAATAATACACAATGTAACACACAATGTAATATTAGTGTTATTTATACAACATACACACATATGACATTATTTATGCATGTGCAGTAGACGTATTACTTACCTCTACTGTTCTAATGTAACATACAACAGTTAGGTTGGCGACACTTACACCACTTTGTGTTGTCTTTATAATGACACATTTACACAGTCTGATACTAGAACAGTTTTACCACAAACTTACTTTCTTGATTTATCTTTTAAATTGACAAACATGTAAGTGATGGCATGATTCAAACTGGATCCATATTTTCTTTGTTCCTCATTCTTTTTTTCTAGGTAATGTCCCATCACGTCCCACTGGAAGGGTAGGGCGTCTCTCGCTAGTCTCTTTCATTGTTCCAACCTTACGGCCTCCAGGGGGAGACATCGAGCAGATGTCAGAATCAATGACCGTAGAAGAAGAAGCAGCGGGTGTTGTTCACTGATCAGCTGACTGACGTGAGGCTAACACTCTTCCTTACTGCGGTAAAAGTCCTCCTCCTCATCCTCCTCGGCTCCGTGATGGCGTTCATCACCGCCAGCTGGAACCCGCTGGGAGAAGCCTTTTACCGGTGAGACTTTATGCGGTTTATTGATGAAACAGTAGCGAACAGCGGCGGCTAACGTTGGCTCCGCAGTGATCAGGCTGTTAGCTGTTAGCTGTGTTGAAACCGTCTGTTTTACTCCACATATAAACAGTTAAAAACTGAAAACTGTTTAACTAACCCTCTGCTGAACTGTATCTGGGTAACTGTCTGTTAGCTGTGACTATATGACACAGAATAACTGTACATTACACTTCACTCTTAGCTCTGTTAGCATCTGTCAGTCAGACATTTGACTGATGGAAACAGGTGAACACGTGAGTTCAGGTGAGTTACATCCATGTCCAGTTCAGCTGAAGATCTGAACCAGTCAGAAAACCAGGATCAGAGATCAGTGAGGTTCAGTTTGTTTCCTTGAGAGATACAGCAGTGTTAAAAAGACATTTAAAATGCAGTCTGGTACTACTACATCAACAACAACAACAAAGAAATGAAATACAAAGTGTGACCTGATGGAGTGGAATAACATACAGACACACAGGAGATACAGTTGAAGTAACACAAATGGACTGATTAAAGTAGTGATGTAAACACATTTGAATTGATAGAGCAGTAAAATTGGATGTAATGGGATACATTTAAATATTGTGAATATAAAATAAATTGTCACTTTGACAGATTTCAAGCTGATTTAATTAAAACAGTGGTGGGTTAGGGTTAGGGTTAGATGAAACAGAGCCATGTTTCATCTACTCATTCCTTTTGACTGTCTTACATTCGTCATTCACAATGTAAACTTGGTGTTTCAGTAAAATAGCCTCAAGAGTGAGAGTAAAAAAAGTAATTTAAAAAATGGAAGTGATAACAATGCTCATCAATTAACAATGGAAGTGACTAAATGTATGTGAATTGAAACAGAGATGTGAACTGTTTGATTTGATAAACTTGTTGACAATGTGTTTTCCATGTTTTTTTCTGTGCAGTAAGACAGAGTTGTATGAGATGTGTTGGAGTCTGAAGGATGGACTCAGAGACAGTCTGGTGGCTGCAGCTCCTTATGGAGGACCCATAGGTAAACACTTATAATATACAACCAACAGGTAAAGACTTAGAATACGCAACAAACAGGTAAACACTTAAATTCATATTTAATAAACAAGAGCAAACGAATATACTGTTAAACTCATGGACATGTCTGTGTCTCAGCCCTCCTCAGAGAACCTCACAGACGTTCTCCCAGTTCTCGGCCTCAGTTGGAGATCTACTCTGCCTCTGGAGTTTCCATCGCCAGCTTTCTGGTAAATACAGACCTGATCAGTGACAGACAGGTTCTTCCTTACTGTTGGACTGTGTTCTGATTGGTCAGTAGCTGAACTATGATGTGATGTGTTTATGTCTTTCAGTGGAAGAGCGGTCCAGTGGTGCAGCTTGGCTGGACGGTGAGCGACGAGCTGCTGTGTATTCAAGAAGATGGTTCAGTTCTGATCTATGACCTGTTTGGATCCTTCAAGAGACACTTCAGCATGGGACAGGTCAGTAAACCGGTTAACAACCAGCTGTAACAAGTTAAATACCAGCTGTAACCAGTTTGTCATGTTTGACAGGAAGTGGTCCAGAGTCAGGTGTTACAGGCCAAAGTCTTCCACTCTCCTTATGGTACAGGAGTTGCTATAGTAACAGGCTCCTCCCGCTTCACCTTGGCAACCAACATTGATGACCTGAAGCTGAGGAGACTACCTGAAGTCCCAGGTAACTCCCATTAAAGTTGCTGTGTATAACTCCTCCCACCACAGGTGAGTCACACAGGTGTGCTGTGGTTCTGTTAGGTCTGCAGGGGGTGCCGTCCTGCTGGGCTGTCCTCACACAGGACAGGCAGACCAAAGTCCTGCTGTCCAATGGACCTGAACTGTACATCCTGGACAACACATCCTGCACTGCTGTGGTGAGACCGAATTGTGTATTCACTCAACACGTTTTTCTAAAAACAAAGACCAAAAGTCAAAGAACAAGAAAAAGAGAAATGTGATGAGAAATTAATAAAAGTAATTGCAGAAACATAATTTAACTAAAATGATTCCAGCATTAATGTCATTCTCTACAACAGAACACAACATTTGTGCTTGTGAACTCATCCACATCCTTCAGTCCTGACTGTGTTGACATCAAAAACAAAAGATTGTTCCTCTTTATTTCTTCTGCTCAGATAGATAACAGCCATTTGAAATATAGATACAAAATAATTATGAGAACACACAGACAGAAATATGTGCATATTCTGCAGCCTAGTGTGTAACAGCCTATCTGTATGTTACTGAGCAGATACAGCAATGAAATCATATTAATTTTACATTTTTAACATCTTCCTGAGCACTGTACATCACCTGTCTGTCTCTCGCATCACCTGTCTGTCTCCCAGTGTCCTCCAGGTCTCAGTCCTCAGGCTGGCAGTATCGTCCATATGTGTGTGTCCTTCAGTTATAAATACTTGGCTCTCTTCACTGACACTGGACACCTGTGGACAGGCTCCTCCAACCTCCAGGTGAGCTAACAACTTCCTGTTTGTTACCTGAGGGGCGTGGTCTGTGCAGATGATTGACAGATGATTGTTGGTCTGCAGGAGAAACTCAGTGAGGTCGACACAAAGGTGAGGACGTCTCCCAAACAGATGGTTTGGTAAGTTTACATGTCTGTATATCTGACTTTTTGTCTGTCTTTCTACAACCTGTCTACCTTTCTGTCCATTTATCAGTCTCACCTGCTCCTCTTGTCCAGGTGTCGCAAACCAAAGAGTCAACAGCCATCTGTGGTATTAATGTGGGACAGACTCCTCCTGGTGGCGGGAGTCTGTAATGACACCATCCAGTATCCTTTAAACCAGTTCAGACTTTTCATCATCTTAACATATTGTCACTATACTGCATTATTAAGGGTGAGGTGAGGTTACAGTATCTTGGCTTTCTCTGGTCATGTGATTGTTTGACCCTTGACCCCTGCTCTGATTTCCCATTGAGGATCAGTGTGTATGTGTTGGTGAGCTGGACGGTGTCCGTATCATCAGCTCAACCAATCAGGAGTTGTTACAGGAGGTTCCTCTGGTCTGTCAGGACATCTTCAAGATCGCATCCATGGCACCTGGAGCTCTGCTGCTGGAGGCCCACAGAGAATACGAGGTATAACACGGAGAGTAAGATTTATAAGACTAAGAGACAAAACACACTGAACACAGAAGACCTGATCTGTTTGTGTCTTTTTACATCTGTAGAAGTCCAGTCAAAAGGCAGACGAGTACCTTAGGGAGATAAAGGAGCAAAGCATGCTGGGAGAAGCAGTCCGACAGTGTGTGGAGGCAGCAGGACACGAATATGACACAAATACCCAGAAATCCTTGCTACGGGTGAGAACACATATACTCACGCAAAAAGTTACCTGTGTGTTATGGCGTGTTGTCTCACCTGACTGATGTCTTCTCCAGGCAGCGTCCTTTGGGAAGTGCTTCCTGACAGACTTCAGTCCAGATTCGTTTGTGTCGACCTGCAGAGAGCTGCGAGTCCTGAACGCCGTCAGAGAGAGCAGCGTGGGCCTGCCCCTCACGCACACACAGTATCTACACAGTCCAGGGGCATTCTGGGAAATGCAGGTTCTACTGTCAGGATAAGTTCACTGTTTGTTACCAGCAGTGATTCATCATCTGAGCTTTGACTGGTGACCAGTCAGTTTCTGTAAAGACACTGAGTATGTTTACATGCACACCGTTATTCCATTATTCAGAATATGACAAGTGTCATGTAAACACCATATTCTGTTTGGATATTCTGAATTAGGCCTTTTCCGAATGGAGCATTTTCCGACTAACACGTGGGATATGATGATATTATTCAAGTTTTATTAGGATTCTTTGAACATAGTTACAATGCATTTAGAATGAATTTAAGTTGCGTGTTTTACTGCACGTGGTGACACACAGTCCTTGTTTATGATTAGTTGGAGCAGAGACAAAGATTCTCTCTAGTAGAGATGGATGAATCCAAAGAAAAATCCACATTTTTGGTCAGAAGGAGAAACACACTTACTGTTAAACATTATGAGAGAGGATATCAACAGGTTTATAGATGTGAGCAAATATCAAAAAGCTGACCTTTTCCACAAGGTGTTTGAATGAACAAAAGAGGGAGGTGGAGTTTGGAATGTCTGAATCCAGTGGAAATCAATGAAAAAACACTTTTTAATGGGGTATGCACAGCTGCATGTGAACTGGAATGTTAGTGGAATATTCATTTTTGTTAGCCATGTAAATGCTTTATTTGGAATTTTGTCTATTTCATAAAAAGGGCAAAAACCAGAATATTTTGGTGACCTCCTTAACCTTTGACCTCAGATTCAAACAGATGACCCTGCAGGTGCTGATTGACAGGTGAGTCAGTTTAATTAATTTACCTGTTTGCAGGAAACTACAATGTAAATTAAGTGCTTAAACCCCATAAGGTCTTAAAATCCAAATTGATTGTCCATTATATCCTTCATATTTTTTCCAGTATGGCTGCAAATTTGGCATTAAATAGATTCTAAGTGGTATTAAAACAGTCTTAAAAAGTCTTGAACTGTTTCTCACCTGTCTGTGTGCAGGTTGGTGTATCGACAGTTTTATCCGTTAGCGATAGAAATCTGTCGTTACCTGAAGATTCCTGACTATCAGGGAGTCAGCAGAGTCCTGAAACACTGGGCATCATGCAAGGTAACATCACCTGACTGCATCACCTGACCTGTTTACCTTCAGAAGAACTCATGATTAAACCTGTCTGTTTGTGGGCATGTCCCAGGTGCAGCAGAAGGACCTATCAGACGAGGCCATAGCCAGAGCGGTTTGTCTGAAGGTCGGAGACTCGGCTGGTGTTTCCTACTCACACATCGCAGCCAAAGCTTATGAATGTGGACGCACAGAACTCGCCATCAAGGTAACCATAGCAACCCGAACCAACCACATCACCATGTGTTATCACCTGCCTTTTGTGTGCAGGGAGTTAATATTAAGTGTATGATATAAGTCTATTTGTAATAATGTACTAATTAAGTAGTACATCATTCTATTAGACTTATTAGTGATAGTATAATGTTATAGAGGGGCTCACAGTACAACAAAGTGTATTTGTTCCAGCTGTTGGACTTTGAGGCTCGGTCAGGGGAGCAGGTTCCTCTACTGTTGAAGATGAAGAGGAGTCAGCTGGCCCTCAGTAAGGCCGTGGAGAGCGGAGACACAGACCTTGGTGAGTTAGGTTAAAGCTAACAGAGTACCCTGAAAATTCAAATATGCTTCTAGAAAATGTAAAATATATTAACTTAATGTGTGTGTTAACAGTGTACACTGTGGTTAGTTACTTGAAGAATGAGATGAACAGAGGAGATTTCTTCATGACTCTGAGGAACCAGCCAGTTGCCCTCAGCCTCTACAGACAGGTACCCTCCTCTTCGTCTCCCTTTCCCCTCCTCTTCCTCTCCCTTACCCCTCCTCTTCATCACCTGTACCTGTTTTCAGTTCTGTAAGCTGCAGGAACAAGAAACACTGAAGGATCTTTACAACCAGGATGACGACCATCAGGAGCTGGCAAATTACTACGTCTCTGCCAGTTACAGAGAGAAGGTAGAGTCATGTGACCGTACTAAACCTGAGTTCCAAAGACTTGCATTTTACAGGGTCTAAACATGCTCAAAATCTCACAAAGCTTTGCACATTTGTCAGAATTGGCAAAATGTTTTGGTTTTAATGTGAAGTTTTTGGCCTCTTTTTCCAATTTCCAACCGTTGTACTTTAATAAACTTTCTGAAAACTAACCTGAGTGACTCCAAAGTCATTCAGTTTCATCTTTTGCTATGAAAAATTCTCAAAATGGAAACTTTTTGTTTAACAGTATTGTCATGGCAGCATTTTAATATGGCTGTGTGTTTGCCTGTCTCTCACTCTGTCTTTTTTCAGAGGTTAGAGACCCGTCTGTCTCTCCTGCAGAGTGCTGTCGATGAATACAACAAGGCAAAGAATGACTTCGCTGCCAGGGTAACACAAGCGTCATTAACATTAAGTGATATGAACCCGTAGAATCATTAGAACCAGCTCTGAAACATTTACTCTGCAGGCCACCGAGGACGATATGAAACTGCTCCGCTTCCAGAGGAAACTTGATGATGAGAAAGGGGCGGGGCTACTGGGCCTGTCTCTGCAGGTAAATAAAGGGGCGGGGCTACTGCTGGGACTTGTGATGTTACTTATTGTCTGTTTGTCTGTGCTGTGCAGTGTCTGTTGTTGGTTGTTCTTTCTCTATGCTTTTCTTTTCTCTCTCCTCACCCCAACCGGTTGAGGACCATGGAGGAACTCCTGGCCCTGTGTTTTTAAGTATTTTAGAGTTTTTTCAGTTTTTTATAGTGATATCTTTACATGTATTTATATTTTCTTCGTTTCAGGCGACCATGGAGGCTCTCCTTGCTCTCGGACTCCACAAACAGGCCGAGCAGCTTTACAGAGACTTCAGAGTCCCTGATAAGAGGTATCTCACACTCTGATGTCACTCAGCCCTCTGCTCTGATTGGTCCACCTCAGGTATCTGACCTGTCTGTCTCACCTGTGCAGGTACTGGTGGTTAAAACTGAAGTCTTTGGCAGAGAAGGAGGAGTGGGAGGAGTTAGAGAAGTTCTCCAAGAGTAAGAAGTCTCCTATTGGCTACCTGGTGAGAAGCCCTGCCCTCTTGTTAACCTGTCCATTTTATTAAACTACAGCTCCCATGATTCTTAGTGCAGTCTCTTCTTCAGGCCTTCGTCGAGGTCTGCATGAAGAGTCACAACAAGCATGAAGCTAAGAAGTACGTTTCCAAGGTAACGCCTGAGCAGAAGGTCAAAGCTCACCTGGCTGTTGGGTAAGTGTGATGATAACGGCATATACTGTAGGTAAATATGTGGCATGTGATGAGTCAGCTGACCTCCCTGTCCTCCAATCAGTGACCTTGAAGGAGCAGCTGATGCTGCGATCGAGCGGAGGAACGAATCAGAGATGGTGGCCATTCTGTCCAGATGCTCCACCTCCGACCGACAGTTGATGGACAGGTTGAACCGGGCCAAAGCCACCGCTGCCAAAAAGTGATCCTGTACAACATGTATGTACAGAACGCAGCTGCCAAAAAGTGACCCACAGGTGGTAAAGGTCCGCATAGTTTCCTCCAATACAAGTACAGATACTGTGGTAAAAGTACAAGAACTGATTCTTTACAAAGTCCAGGTTCTCATATTAATATAACATGAAGACTATTAAACCATTTAACTTAACATCAAAACAAACTCAAAATAATCAACATCAACTTCAATCCAATGTGTAAATCAGTTTTCATTGTCACATTATGATGCCTTTTCCCCAACATCTACACTCCATTTACTGTGTTCATCTGGTTACGACTTTTACATCGTTTTTCATCTTGTTGCGTTTGTCGTGTGTGATTTTCACTGACAGATGGACACTGAAGGCATCGTCTTTTCTATGTGTTATTGTTTCATCACTTAAACCAGTCTTGATATTGTGAAGACAAACAATGATGTAAAATAAAAATAGTGGATAATTCACCTCCAATGCATTAAAACTAAAACCTGTTGTAGGAGTAGAAAGTATAGATATTTATTTTAAAATGTTGGGAGTAAAAGGAAAAAGTTCTCAAGTAAAGTACAGATAGTGAAAACTCTATTCAAGTACAATAATGAAGTATTTGTACTTGTATCTCTGTACAGAAGTAGCAGCTGCTATGAACGTATCCTTCTTGTTATCGTGTACTTTACTGTCTGAACCTCTGATAATCAATAGCAGCCGATCATTGTATCGATTGGTTATGTTCAGTATTGATGTGTGTGATTATTAATGATTAAAACTGACACAAACATCAGTCTTGTTTAAGATTTCTATTCATAAAATTTTATGCTTTAACCATGGTGCAGACAATTTGTTTTGCCGACGTCTTAAACCTGAGCTGAAGTTTGTCATTTATCAGAGGTTTCTCTCACCATTGGATCCTTGTACAGTGGAAATACCACAGTTTTATCATCATCTGTTACTTGACGAAAATAAACACATTCAGATGTTTCATTGACCGTCGGATGTCACTAAATTATTACATGTTTTTTTCAAACAGAAATGGATTTAATTCTCCTTTGTTTTACAGGATCAAGATGTTGATCCATCCAACGACTGCTTTTACTGCAGACCCTTATGTTTCAATGAACTCACTCCTGCTTCTAGTTTCACTAAATGAAACTTAAAATCAACTTGTCTTCAGTCTGTACAGGCTTTAACTTCATTCTTCTGTCTCCTATTAACTGTGTTTCTGTTTTTGTTTTAATTAATTTTTTGTATGTTCATATTTCATGGTTTGTAAACTGTTGCTCAACATCACTGTAAATGAGTTTAAAGGTAAATACAGCTGTTGAATGATTATCTTATCATTTTCATTCATTTTCTAATTTGATTGTTTTGAGGTTTTCTTTGGTTAATTTCCTTATATTTACTTTTTCTATATTTTGATGCCGTGTTGGTGACGGTCATCCGTTCGTCTGATTCTCTTGAACTTAACATCTCAGTAACGCCTTGAACTTTGGAAAATCTTCATTAGACACAAGAACTTAAAACCTTTAATTATATTAGTTTAAATGTGAACATTTACATCTGGCTGAAAGAGAAACGACTTCATTTTAATGTTGTAAAATAATTGACTTAAAGTCATGTTCCTTCACTGTTCCACGGTTCAATAACACGAAAATAAACAAATGTTAAAACAAATCATCTCTGAATAATTCTATGTTTTAAACATGTTACTAGGAACAGTAGCATGTTTTTTCTAACTTGTACTTCTCTATCAAACCACTTTAATATATAGTTTCAGAAGGTGACTAGTTTTTTATTTACTGAAAAAGCATTTCAGTAAAGCTAACATTTTGAAACTGGACAATATTTACACATTTATAGAATCTTTATTTCTCTCTGAGGGAGGTGTTTATCATTAAAATGATCCTTGTGTTTTTTTCTTCTGTTTCTTCTTCTGTCGTTTCTTCTTCTTCTCCTCCTCCTGTTTCTTCTTCTGCTGCTGCTTCTTCGTGACTGGAGGCATCTTTCCGTCATGTTGTCGATATTTCACTCTGATACAAACTTGTTTTAAATGCATTTTTGCTGAGTCGGCTGTTGAGTCACGTGGTGCGTTTGATCAGAGCCGGAGTGTGCCGGTGTGATGTGGGAGGGGCGGAGATTGTTCCGCTGTCGGCTTCTGTTTGCGGCTCCTGCAGCGGGTAAGTTTTCTCTATAATTAAACAGTTAAAACATGTTAAATAGAAAGTCTGGGTCACATTAAAATGTCCGGTTTCAGACTCTGTTGATAAATCTGTTTAAAGGCTATAGACACTGCAGCTTTATGAACTTTATAAAACATGTTTAATCATACCGACTCAGTCCTCACTTAAGCCGAACATGAGCGACCAAACCCGGCTTGTATTTCACCTTTACTCCGCTGAAACACAGCGGAGCTACAGCTCTGATGGACTAATGAAATTAACAAGATGTAATCTATTTTAATATACATGACTGTCCGTTCACGTTTCAACGGGTCCCTGACCTGCCGATGAGCAAGGCAGCAACACAGTGTCCTATTGTTAATGGAGTCTGGAGACAAACGGGAGAAACAGCAGGTTGATCATTAACTGTGTAGTTAATGATCACATAGTGGGTTATTACATGTAGTAATAAAAGAGTACTCTGAGGTGTCTTCTAGGGGCAAGTCAGCTGATTTGGAGTCAAATAAGGTTTTATATCTTGGGTTCATGAAATGTTCACCAAACGTTAATATCACGCCCTTTGCATCAAACATTTTTAAACAAGAAAAAGCACAGATTTAATAAATCACTGGTTTCAGATTATGTCAATAAACCATGTCAATATACTAGAGTGTAACACTAACAAACAAACAAAATTATGTAGGCTGTTTGACTTGTACTCAAAATATTTAACAGTGCACTTTACTTTTTATGGAAAAGTATGATAAAATGAAACATTTTTGTTTGTTTCAGATTAAGAACCATAAAACTGTTGTGTAGAAGACTTTAACACATCACCTCAAATCCTGAAGGTCCAGCTGCTTCTTCAATCTGTACTTGTTTTATCATTTCCCATGTGTGGGTTAGGGTTAGGGTTAGAAATTATGAATAACATATATAATATGTAATAATCTGTTAGACAGGGTTTTCTTATAGTTAACAGTAGTTAAGGTGGTTAACATGGTTAACCACCATCAGCTCATATTATTTTACACTGTCAAAGTTGGGAGATGTTCAATTTTAATGTGGTGTCTGACCGTTCTGTTTGGTGAAAAAGCTCCCGATGTCTCTTTAATTTTTTTATGGTGACAACATAACATGTTGACGCTTACAAACATGTTATATGTGCTGCAGCACACGCAGAAGAAAATAGCAGATATTGTACATGCACATCTTCTAACAGACTTGTAACTACTGTCCATATGCACAGTACTATAATGCAGTCCTCTCTGTAGTACTGTGTAGTACTGTCTGTGTACAAGTTGGATTTCAACTGTATTTAGGGTCAGTTTTAATTGTTAGGGTAACCTTAACCCTACTTCATGTTTCCATGGTAACCATGGCAGATAATCACCATCTGTGATTGGTTCAGGAAGCCCTTCATTCATCCTGACGATGTCATCGGTTAAGGTAGAGTGTGTGGTGAAGGAGAGCGCTCTGATTGGTGAAGGCCCTGTGTGGGAGGAGTCAGAGCAGATGCTGTTGTTTGTCGACATTGCCGGGCGGAAGATCCACCGCTGGAGTCCAGCGACCAATCAGATCCAATCTGTGGAAACAGGTGAGCCAATCAGGATGCAGCTGGTATGAATAATGACTTAAATGACACCTGTCTGTCTCTCACCTGTCTCACCTGCAGGTCACATGGTGGGCTTCGCCGTCCCCCGAGCTTCAGGTGGCTACGTGGCAGGTGTGGGTCGCAGCTTTGTGGCTGTTGATTGGTCGACTCAGATGATGAGGTCATTAGTAGAAATCGATGAAGACAAACCCAACAACCGACTAAATGATGGGAAGATAGATCCAATTGGACGGCTGCTGGCAGGTCTGCTCACCTGGTCACCTGTCTGTTCACCTTAAATAGATGTATAATTTTTGAGTTTCATTCAGGGACAGAGTTTATCAGTAACACATTGGAAACTGTGCTACATTACAGAGAAATACAGAATCATAACAAGACTACAAACAGATTTCATAAGAGAGTTGCTCTTTAACAACACAGACAACAGGTAATAATTCTGAATGTCTGAAATAACCGACATGACAACTTGTAGAACATGTACTTGACTTATTTCAAACAGTTTAACATCATTAAAGCCCATTTAAGACCAATGATTCGTGACAAGAGGAAACTGTTTTAAATGTCACAGGTTGCATTGGTACGAACTGACCTGTCTCATTTCGACCATGTTGCGACAGTCTGTATTTTCTCTCCTTATTAGAGGCGACACCAACTCCTCTAAACAACAGAACTGCTCTGGGAATTGCTTTGGTGTTTCAATAAACACCAGAAGTTAAGCTGTAGAAAACAACTCACTATCACTGCCTCATTAATTTTTTAAGATGCTACAAATTATAAAGCCTGAAAATCCAAAAGAACAGATGTATAAAATGTTCAAAGAATTGTTGCTATTGAAACGATTCACTGTCTTGTCTCCATACATTGGTCTTACCTGGCAGGTTTCAGAACCATGCAGACCAGACCGTTGGAAGCAGCTCATCTTGTCGTGAATCTTTGGTCTGGAGTGGGCTTAACACGTATAAATAATTTAATCATTGTACAGGAACCATAAGAAACTATGCTGGTTCTGATCTGGATCCCACTCAGTATTATTTCTTCATATACATCCGAGGAGCCAAATGTTTTCAGCTCAAAAGGCAAACGAGACATCTGGTGACTCTACTCAGGCTATGAGAGGTTGTGTTACCACAGTAACCCTGTCTCTGTCTCCAGGTACGATGGGGATGGAGGAGCATCCCGCAGTGGTTCAGAAACAGCAGGGCTCTCTGTTCTCTTTGACCTCTGACTTCAAGGTCACCAAGCACTTCAACCAGGTCTGTCTTTCTTGTCTGTCTGGATACTTGAAGATATTTTAAGACATACAAAGCTCTTCTTCTGTTGCCTCTGATATCATTAACAGTGCCATTGAAACTTCATGTGGATGCAGTTTTTAGTTCCAGATATGTGTAGGTTTGTGTTCTATGTCAGTTGAACCCAGTAAGCCCTGTTTGGGTTTTTCTGACACCATTGTTGTGTCTGGAAAAACCATAGTTCTAGTTTTGTCCAGATTAACTGTCAGGACCCATGTCTGACAGTTAAGCAGATGATCCAGATGGTGCTGTAATGTCTCTGCAAACAGTGGGCATTAAATTAAACTGTATAAATGTTAAACAGGGTGTGGAGCTCGGACTGCAGCCCTTTCACACTCTGCTCTTGAGGAAGACATTTTTACAGCAAAGATTTACATATATACATTGTTTTAGTAACATTTCCCCCCTATACATTGTTTTGGTTTGTCTCACCTGTCTGTCTTTCAGGTGGACATCTCTAATGGGTTGGACTGGTCTTTGGACCAGAGGACGTTTTTTTACATCGACAGTTTGTCTCTGACAGTCGACGCCTTTGACTATGACATAAACACTGGCAACATTGGTAAGACATTTTTGTAAACTCAACACAAAGAGTAAACAATCTACAATCAATCAGTAAACACAAAGTAAACACATGAGTCTCAAACGTATTTGTACTGTGAGCAGAACTGAGGGCTGTTGCACAAAACCTAGATATCGGGTTAAACCAGGATTTTCTGGTTATCGCGGTTGAATTTAGCCGGGACTCTATTGCATGAAAGCAGAGGCACGTATGTTACCATGGTGACTTATTCTGTGCAGCTCGACCTGGTCCTGACCAGGCTAACAGTCAGGCTTGACTAATCCTGGTGTTGTATTCGATCGCAAACAAATGTTTTTTACAGTTATTTCATGGTCTTCTGTACATATTCTAATTATTTTTTTATTAGGATGCATTAAAATACAACAGATAGAATCCATTAATATTTTTGTCATTATTACTGTTATCAATATGCAAACACACACCACATACTGTATATACACAGTACTACCAATCAGATTTAGGAGTTTATGGACACATTCATCTAATTTTTCATAAACATTTTGTAAGTGATTTACTTTTTTTTCTTTGTTTTTTTCCCCTCTCTTTCTTCTCTTCTCTTTCCTTTCACTTTTCTGTCACTCTAATTTTTCACATTAATATGTCTGCTTGTTACTTGTAAATATTGTAAATACACTTTGTTTCTGCTCATTATTAGATAGACTGTTCCATCTATGAAAAGTCCACATATATTATTGTAGTTTTTGGCATGACTACAAATGGCTGATGACATTACAAAGCTCTATGTGATTGTAAGATGGACCAATAATGAGGCTCCATAGTGAAGTGTGCATTCATGAAACAGGAAGGAGACACCACAGGGTTTGTGAATCTTCTCATTTAGAATTCATCACTTGTCAACTTTGAGCTTGAGAGACACACAAACAGCAATGATTAATACTAATTAATGAATTGACTTGTTGTCAGGTTTTCTTTTGTCCAGTCATGTTAGTTCTGTATGAATATCAATTCATTGTAATCATTATTAGACTGCTTTTTTTGACATTCATTTACACAAGTGAACAAACATTTGTTAGTAAAAGTGACTCCTTCAAATGGAATCTCTACGTTTCAATGGGGCAGTGGTTCTTAAGTGCCTCTTTTTTGTGTACACGTTACACATTGGGTCCACTATTGACTGACAGGTTTTGTCTTTGCTTTTGCATTTCCTTTTTTGTAAATAATGTTTGACCTCCTTATCCTCTTCCATCAGGAGCTGCTGCTCAATGAAAAGTTTGTAGCTCATGTCTTTTTCATTTGTGCATCAGTGAATCTGTGATAGATAACTGCGTCTATTTAAGAAAGCTGTGAACGTGTGCATACCTGAATTAGTTCCACCTGTCTTGACGTATCTGCACCCCGTCATCCTGGTTTACAAACGTGCAATGGACTAAGACAGGATGCACTGATGAGACCAGGTCCAGCCTCGCTTTCTCACTTATCCTGGATTTCTTCATTCTGTATTTGTGCAACAGCTCTCAGGTCCTCGGACCAGACCAGTCTGGACCTTCCTAAGGGCTAATCAGATTTATTTATTTATAGATTTATTTATGGTTCTGGTTCATTTAGTCCACTTTAAAAACACTGCAAACATGAATTTGTCTGTGTGTGATGTCTATGTGTTGCCTAGGTAACCGGCGCGTGGTGTACCGCATGGAGGAGGGGGAAGGGCTTCCTGACGGGATGACGGTCGATGCGGACGGTCGTCTGTGGGTGGCCTGTTACAACGGAGGACGAGTGATTCACATCGACCCCAGCACTGGTCTGTATACTGGTTATTCTGGTTATCCTGGTCTGTACTGGTCTTCCTGATCTGGTGATCCAGACTCACCTGTGCTCTCTCAGGTGTGCGGCTGCAGACCATCTCTTTGCCAGTGATGAAGACCACCTCATGCTGTTTCGGAGGGCCGGACTTCGCTGATCTCTATGTGACCTCGGCCAGTCTGGGTCTTGACCAATCAGAGCGAAGGCAGCAGCCGCTAGCAGGAGGAACGTTCAGGGTGAGACTTGCACAGGTGTCACACACACCTGACGATGTCATTTCACCTTTACAAATCAACATAACTGTGTTTGTGCAGGTCACAGGACTCGGGGTCAAAGGTCGTCCTTCAAATGCATTCTCCGGATGATCACGAGGGGGTGGAGCCTCAAACAAGAAATGAACGTTAGGTCACGCCTGTTGTTGATGTCACGTCATATGAGAATGATGTAGCAGAATGTCAGACTGTGTTTACTGTCGATCAATAATCATTAATGTACTGTATCAATAACTAGGGGTGTAGCGGTAACTGTTCACAAAATCCACAACTCTCAAGTGGAATATAAATCAAGTAGAGCAACATATTCATAATTCAATTAACCACTAAAATCAGCAGTGCAGTTTCAGCTGTACAAAGTAACACTGCTTTTCTCTGTCTTGATCAACATGGAGGACTAGCATTGTAGTCAAGACCATGTAAACTGAGATCAAGACCAGACCAGATAAACCAAGACTCCAAACTTTTCAAATACAGTGGAAATCACTTATAGTGAGTAAAAAGCCTGGGACAGAATAATTCTGACACAAACGCTGTTAAATTCATTTGGTTATAGTGATCAAGTATCTTGTAAGTGTCTTTTCATATCTGAAGTTGGTACTGCTGCACTTCAATTGTTTTGTCTAATTGAAAAACAATAGAAAACGACTTTATGCCTGAGATTGAAGCCAACCTTGTTAAGTGGATCAATAATGTGTCATCATGTGACGCCCTGTACCGTGGTTTAAAGCCAGGACAGTCTGACAGAAGACACTTTGTGTTTCCATAGGCTTTTTGTGTTTGACAAACTGCATGTGGAGGCAACAATCCAACTAATGCTGCATTCATGTCATATCATCTGAACCATAACTAGTACTGAGTGTGAAAACCTGAACCACTTGTAATTCTGACTCCGAGATATCAGGAAATTATCAGTTACAGCAACATACATGTGTAATTTAACATGTACCAAAATATCTATATCTGTATTTACCAACAACTGAGGGCAATACACCTCATTATCACCATTGAAACTGAGTATGAGACTTACAGATGGCTGACTGATGAAAGGTCTGGACCTTCAAAAATTGGTCTTGACCAATCTCGAGTACAACAACACGGAGGATACGGCCATCTTGTTTTGGTAAACAAGCTCGGTGCTTACAGTCAGTGTGATTGACTGCCAAATGACTGATTCATACAGTGTGAGCAGTGAAGATTCAAGATGCAGGAAGGTAATTTAAAACATCTAGTTGTGAGTTAAAGTTTTGATGTGCAATAGTTAGTTGGTATCATTTGGCAAAACTCCCAAATGTCTGTATGATTTACATTGGACATGAATTGACTCCTGACGGTAAATGTTTCATAAGGCCCACTGACTTAAATATGGAATCAAATGGCACAGGCAAAAACAGGTTGATACAAATACATGTACCTCTACATCCCTATCAGTAACAGATTCCATTAAGAATTAATGTTTACACAGAACTGACAGCCAATCAGAAACAACGAAAATGTGACATAGCTATGACACTGTGACATAATCATAAACATGTAACTTTGTGATAAAATTGAAATTATAAATAAATTACCATATCTTGTGACAGTCTGGCGTCTCTGACACTAGATGTTTCCATCCAGCTGTTTTTATTCATATTCATATTTTCAATTTGCGCATAAAAACCCCAAGTGGAAAAGCTGAAAATAAAAAAACAAACCTTGAAATATCTAATGTAAAGTGTTGCCTGTTGGTCGAGGTGTAAAAGTCTGGATAAAAGGTAAATCTGAATCAGGTAAATGTAAATAGATATAGTATGAATTAATACAAAAAACAACAACAGGACCATGTATGAAGAGCTGCAGAAACAAGGCTTTGACAAACTGTGGAAGAGTTTAAAACATTATATGATGGAGATGCAGACGTCAACCAGTGGTTCAGAGACAAAGGTAAAACCAGACCCAGGTTTATGGAGTAAATGGATCAAATTCTGGTTTCAGGCACTTTGGTTACGTCTGTCAGCTCCTCAATCGTCTGCTCAGGTTATATTTTATTGTATGAAATACATCAAATTGAAACAGTGTAAAACTGTGATGATGAACCAGCTCTAAATTCCATAACAGTAGTGGATGGAAAACAGTATAAATTTACCAGTCACTTAAAATTTGCTACGTTCGGATGGAAACCTACCTAATATGAATTATGGGTATTGTAGTTGAACAGTTAATCAGTGGTGTTAATGTTCATCTGCGTGTGTTAAAGGTATTTCTCAGGTAACAGTGTGATGTGGACAGGTGTGTTTTATTTACACCGAGTGCAGAATCATCACCAACAACCAACAAACACAAACAGTACGAGCATCGCTACACAGCTTTCTATAAAATGTTTGTACAGGTAGAAAATGTTGTGCTGTTTCACTTTGTCTTCAGGTGAGTACAAAGTCAGAAATGAAATGAAGAGGGTCAAAGCAGGCGGCAGGTAAAGAGGGAGGGGGTGGCACTAAAGCCCGGTTCAGACCAAACATTGACCACAAGACCAGTTAAAAGATGTCGTTCTGACAGTTTACACCAGTGTGACTGGTATGAATGAGGACTGTGATAGTTACTATAGTTACTAAACCATGAGATAGTAGAGAATTTGAGGCCATCTGTTTGGTTCTTTGACACAATAAAACTTTTAAGTAGAGTCTAGACAGGTCAGTTCACACAGTTAAAACTTTTTGCTGAAATTATCCAAGTTTTATCTTGTTATGAATCTTTGGTCTGAACTGGACTTTCGGAGAAGGGACAGGAAGGTGATAAAACACAAAGCAGAGCAAAACATCAGTGACTGTTGTCAGTCTGAAACACTGAAGGATAACAATATAGGTATGTCCAAGTCTGTTCAGGTGTCCATTTTTCCCCAGGTGTGTCTATGGCTACGTTCACACTGCAGGCAAAAGTATTCAGATACACCAACAACACCGTCAAATGACTTTGTTAAACAAATGTTAGCTTAAGTTTACCGTCCTAAAATGGTCACCTCCAGCTCCAAAAAGCCAAGATGGCCAAGGCCAAACGCAAAGCCCTGGTTTCCAAAACCAATGTAAGACATCATAGTAGCTCCATTTACTTATTATATACAGACTATGTTTAGGACTGTGACCTATTCACACTGGAATCAGATATTGATCACATTTAAAAAATAATGTGAACCATTAAAAAAAATCAGATCTGGGCAATAAATCTGAATAGAGGACAAAGGCTACAGTGTGAACGTAGCCTGTTTTACCCAGATGTGTCCAGGTCTTTCCACCAGTTTCATGAGTGAATCTTGATTCAAGTGAGTTTCTTCTCCTTGTGTTTGTAAATGTGATGAAAGTTAAATCTTTTGAACCTCAGAACTCTGATGTGCTGATGAAGATTAACTGGTCAGACTTGTGGTAAACAGTCAGAAATCTGTTGTTGCTGCTGCAGTGCCCCCTCGCTGACATGCTTCAAACTGCAGCCTGGTACATCAGTTCCAAGTGGCACATGTATGTTACTGAGTGCTTAACTAATCTGTTGTTTGTGCTGGGTTAGCTGTGCGGTAAACCTGCAGGCTAACAGGCTATGGGCAGGTTCAGAGATAAACACAGTCTGACAGGATGGCCAGTCAGATTCCAGATCAGACTCTGTGTATCCTTGGCAACGGTAAGGCGAGTACAGTACAGTCGAACACGTACAATGTAGTCAAGGAAGTAGAACCCTGTACAAGATCCAGACCACTGCAACCAGACTGCTACACACCTGCTGACCTTTGACCCCGGTGTTTCACAGTGTGATGGCAGTATTTTGAATCAGCTGTGATTACGTTGCTGAAACGGAGGGCAGAGGGCAGAGGTCATGTGGGGTCTGGGCACCTGGTCTGTAAAAACCAAGCAATAAAATATCATACAAAACATGATGTCATCAGTCCATCAGAAATGTTCAAAGTGCTAATTGGTCCCATCGATTAGAGGTGGGTGTGGCCAAAGAAGACTTGTCACCCTCAGTAGTGTTCCTCGGAGTGGGCAGGGTCACAGAAGAATCTGGAGCTTCGTTTGGCTGACCGAGCCGTGAAGGGGACTGTCTTCAGCGCTAAACATAAAAAAAAAAACTCCAGTCAACATGTGCAAGTGAAAAGCTTCAAATCATTCAGTCAGGTGGCATGTTTCTGTCATGTTACTGTTCTGTTGTTTACCCTTGCTGTCTTTCACCAGTGTTGTTGTTTACCC
Source organism: Coranthus polyacanthus (assembly GCA_037367275.1). Taxonomy (NCBI): domain Eukaryota; kingdom Metazoa; phylum Chordata; class Actinopteri; order Kurtiformes; family Apogonidae; genus Coranthus; species Coranthus polyacanthus. The sequence continues at coordinate 43,436 of JAPQRN010000013.1, forward strand.
GTGATGTTGTTTACCTGTGATGATGTCCTCAATAGCTCCGTCCTTCCCTTCGTAAACATGGCGGCTGTCTTTTCCTTGTCGTCTTCGCAGTTCTGTGATCAGCTCCTGCTGCTGCCTCTTCCCTCTGTGAGATGGAGACTGAGGGGGCGGGGTTTGGGTTACCATGGATTCATTCACAATATAATATAATATAATATTACTTGTAAGAGGAGGTCAAAGGTCACGTTGAGGCGTCTCACCTTGGTCTCTTCCTCTTCCTGCTGTTGCTCCTCCTGCTCGAGTTTCTCCAACAGCATCTGCTCCTGACGTCTCCTCTGCTCGTTCTCCTCCTCCGCCAACTGAACAAATATACAGTATGTATACAACATCCAATTATTCATATATCATCATATATGTGTGGTTCAATAATGTGATGCCTTCCTTCCTCAGATCAACAACAAACATATACACTTATATAGTATACAACATATGGTTCAATGACATGACACTTCCTCAGCTCGTTCTGCTCCTCGGCTAACTGAATCTACACAAATAATGTCAAAATATCAAGTGGTGCAACCGTCAAGCCATGATGTCTGTATGAAAACATTTCTTTTAATCACTCTAAATATGTTCACATTTATTTTCCACCCTATTTGACATGATTTCCAAGGTGCTTTGTAGTCGTGTACATAATTGCTAAGCGTTTGTATAAATATTTACATTATAATATACAAACATTGTCCATTGACCTATATATATTGAAGAATAGCAAAAATAGCAACAGATGTATTAAACTTTAAATGAAATGTCTAATTTATGTGGTTGAAGTTCATGGCATTTAAAAAGAACCCATTTAAAGTCTAGTCAAGTCAGTACATTTAGACAGTAAGTGTGATATTACAGAACAAAATATGAGGTGATAATTTACAAAAAACGCTAAGAAATGCAATTGCTTTAACACTTTTCATTACTGAGAAATTAGAAAAAAACATCAAGCAGGTTAATAAAATGGACTGATTTTGAGATAAATGATGGCTGCAACACATAACATTTGTAAGGCCACAGCCAATTCATCTTGATGAAAAACCACTAACATCTTTTCATTTTAAATTTTATATGAATTTATGTGAATATTGCTATATAAATTGCTATAGATATTATTTTTTGTTTTCTTAAAATTGACCTGCAGAAAACAATACACACGTGTGTGTGTGTGTGTGTTTTTGAGTGGAAGTATCTTCCAGACATAACTTACCCTGTAGGCTTTAATGAAGCGAACAAAGATGGGGAAGAAGACGGAGGGTGGCATTGTCTTGGAGCTCTCTCCAAAAAACTTCACCACATCCTCAAATGCATCCTAAAAATTAGACAATATATCTTTTATGTGTTTTTATCCCCGCTTCTACTGTTCTGCTGGAGTTAGGATTACCATTATTAGTTTGAATAATGTGCACATTGAGGTCACTAAACATTTGGTACAACTGCAGTAAAGTGTTGTTTCTTTCTGCAGCCACCAGAAGGCAGCAGACAATTATTTCACCTGTCCACAGCTTTAAGCATACTACCTGTGTGTTAATGTGTGTGTGTAATGTGTGTGTTCACCTGTGCGATACGTGCATCCTCTTGCAGTTTACTGAGCCGTGATTCATTCCTGCTGATGAAGTCTTTGAGTGTTGCATTGTGTTGAACACTGAACTCCCTCCAGGTGAGCTCCATGCCACGCTGCAACTCCTTCACATCACACAGCACGTTCTCCAGACTCACTACACGTAAATGAACATGCATGAACACTTATCAACAGGTGAGAACGCAAACAAATTAAATTCACTTGGTTTATGATGATTCAAACTTTTCCAACTGAAACACACATTAAAATGATATCAAGTAATAATGAGTAAAGGTTTGACACACAAACCTAATATGTTACCGGAAGCTCCAGAGCAGAGCTGGTTTTACACGGACTAAGGAAAATAATAACATGAAACAAACAGACTCTAAGGCACCTTTTAGGATGTTTTCTGTGGTTAAAAGTACATCTATTGTAGTTTGTTTCATGTCATTTTAGAGTGTTTTAAGTACATTCTAGGCTTATCTTGCGTTGTTTTATGGTAAAAGAAAAAAAACCTTTACACATTTTGACTAAAAACTCACCTATACTGTGACCTGAAACCAACCTAAAATGAGATGTTTAATAATCCAAGACAAACTAACACATACTGTATTTTTACCACTCAACAATTTCCCAAAACAAACTTTAAAAGAATTTAAAACAAGCCCTGCCATGTTATAATCCAAGATTATAATTGAATTGTGGGGTTGTTCTTTCACCATCACTGTGTCGTCAGCGGAGTTTGACCTGTTAGACACTTGCAGCGCTGTGATTGGTCAGATAGACTCACCTGCAGCAGCTTTGTCGACATAGTGAAGCTCATTATAAAACAGAGACACGGTTGGATATTTTTCTCTGATGATGTTAGCGATGTAATGAAGCAGTGTCTGAGTGCGATCTGTCGACTTCGTCTCCAGGAGCTGCAGACACACAAACACACTCAGCATTTCAATAAGCTGCTTTCCTGTTCTTTACCTCCATGATGAAGTGTTTTTGTGTTGTGTGTTACCAGGTCTAAGCTCTGCAGTTTGAATCCGTACACAGCTCCTCTTTTACTGCTGTTCATGTAGTTCCCCAGAGCCAAGATGATCTATGACAACAGGACGATAAACAACCGTCAATATCATCACCACAGCCCTGTATCACAAAGCTGGATCTGTGATTATCGAGATAACGTCAGGGTTAACTCTCGCATTTCAGGATCACAAAGGTGGTTGACTTTTTACCAATGTAAATCTGTTTCAGTGGTAACTAATGATGCATACCTATCCTGCTCCAGAGCTGGTCATGCTAGGTTAGATTCAAGGTACAGGGCACTTGTGTGTATTGAATATTTATGTTTTTTACTGTGAGATATTTGGACAAACTTTCTAGAAACCAATTATAATAATAATAATAATAATAATAATAATAATAAATAGTGATGACTGAAACTCAGACATACCTCCAAGATCTTTTTCAGCTTCTGAGATGATTTTATAGAAACCGAGGCAGCGATCATGGCATGGAGTTGCTGAGATGAAAAACAACACATTGACAGAGGTCAGATCTACCTGTTTGTGTACCTGTCTGTGAGGTAATTCTCAGTGCTTTAGTAGAAGGCAGCTGGACTTCACTAGTTCTTGATCACATTTAACATCTCTTCGTTAGTTGTGACCTCCAGGGTCATTACCCACCTGAAACTACATAAAATACACAAGTTGTTACAAGAGGACGAAAGCACACACCCCTGTAGTCTTTCATGATTTAGTGCGTATTTTGATTTAATGTTGCAAAGTCAGTTTACGTCATCCACATATCTGAACCAGTAGATCAGGTGTCATTTATCTTCCTCCATGTACAGTAGAGATTAACCACAATGTATAACACTGGACCTCTGCCTGGCTGAAACCTATTTTATGTACAATGAAGGCTTCTACCAAAACATAGCTGTGTCATGGGTTCTCCAGTCTTTCACTCATCATTTAAGTTTTTAAATAGGTAACAAACAGGGAATGGAAACCAACAACTGGATCCATTCCATTGGAATCATATACCTGTGAGCTTATCAGTTCCTAATATCGATGTCAGTTTATTTTTCTGATAGTTTGACATTGTAAAACAATGACATCAAACTCAGGTGTCTACAAATTAAGTAGTGGAGCTTCTACACATCTGAATCACAGTGATGCCCTTTCCTATTCTGTATTCAGAGATAATGAGACAGTTGTGTTGACACTGAAAATCTGAGGAAGCCTTTTGGATAAAAGATGAGCTGTCCAGCTGCGTTTTACTGAAGTTCTTAGTGTCACTTATGTCTTACTGGTGTTAACATCTGCACGTTGTCACTGAAGTTGCCCATGAACGTCATGATGGACATGCGCTGGTTGAGGCGCTCGATGCGACTGAATTGCATCATGAAACGGTCCTCGTCGCTCAGCACCTCCAGAGGTTTTCTGTCCCTCTCGTACTGCCGTAGCAGCTTCACCTCAGCTTCCGTGGGCAGGAAACGCATCAGACACTCCACAAAATCTACTCTTGCCGTCCGCAGATCAAACCTGCACAGACACCATCCAAATCGTGATTCACTTAGAACCAGAGGAGAATCAGGTATTTGTATTCTCCAACAGACCTGACTGTGATTCTTTGATTATTGATACTGATGTAGTCTGACTTACGTCTGGATGGCCCGGCAGATGACCTCTGACCCCTGGCCGGCCTTTCTCAAAGTGATGGCGAGGTTTTTGGCTCGGTTGGCCTCCAGCAGCGACACTTTGGACGGAGCTTTCTGAGGAAGCTTCTGTCGCGATAATGTCAGGTCCACTGCTGGACCCTGGGCTTTTGTCTTAAAGAGCTCCTCGAACCCCTCCACATCCAGGTCCTGGAGAGACAGACAGGTAAAGAAGACAGATGGGTGGTGGGGCCGGCATGCCTGGAGCTCCGCCAAGAGTGATGGTACAGAGCAGTGATTCCCAAACTCTTTCGGCTCAAGACACAAAAAAACTTCTCTCTGTCCTTGGGACCCAAATTTACACTGCATGAATGAATTACCATAACGTTGTACATTTTTACTGAGTCTTCACCGTCAAAATAATGTTGAATTAAATACACTTTGCTGGAATGTCGGAAGGTCAATCACAGACAGAGAGATAACATCAGCGTTCATTTCTGACACAAGTAATGTTAGTAACGCAAGGTCACCAACTAACAGACACATGAAACGAACAATTCAAAATATAAACACAAACACACGACTGATTTTTCCACTGCCAAAACACTATTTGAATGTATCTTTTTTACATTATTTTTGCCTTATTGTGTCTTTTGTCTTTAATGTCATTCCGTCTTGTTACATCTTTTATGACTGAAGCCTTTCCACGTGCCTTTGGTGAGGTCAATATTTAGAAACTGTTCTTCAATTTCAATTAGGAAAATTGAATCAAGTATCATATTATTTATTATATTTATTGTATTTTACTAACATTTGGTGACCTAGTAAAACAGCTCCATGATATTTAGCCAAACACTGGACTGCACCGGCATACTGAATTTTACCACTCGGTGTTGCACTTCCATTCAGCAGATGAATGGAAGTGCAGTGGAACATAATGAGACTGTCAGAGCCTGTGAATGAGAGTGTAGTGACTCCAGTCCTCTTGGTGGTGGTAATGCACCTCTTAGCTGGTTTGACAACCACCAAAATGAAAAGAAGCAGCAGGAGTGAAGTGGCTCTATCAGTTTTGCCATGCTATTTTTGTGTTTACATGCTGCCTCACCTACTTGTTTGGACTCACCTCTTTTGTCAGCTTCAAATCTGACATGTACCATGATATTGGTACAGTTTTAGTTTTCTTTGGGACAAAGTCTGTCATGTGCTCTTGTCACCCAAAAAGCAAATGAACTTTCTAGTAAACAGATGCAACATGCACTGTGTGCATCTACCCTCCCTCTACTGTGATCTTCATGTTGCTGCCTTGCCTTGACACTCAGCTATGTTTGTCTGTAACAAACATTATCTTCATCACATTGTCATGTTCCTTATTACTGATGGAAAACAAGGTGGATTTAGTGCTTTGACAGCATCAGCACTGGTTACTGGATGTAGGCCCCTTTTTAATTTGACACAATTTGTCATAATAACAAATGCCGGTTCAGGTGGTTTGTAGAAATCAAACTGTGTTAAGCTCCGAAACCGGACCAGACTTGCTAAACCGCAAATTGACCCAACTCTATCCATGACCCATTTTGGGTCCCAACCCTAAGTTATAAGACACATTATTTTGTTTTACCTGTAGGATGGACTCATCATCAATGTCGTTGAAGACTGTTCCATTGATCTGACTGGGTTTCAGGGCAACCCAGTTCAACACTGGCATCCTGAACTTCGTCTGGATAGGTTTCTTTATTTTCACCGCTGGTCAGATAGACAGACAGTTAAGAACAGCAGACAGGTGTAATGACAGAGATGTTTGTAATAAATTAACCAACTTACAGAATAACTTCAGAGGACCCTCTGTAGCTCAAAGAGAGAAAACACAAATAATTAAGTTGCAAAATGTCAACAGATTGAACCCTCACTGCATCATGGACACTTTTCAAACACAAATGAGCTTAAATTAGTTTCTGGATTGATGGTTAATTAACTCAGTCTAACCTGCCAGTCCAGAGTTAAAGATGACTGTTGGTGACCCCCCGGTACCTGGGAGGGGCGGGGCCACAGGCGGAGGAGGGGGAGGCATGGGGACTGAGGAGGAGAGTTCACTTGTCCGACATGGGGGAGGTGAGGGGGGA